>CM064870.1:76071609-76389109 GCA_032719365.1 Prinsepia uniflora
CAATGGAGGCTCGACTCAGACCAGATGTGCTGGATACATGGAGGTCAGTCAATGATATGTTCATGACGACCTGGATTGTCGTCTGGTGATGTGTTCACAGCGTCGGATGCTCGGGATTTGAGCGGTCCTTGAGCCTATTGATTTGCACGCGTTGCAGGGATAACGTGACTATATATTGAACCTGAATCATGTGTTTTTATTGATGTTTGAGATTTATATTCATATCTTGATTATTTGAGTTATAAGTTATGATATGCATGCATATTTGTGAAAACTGGAGGGTAAGATTTTATTTTGATAAATGTATTTCTAAACGTTATTTTTGTCTACTCACACCTTTGATGTTTTATTTGCCCTCCAGGCCAGTGCACAGGTACTGAGGCTAATATCGAGGCAGAGGAATAAACAGACCGTTGCGTACTCAGACACTTTGCAGCGTAGGATTTTGATCCCTACTTGTAAATATTTCCTATGCTCTGTAAACCATTTTGACTAGGTCAACGGTCTCAGAATACTGAACTATCTCTTGTCTGACAATGTTTATCGTTTGTTATGTTCTATATGTATATATGTGAAACTACTTTTAGCACTTTCGAGTTATTGTCAGACGGGAGCATGATCTTTCACGGTTATCGAGAGATAATCAGGATAGGTCTTATCATATTGGCCAGTTAATTATGATATTTCGTTAATATAATTAGGAAAATAATTTGTACGATTTTATCAAGAGGAACTGCATACTGGAATTGAATAAGTCGAGGCAATTTTCATACGTACATGGGGACATTTTTTATAAGAGAAATGTAGTAAAAAATGCAATAGCAGAATTAGTAATATATGGAAATGGATTGATCGGCGGGTATGAACGGTTCATACATTTCTGGTGTACGAAATGTTCAAATTGAGTCGGGATGATTGGTTTGATTGGGCAGGCCGGTTCAGCCGATTTTTTGTGTACAAATTGGATCCAATGATTGGGTTGATTTGACAATTTTAATGGCTCAGGCTTATGAAGTTTTTTTTTTCACGAAATAAAAAGGAATCTAAATGGAGAAGTCATTTAGAAGGCCATTATTAAGAAAGTTAACAGTGTCATGTTGCTTCAACGAAACAGTGTTAACTTAGTAGGCTACAAAATTAGCTATATGAAAAACATGTTTGAAGGAGACACGGGCCACCTCAATGGGTTGAGATGTAGTTCAATCCACTCGAAATTGATAATTAAAAGTAATTTTTTTTTACTTCATTAATTTTTTTTGTCTAGATTTAAATAGGAGAGTAAATAATTATTTTGAAATCGTATATTGTTCACATAAAAAATAAGTTTGTTGTAATTTAAGTATTTATTATATTGTATTATATAATTATCTGCTATTTTCATACGTAAAGTATATATTTTAACTATATGTATTTTTTTTATTCAATAAATTTCATTTATACCATCAAAATTTGATGAAAATAAATTTCATATTAAAATTTAGCCCATTGTATTTTTTAATTTTTAAATCCGTACCTAATTTAAGAATATAGCGATATCTTCTAATTAATGAATGTACAATTTAATAATAATAATAAATGAGTGCACGCTCTTAACAATTGTCTTGAGTCTAGTGTTTAGATGCTTCGGTTGGCGGTATCAATCAAGATTTTGGAATCGCTTTCCACCTCAATCAATATGGTATCACAGAGGCCATTATGGGGAGCCATCTCTAATCTCTTACAAGTTACAACAATGAGAACATCTGTATTTCCTGCTTTTTTTTAGTGCCAGCCCATATAGGAAGTCCAAAGTTGTTGCTAATAACAAATCTAGGAGCAGCAAGGCCAGAAGTAGCGATTGAACCATCAAAATTTAGCTTGAAGGTGTCTTTTGCGAGTGGGTGCCACATAATAGTGTTCATTAGGAGTGTGACAACCAGCTTCCTGAAGTTTCTTTTTAAGGAAAACATTACCCAAAGATGAAGCTAGTAGTAGGAAGACCATCCAAGGGATTTATATCAGCCAATGAAAAAATCCAATTGCTTCTAGCCAACCAAATTTTCCAGCAAATTAGCAAAAGTTATGGAGACTAGAAAGTGCAATTCCAATCTACAGATTCAAGCCAATCATTGATATCGACATTACCATCCGATCTCAATATGCTAGGCTAATGGTGAGTAATTTCAAACTCTTTGACTCATTACAATCAAAAACAACTTTTAATTTTGGTGGAAAGTAACAAGAATCCACTCCCTGGCCATGGTTGCAAAGTATCTCGAATGTTTAAACGACCCTTAATCATAATTCAAGCACAAAATTTTGCTTTTGGTGGAATAACAAGCTTCACATTATGTTTAATAGGCTACTTTTGGGTGGGCTACCAAGTTTGAATCTTGGAAAGTCGAAACTGATTTAATAGTAAATTTTCTTTTAGGATTGGAACCTCAAGCAAAAATTTATTCTTGTGTAAGGAAGGTAATCTAAATAAGAATAGTAAAATGGCTACAACACAGCACCGCAATAACTCTAATAATATTGACTGTCTGCTTCAGTAAATATTATTAGAGCTACTCTCATTTTTATTAACTTTTATACCCAAAGTGGAAGAAGATTTTAACATTTAAGATTTTAACTATAAAAAATGATACCTGAGATTTAAGGCCTCCGATTTTACAGTGACAATAATAGTAATTAAGTAATATTATTGCGATAATTTTTTAATCCTTTACCAAACTAATTTCCAAAACCTTACGATGAGTGAAAGCAACAGTAATTAAGTAATATTTTTGCAATAATTTTTAATCCTATACCAACCTAATTTCGAAAACCTAACTATAAAGAGTTCATTGTTTCTAGCATCCTTCTAACAGAAAACTATAAAGAGTTCATTGATTCTAGCATCCTTCTAACAGAAAAATCCCAAAAAATTCCTCAATAAATGACGAACCCAACATCTCAATTAGTGACGGAAAAAAAATCGTAGGAAAATAAAGAGACGAAAATTGAAGCAAGCTTAAACCTGCCTAACCAGTAATGAATTTAGCAAAGGATAGCTTTTTCAAACATAAGTTTAATATCACTAATCACCTTTGTGTTTTTTAGCTTTCCGGAAAACAAAGCGAAACGAAATTGAAGTGGAAGTGGAAATCGAAATTGCAAAAAGAATCCATTAATTAGAGCAACATCAAAATCGATCCCATTTAAAAGAAGCAATATGAGACACATCACCCATTCCTAAATACATTGAGAGATATACACAAGTTCAAATGTCTCTGTGAGTAACTCACTGACTGACTACCTATATCCAAAACCCATGTCAAGTTCGTGTCCATGTCCGTAAATCCCTTGAGTATGTCCACCACTGGCAAATGGACGAATCTGTTTCGGATTTGCCCTTAATTCCATCTCAATGAGCCTCTGGATTGCCTCTGGATGGTTGCTTCCACCGGCAACATCTGGAGCTGAATTTTAAACAAAGTTAGTGTATACTACATGAAGAATCCCAACATCACAATGTAGCCTACACAATGTTCAAGTACATAGATGCAAAAACAGGAGAAATTAATTATGCAAACTTTGGATGTTTAAGAAGATTGAATATCAAAGGGTAACAAAATAGCCAGCAAAATCAGGTATAATTTTTAGCAGCTAGAGTAATATCTAGGAGGAAGACAAACACAATACCTATCACAAGCCAGTTAATGGACACATTCCCATAAAACTAGGAAAATCATGCAGAAACTGTTGAATCAGCTAATAGCAAAACTAATGAAATGCCAAGGAGAAGTCCTTTACCTGGCGATGGCATTCCATGACCACCAAAATTGGGCGGCCGAGGACCAAAAGGAAAACCTTGCATTGGGTTCAGTTCTTGCATAAAATTAGTTGTGTGACTGTTTGGATGAGCAGGCACAGTTGCATTCCGGTTGCCATGCGGTGGAGCACTGGATAATCCTTGTAGAAGGTGAGGTGGAGTAAAGTTTCCTGGTATATGCATCTGCTGCAACATAGGGTGATGAGAGTGGGCATCAAACCCAGATTGCCTAGGGTTCACATGATGGAAAGGTGGACGAAGCATATTTCCATGAAATTGATGATTTGGTGGTGGATCACTTCGGATAGTCCCCTCTGGTGCCATAAAATTCATTTGAGAATTAATATTCGCTGGTCGAGAATCTAATGGATGGAACAAAGGCCCACCCGCATGATTCCCTTGAGGATGATGGAGCTGTTGAGAAGACGGATGGACATTAAGGTTCTGATACGGAACATCAGGCTCTCTTACATCAAAAGGACCGTGGAGAAAAGGTAGACCTTCTTGGCTTCCCATGATAGCTCTCTCATCTTTAAAGGCAGAATTCATGGCTGCCAATTTTTCAACAATGTCAACTTGCGTGTTCTGGGAGGAAAACAATTTGCTTTTTGCTGGATTCCCAGAAGACATAAAATTTTGGATGTTCAATGGTTCACTGATCGCAATCAAGCTATCCTCTTCAGGAAGTCGAAAATCAGCAGGCCCATCAAAGACGCCAATTTTGGACCCCAGGTCCTGTGATGAGCCTCGCTTAATTTGAGGATTATCAAAGCCTAGCCACCGCTCTTCAATCCTATCTGGTTTTGTTTGCATCCTTCTATTTGCTGTCAAATCACTACTACTAAGACCAGTTGCGTTGGGTCCAATTTCAATTGGAAGATTGTTATCATTCACAGGAAAAGGTGACCCATGAGGCTCCATAACGTCCACTCTTGCAGTCCCAGCTGGGCCCCGTTTAACAGAAACTGGTGCTCCAACTGATTGCAACTCTTTCATAAAAGCAGTTCCAAAGAGTGTTTCAAGAGTCAGACTCTTACCTGGATCAGAAACATTTTCAGCATCTTCCTCTTTTGAATTGTGAACTGTCGTGCCAATAGCTGTTTCTTCAACTCCATGTAATTTTCCAGAAGATGTTGTTTCTAGAGTAGAGGATGGTCCCATATCTTTTGAGCCTGTTCCCTTCTGTAACAATGAAAGTAAGTGATGGGAGGCATGATTATTGACATTAGCTTTCACCGGCTCAGGCTTTCTATCCGGTACAGCCCAACTTTGAACAGGGGGCTGCAAGGCAGGACCACTTTCACTAATTTCAGACAAAATCGATTGTTCAAGATCTTCACACGTAAGGACTGCCGAAACTACCTTTGATTTATTCGTTTTGAATGATTGCTCAGAGTTAACAACTGTAGGAGATACTATATCTGATGGCATACACCTGACCGCAAGTTCAGAGTTCTGGGAAGAGAAACTAGGAAAACTGTGATCACGTATCTTCTCATCTGAAATGTGTGATCCACCTTTTTCACCGCCAACAATCAATGAAAGCAAGTCATTTTGCCTTCCAGATGAGAGATCATCACCAGGTTTCTTTTCTGCAGTAAGATAGAACTAATTAGAGCCTAAATGTACATTTTCCATTACAAGTATATACAATTGAAGTTGGAAATCCATTTATATTTAAAACTTTCAAACACCAAGAGATCGAGGGAACCAGACCTTCTTCATGAAACCAACGAACAAACTTGGAAGACTCTGCAGCATCAGGGATACATGTCTGATCTGCTCTACTATCATGATGCTGTAGTAGTACAAAAGACAAAAATGAGACTCCACCATGCAAGCTAATGGCTTGGTTAATATTAACACATATGTAGATAAAATCAGATGGAAGCAAGCCCATAAATTGCATATTTTAAGCTTAGGTGAAGACCACTTCACTTAACCAAAGAAACAGTGACACGAAGGGAAATAGGCAGAGGGATGCTTGCAACTAAAGCTGAAGGGAAGAAATTTATTTTCTTATGCTAAAACATAATTCTAACGGACCCTAGCAGTGGCAGGCTTTAGTACAGTAACTGCATGCTATATATGCTAAGACAGATGCAAGATAGATACTGGGTTCAGGGGGATCACATAATGGTATGAATTTCCTTTGTAACAATCATACATAAATCTATCACAGATCTATAGATAGAAAAAAGACACCATTGAACACCACAATTACCTCAGGGATATTAGAGAAGCCAGCACCATTGGATGATACAGTACTGCTAAAAAGCTTTTCCAGTATTGACGTAGGTATAGGATGACCTTGATTGGACTCACCAACGATCTTATTCCCCATCACCTTTTCAGCATTGTGCTCAATCACTTCATTATTTCTGGAGGAAGCGTGTGATGCATTTGCCACATTATGAAGGTGGCTATCTGTGCCAACTATCTTATCATTAGAACCTTGAGGATAGGCACTTTGAGGTGGTGACAAACTTAGATTCTTTTCACTCAAGCTGTCAACTAAGGCATGAGTACTTGCACTTCCATGTTTCTGCTTGCCCAAGACCATTTGTTCAGCTGATTGTTTCTCCACTTGGCTATCAGAAGTCCCATTTAAAACAAGTTTACTTTTGGCGTGCAATATGTTTTCTTCAAGTTCAGAATTCCCAACCTATCACCAAGAATCAACAGACGTCTTGTATTCATAAGAGACCGGAGTTGGAGCATGAAAAATACGAAGACTTATTCTTGAGTTGGCACTAATTTATCAGCTCTAGAAACTACATGGAGGGGATCACCAAAATTAAACCAAAGTAAAAACATAGAAAAAGTATCAATTATTAACCCAACATCACATATAAATAACTATTTTTTTTTTTGGACATGGAACACAGACCCAGAGCATGTACCCTTGGCTTTTCTAGCAAGACTATTATCATTTTGATTCTATACGTAGCATGACCTATGTAATACATTGGGAAAATTATTGTAATCCTTCAAATCACCATCTTAATGTTTACGAAAGTGCACAAAGGTTACCTCCACTTCATGGGGATGGCTCAAGGATTTTGCACCAAGATTTCTTTCCAAAACTGTGCTAGTAAAACCTGGGGGCACACGGGGTCTGGATGCAGGAGTTTGCAAGTGAAAAGTGAACTTTTCAGCATCATTATTTGAAGCTGGTGATATAAGAGGCTTCTCTATTTCATTGCTTCTATGCATAAGCTCCTTCTCATCTTTGGAGCTTTCCATCAGCATGGAAAAGTCAAAATCGCCTTTATTCTTTTCTGGCTTCAGCTTCGATTTTTCTTGAAATTCTTTGTGCTGTTCTTTCCTCATCAATTCAAATGAAGCTAGGAGGAAATTCATCAAATTTCAAACATGCATTTAACTGACAGGAAAAAACATACTGACCCAAACCACAAATATGAAAGACTAATAAATGTAGAAGAAAAATTGAAACAAGCAACCTCAAAGACAAGAGCAAGTACCTCTTCTTTTTCTTTCTTCTTCTGCTCTATCCTCACTTGTAAACTCAGAAGAACCAAATGTCTCATCATTAAGTGAGTCAGTAGTCTCCCTCCGCGAGTGAGGTGTTGCCTAAAAATTAAAGAATAAGTGAAAAAAAAAATTACTTGGGAAGCTTTCTATTCATGCTATACTATTCTTCAAGAAGATCAAAGTTTCTGATAAAAAGAAAGATGGGAAAAACCATGCTGCAGCCATTTAAAACAGGTGGACACAAAATTCACGACTGCAAGAATTATGCTCCTGAATTTTACAGGGCTTACCTTGTAAGGACGAGGAGGGTGATATGGCTCGTTAGTTCTGTTGAGCTGGTACGGATCATTAGGTCGAACTTTTGGTGCTGATATCCCTGCAGAAAACCCAGCTGGTCTTGGAAAGGAACCACTTCCGAGTAGTCCATCATGCTCTGGTACTTGCCAAGGCCGCCGAGACTGGTTCACAAGATGCCTTCCAGAATCTGTATATTGATACATTAATTCAAAGGGTAAAAAATACAACACTTGCCTGTAGAAATAATCTACCAGGAATTCAGCAATACGGAGGTGAAATATATGATGCTATTGCAACAGAACCAAGCACGACAGAAAATGAAGACAAAACCTATCTCAATCAAAAATATACTTCTTGAAAGTTTCAAGACGGAGGAATTTAAGAATCAACCAGGCATACAAGGGTACAACTACCAACTCATATAATGGTATCACAACAGAACCGAGCATGACTGAAAGTGAAGACAAACCTATTTCAATCAAAAATATATTTCTAGAAAGTTTTAAGATAAGAGGATCTTAAAAACCAACCAGGCATAGGAGGGAACAACTACCAACTTGTATCATAATTACTATTTCTAAGAGTCAATCCTCAAGTCTCCTCGCAATAAGTATCAGCTTGTCAACAAAGTATTTGTCTCGGTTCTTACCTTCAATGGTTCTCATGATGACATAATTTTGTCATCCCTAACTACTTTCTCACAATCCCAGAAATGAACCAAAAGGAGGTAATGTACCAAGTAAGTATTTATTCCCCCCCCCCCCCCCCCCCCCCCCCTTGCATATGCCAATATCAGCCCAATCTTTCGGAAATTTAAAAAACATGTTGCAAATGACTGCGAATAACCAGCAACCTACATGGTACTTAATAATGGAAGAATGTATTGGAAATCCTATAAATACACTGTCATCCTACCACAAGGAACTAACAATTATGTGAAACATTTTTCTAAATAATAAATTTTCAAAACACTTGTAGTTCACAGAAAGAACCAAATCCGAACAATCCACAAGTAGGCATAGGCAAAATATCAATAAGACTAAGCTAAAACCTTACCTGAATCCTTGTCAGATTGTGAGTCACTATCTTTATCACTCCGTCCAGTTGAACGACCTTCCCATCTTCCCTGGATTGTCCGCGAATAACCAGCAACCTCCCCTCTAGTAGGTGGGGAAGAACCATACTCGTTTCGCCTGAAATTATGAGATGAAAAACCACTAGATACCCTTTGCCGATCTTTAAAAGCATCCTCGAATTCACTGATGTGAAAAAGGACGAATCATTAAAATCATACATAATGAACAATATGGTTACGAGTAAGGTAGTATTAGTAATCATGGATTAGTAACATAAAAACCAACTAGCTAGATCAGGTATCTACAGTATAAAGCTACCTTCAAAATACAAGCTATAAATACAAGTTACCCATTCAAAAGAGCAATTCACCTTATAATTGACGGGTCGAACCCACTGGGTAGCGTCTTGCAGATATCTAATTCAATAAAGGACAACAGGAATTCTCTAGTATATGATATTTTCAACTTCCTGCATCATTAGAAGAACACATTTGTTACAGTTCACCAATAGCAAAATAATGCAATATTCACGAATACATATACAGCAGAAACTGCATCAATTATTAAAGGAAGAATAAATCTATTACTTTTGCATTCCTGGATTCGTTTCGGTAGGCTGATCCGGTGAGTGTGGGTCTTCATTCTCTAAGCTCATTCTGCGAATAATCGATGCAGATACCCCAACTACAATCTAATCAACGCGTCCTCTTAACCCTGGGAACAAACACTCTTCAATTCGAAAATCACTACTCCAACCTCATAAGGCAAAGCCCAAAAACCATACGAACGTTCAAATTGATACAAGGATTTCCTACCTCCAAACAAAGCCTCACCTTAACACATCCACTAATTGCCTAATTGCTAGACCAATTCTAACCCAGAAAGTCAATTTGATACCTAAAGTTAAACAATCAGAGTACGAAAATTAGTTAGCCCAGCTCATCCATAACCAGTTACCACATACCAAATCCAATTTCTCAACTCCCCAGCAACGCAAATCAACAAAACAAAAGTCTAAGCCACTTCCACTAGACCCTAAAATAAAGCAAATTCATTCTCTGATCCAGCTCAATCTACAACAATACCCCATACATCCAAATATTACAAAAACCACCCAAAGTCTCCCTAATAAAAAATTCTCCAATCCAAATGCAAAATCATAGCTATGTATACACATACAAGTATGATCAATCTAATCTGCAAATCAAGACTCAAATATCGCGCACATTTCAAGAATTGTTCATCGAAAAATCCCCAAATTTGGATGGAATAAGCATCAAGTGGCGCGACAATCCTAGGTTTCTTTTATAATATATTTTTAAGATCTTCCAAAACCTAAGGTATGGCGTATGTAGGAGACTACCGGGATCGAAATGAAAAGAGATGGAGAGAAAGAGAGATTAGGGTTTGATATTTTCGTTGTTCTCTTTTTCGATCGAGATGAAAGAGAGAAAGCGCGATAGTATTACATGCAGAGAGAGAGAGAGAGAGAGAGGCAAAACGTAGAGTCTCCTGTTGCGGTAAGACCCACCTTCATCTTCCCATCGCTTGACAGAGAAAATAATAATAATATATTTGGAACTTCGGAAGGACCTTTCACGCGCTTCTTTTACTTCTGACCTCACTCTCTCACTCTCTCTCTCTCTCTCTTTGAAATCGAATCGGCTCTAGAATAGTGTAATACGGGTCAAAAGATGAAATTCTATGCCGAAAATTTACAGAAAATAAATATATAATAAATTATTTCACTAGACTTTTAAAGATAAAATTTAATACCTATTTAAATTGTATAGGAAATACACCGGTGTTGTTAGCGGTGGATTAATAGATGGTATTATAGCTGGTCAATTAGGCTCATTTGAACCCAGCTTGGAACCAATTTGAAAATGAAAAATCTCAAATTAAATGGCTTGAATGACTGACTTAAACTTAAATTCTGTAATGAAACACCGAAAAATAAATCAAATGACTGATTTCGAATCGGTTGCATAAGAGCTTCCTACATGACGCGAAGAGTTAAAAAATACTATATTTGAGTGGGCACGTACAGTTCGATGCGGATATTGGTAATATTCAAATTCAAATAATTAAAATCTTAACAGTCTGAAACGGTCTAGATGAAAGAAATTTGTCTGAATGTATGATACCCATCTCTATATACTCAACTAATCACATTTGTAACCAAAACATCTTAAAACTCCATTATTCAAATACAATCTCTATCCATAAGCATCATACTTCCAGACAAATTTCTTTTATCTATACATTCACAATTTTAAAGTTTTTTTATTTATACATTCCAACCAAAATTTACAAAACTAAAGCATACAAAATGTCGAGCACATCCAATTTAAAACATTCTTAAAGCTTCAAATAATTAAGATGCAGGAAGAGCAAGCAAGCAATAGTAAATATATAAAAGTCATCAAACAACAACTGATGACATTTACTAAAAGCTATCAAGCAAGAACAAACGTCATTTAGTAATAGATATTGTAAAAATAAATAAATAAATTAGGTTGTACTCATGTATGTAAAGGTATATGGTAGATTTAAAAATTAATACTTTCTGTAGCTTTTGATTTAATGAATTTCTAAAATAAAAATTTTAAACCAAATTGTTATTAATTTAGCAGTTTGGATTATCAAACAGTTTGACTTTTATTTGATCAAATATAAACCGTTGAATAAATAACGGTTTAAAGCGAATCGATTAATAATTTCAACAAATTTACGATCCCTAATACTATATCATGTTGAAGACTTTTTAAAAAAAAAACAACATATAATCAATGGTTCTACTTCTAATACCAATGATGTCTTTGAAGATAAAATCTCACACATACATAACTGATTAAACGAATAACATGTTAGTGTTGTTATTGGTATTTCAATAAACTGACTTTAAAATCTTAACAAATCAAATCAAATTAAAACTGAGGTAGAAAAAATAATTTTAGTTTAGATTAATTTGAGTATTGCAATTAATTTTTTTTATTAAACCGGATAAGTTATATGCGTGCGTTTCGCGTAAATCCCTTTTAAAACTCAAAAAACTTGAAATTATTTTTATCGTATTGAGCAAAAATTATGTCAATTTGGTCATATATATAGATATATGTGTAAATAATATAAACTATAAATACTGAAGAGTATAAATATTGAATATCAACATCGCCAATAATTGTTTAGATGTTTGAAAATTATTAGGATGATTAATCTTGACTCTCGAGAATGTGATGTATTAACCAACTATAATTTGTTGATTGTATTATCAAGATGTGATGGTGTGCTGATGTATACGTTTGTGAGATTTTTTCCACAACAAAATGGCGTAGGTTTGGGATATGAATTATATATAGGACATTAACTTTTATTATGTTTAAAAATGTAATACCGTTCAGAGTTTTGAGTTTATTTATTTATTTATTTTTATTAAAGGGGAGGGGGATAATTTTTGAAAATTATTCATACTATATATCATCGGAGTTCGAATTTAAAATCAATTGTCTACAAGTTAACACTAGAATCAACTGAACTAAACTCATTTGACGAATTTTGAGTTTATTCAATTGGAGGGATATATATAAAATAATTATATTAGTGTCAATTTAAGAATTTAAACGAACAATATTTTCAAAGTTATTGAAAATTCAGCTGTTTTCTTCATTTCTCATCTTATTTGAATCCTAGCACATATTAACTATAGCTATTAATACCAGTTTTATCAACAAATTCAGCCTTATTTTTAAAATCATCTATGAGACGGTTTACTATCATGAGTTTATTTTATTTTATTTTTTATACCTAAAATCTTTCTAAGATAGAGTTTTTTAAGGTAAAATCATTTGGACTCACTCTTATTCAGTAAATTGAAGTTCACACTACCGAACTCATAATAGTGTGAATGTTTTAATCAGAACTCCTCCTGAGTTTATTTACTAACACTTCATTATGTGTTTTGATACTTGGGACCTAAGACTTCATATTATATAGTAAAAATGAATATAATGATTTATTAAATATTCATTTAATCCTGTTAAATTGGTAGGAATTACCCATTTTTACTACCGACTAAATAAATAATACTAAATAATTTAATATTATGAGATGGTTGATAGTCTTAGAGTGTGTTTGGATGAAATTTTTTTTACTTTAATGAAAATTTATAAATTTCATAATTTGCAATTTTGTATTTACAATTTTCTGATTTGTAAATTCTAGTGTTTTGATATCAATTTTAAAAATTATGAAAATTATAATTTTACTTGTTTCAACTTATCATTTGAAATTTTTTGTCTCTCTAAACGGAATTTCAACTTATCATTTGAGAGCTTAAATTCCCTCGTATTTTTCTCTGAAAATTTACTAAATTCTGACTTAGTTTATCAAACGAAGTAAAATTGATTTTTTCACTCACCAAATACTCTCCTTACACCAAATGACCTGTTTAATTTTTTGCTAACAATTCAATTACACCGTAAATTAAGTCTAATGACTATTAAATTTTTATTTAGCCCTGTAAAATTGGAAAAAATTACCCAATTTTTACTAGCTGGCTAAAGCAGATAATACTAGATGATCTCTCTTCCAAAGCACCTTACCTTATCCTATTTCATTCACAGAAAAAACCTACCCAACAGCCACCCCTACCCTTGCCTAGATTTACCAAATAACCCACCTCACTCAACCTAATCACATAGCCATTCTCGTAAATAAGTTCCAACTTCGAGCCCCTTTCACCACCCTGCCCCCTAAACTTCTCTATCAGTCTCAACTCAGAAAAACACACGGAGACTGAAATAACAGAGACAACAATGGCGTGCCCTTTGCTGTTACGCTCCTTGACGTCGTCGTTTAACGGTCAGTTCCCTGTGGTTGTTTCTCCTCCACCCCTACGACTGTCGTACGGGAGCCCTAGAACAGTGGTGGTGCCGGTGAAAGCGTCGGAGGTAGTGCTGGTGGAGAAATCCGAGGCAGAAAAGTTCAATCGGCTCAAGACAACTTACCTTGAAAAAATCGTTCCTCAGCTCAAAGAAGAGTTCTCCTACACGAACATTCACCAGGTGAGCGAAACCCGCCTTTTTAATTTTAACTTTTGTACACTATGTTTGTTAATTTTGTTTTTCTGGATGTGGGTCTCTTCAGGTTTGAGAAAAAGCATATGGGGTTGTGTTCGAATGATATTATTTGAAGATTTTTACGTGCATTGGTGATTGATTCAAGGAAATGGGTTTTGTTTGTTTGATGGGAAAATGGTTCCAAGTGTTTTATTTTGGTGAGAAGTTGCGTCTTAGATTATAATTTTTCGATTTCCAGGTGTAAGATTACAATTTGGTTTTCAAGGTATCCAAATTCCATAACTTCAGTTGGTATATTATAAAGATTTCCCCGTGCATTGTCAATTGAAGATGTGAGTATGTTGTGGTATTGAATTATCTGTATTGATGAATTGGGTTCGTGTAAAATACAATCTCTTTTCCTCAATTGAAGATTTTCTGATTGCATTATTATTGTAACCATGGAGGCCTGTTTACTCTAGATAATTATCCATGTTACTTATTTTATTCCGACGCTGGATTCAGCACTTTAATAAAGTGTTATCTTGTTTTGTTTTCGCAATGTGGAATTGGGTAGGTTCCGAAAATTGAGAAGATTGTGGTGAACTGTGGTATTGGAGATGCTCAACAGAATGCTAAGGGATTGGAAGCAGCAATGAATGATATGGCACTTATTACAGGGCAGAGACCCATAAAGACGCGTGCCAAGGCTTCCCTTGCCACCTTCAAGATCAGGGAAGGCCAGCCGCTTGGGATTGCTGTCACACTTAGAGGAAATGTGAGTTTTCTTAACCCCCTTAATATGAATCTTAACTTCCCCTTGACTTCATTTACATGGTTACAGACAAGAGTGATTATTTTCATTTCTTGTGTGCATGTCTAGTATTCTGGTTTCTTACATCTCCTGTTCAATATCCGTTTCTTTTTTGGGGGAATATCCAAAGTTTGTTAATCAAAACTTAAGGCAACACTTTGGCCACGTTTGGGCTTGTATTGAATTGGATTGGATGACTCAATAAATAAAGTGTATTTGAAAGGTAGAAATGAATGTCTTTTTAAATTGGTTTGATAAAGACGCAAAATTCCTTGCCCTACAAAAGAGTACTTTAGAATTGTAATTGCGTGCGTAGGTCTTTTTCTTCCTGGAACTTTTGGCATTTTCAGTGTATGATTGAAGACCAATGAAATACATTGCAAGTGTTGGTCTTATGCGTATTAAATGGTTTTGAACTGGTATCTCCCTTGCCAGTACTTTCAAAAATGTTTCTGTCTTTCAGAATTCAAATGCATCTAATCTCCTGAACTATGATTACCGTTGTATTTTGTAGGTGATGTACGCCTTCCTTGATCGGCTGATTAACTTGGGACTTCCAAGGACAAGGGATTTCCAAGGTCTAAACCCTAACAGCTTTGATGGAAACGGGAATTACGCTGTTGGCATTAAGGAACAAAGTGTGTTCCCGGAGATCCGGTTCGATCTTGGTAAGGGCAGGGGAATGGATGTTTGTATCAAAACAACTGCCATATCCGATAAAGAAGCTCAGTCTCTTTTGGCACTGATGGGGATGCCGTTCAGAGAGACTGTCCCGGCATCTGCAGTGCGCAAGAAGAAGCTCAAGTCTCACCATTTCAGTTCAAAGGGAGGAAGAGGGCGAAGATGATGGCTGCGGCCATGCGGTGTTTCGAGAGGAAGAGGATGATGATATTTTGCTGTTTTGTATTCCTCCCAAGTTAAAACCACCAACGAAAGTTGTGTATGTTGTTCAATGAAAATGATATTGTTCTTGTGTAAATCATGCAGCTGTAAATTGGCTTATTGCTTAAAACAAAATAACTTTCGGAAATTTGGGTTTGGTGATGAAATGAATTTTGAATCTAAAAAGTATGATTCATGTCAATATCAAGTCATTAGATAATTCCTGTCAAAAGCTTGACATTTTCCTTCATCCTAATCGAAGACATCGATTAGTTAGTAAACAAAGTAGATAAGGACGTTGATTCCTACCAAAATAAAATTTTCACTTTGACTCGAGTGGTTTTAACATTTTCTCTTTTGCCGTATTGAAATCTGGAACTGATCGGATCTTTTCACCTAAATGAAAGGTTATATGTTTATGCAATTAGAATCAGACAAGTCTCTGCGTTTAACTTTTTGTACTCGTTGAATATTTTCATAAAAGTGAAAAGATTTTATATTTGAATCACGCATTTAAACGAATATCATTGCATAAAAGAGTGTTTGTTTGATATATTAAGTAAAAAAAACGAGAGAAACATAGAAATGGCAGCTCTGTTTTCACACCTAAGACAGACAGAATGATGCACCAGGATAACCTTTTTCCCACTATTTCTGATTTCACGCCTGGGAAAAAATCTTATTAACTAAAACCCTGTTTTTTTGGCCAATTAGACAAATCGAATAAACATAAATCACATAATTAAGCCCAAAACTTCAAAGAAAAAAAGAGATGACGGGTATGAATCAGATAGTATTCGGAAGTGGAATAGCAGTGGCGGTGAGATTACCAATGGCGAAATCATGGGCTGTCAGAGCAGAGCTACCCAAAGCTCCTGATCTATGTTCCGACCGTTCCACTCTGCGAAGTGGGCCTTCCTCACCTCGCCGCCGTGACCTCGTTTTCGTCGTCAATCCTAGCGGTCTCTCTCTCTCTCTCTCTCTCTCTCTCTCTCTCTCAGTCATTACCAACTGTCGGAACATGGTTTGAGTTTTTCTGATTATTGAAATGGGAAATTGGAGCAGGTGCTAATGGGAGGACAGGTAAGCAGTGGAAGAAGCTGCTTCCATATCTGAGGTCTCGCCTTGGTGCTGATTGCAATGTGAGTTTCTTTCTCAATTTCGTTTATAACCAAGTAATTGCGAGTTTTAGCTTGAACCCAATAATTTTATGTTAGTGTTGGTTGTACAGGCTTTGCTTGTATAATTGTATTGTGCCTTTTCGGGAGCTAGTAAGATCACTAGGATTCATTTTTACCATGAGAGATGTCTATTTTTTAGATTGGAATGAGTCGATTTCCCTTCTTTAGATTGTGTGATATGAAATCTATATTTTCTTCAATCTTGCTTGTCTGAAATTCAAGGGCCCTTTTGATAACTATTTCTGCTTTAGCTTTTGGTTTGGTTTTCACTTTTCTAGCTAGAGATGGAGCGGAAGTATATGGGAGAAATGAAAGATGAAGAAATATGGAGGGAGGATTGAAGTAGAATGAATGAAAAAAAAAAAAAAAAACTTGAAGAAGAAATACTTAAAATTGTTTTCAGTCCTTAAGTCTTTCGTTTTCATTTTATGCATCATTTCAGTTCTCAGTCATTACCAATGGTTTTCCCAAGTGCTATAAGGTTTGAATTATCTTTCCTATCATGTTGTGTTTCCTTCTTTAACATGGTGGATAGTAAGTTGCAGCTAGTTACGTAGTTCAGTGATTACGCCATCCCATACTTGTTTATCTTATAAAAATTGTAGAACCACAAAATGCATCATAACCTTATAGGCTTGTTATAGATTTGGCGATCATTCAACAAGGCTAAATTGGTTTTTGTTGATAATATCACCTTCATTCTATCCAATTATTCATTTACTGTCTCTGCTGCATTTGCTTTGTTTCCGCATTGAAGCATTCATTTACAGTCTCTACTGCATTTGCTTTGTTTCCACATTGAAGCACTTCTTGAACTTATGTACTTTCACTTGCTTATGTAATGGGCAGATATGCGAATCATTAACATCAGGGCCGGCTCACGCAATTGACATAACAAGAGAGGTGGGCCTTTGCACTTTTATTGTTCGTGCTTCAACCTAAGTCCAGTTTCTTGAATGGAAGATGGGTTTAAAATGTGCTCTTTGATTCTTATGTATGCAGGCTATACGAGAGGGTGCTGATGCTGTAATCGTGGTGGGAGGAGATGGAACTCTGCATGAGGTGCAACTTTATAAAATTCATGGAAAGATTGTATTGGCTAGAAACAAACACATTTTCTCCCCCTCCCCTATATCCTTCAGTGACTATTTCTGATTTAAGGTCGTCTTTACCTGTCTGGTATGGATGTCATTGAATACATGGTTAAATGGAACTGAATCTGCCTTCCAAGGTCTCAATAAAGTGACCAAATCTTTTGTTATAGGACCAAGGCTAGTTAACCCATTTAGTGGCAGATATAGTTAAACTATGAGGAATGGTTTAAAGATTTTTTATTAGAATGTTTGGTATTCACAACTTGCATGATTGATCAGTGTTATGATTCAATATTGGATATCTCTAACTGTATTGATATATAGCTCGCTCATCTATTGGCTTTTGATAAGCAGGTAGTCAATGGATTCTTTTGGGCAGGAAAACCCGTTACTAATCACGACAGAGAGGCCACACATTCAACTGCACTTGGAGTAAGTGATTACCTTAAGAGTCTAGGAATCTGTTCCAGTTACTTATTGTTATATGTAATTTCTGAAGGGGGGATGTAATTTATTTCATGGTTTCTACAGCTTATTCCTTTGGGGACTGGGTCCGATTTTGCCAGATCATTTGGCTGGTTAGTTCATGCATTTCAATCTGGTATCATTGATATAGTTCTCTATGTTTACGCTTGCTCTAGATTGTTGAGTATCTGTTGTTTTATTAGGAAAAATGATCCTCGTGAAGCTATTGACCGCATAGCCAAAGGTTCGACTGAAGGAGAACTTTCACTTACTGATTCATTATATTTGCATTTAGTTTGTCATTTGTAATGTGCTAAAAGGATAACTGTAATTTTCAGGGGAGAGATCACGGATAGATGTTGGTGTGATTAGTGGAGGAGACGGAGAACCTCACTACTTTGTTAATGTTGCTGACATTCATTTGTAAGGTTAACTTGGAAATTTTGACAGTTTACCTTCAGCAAAGGCACATTAGAAACTCTTATTTACATTTTTGGGAATATTTTTCAGGAGTGCAAAGGCAGGATACTATGCTTCTAGATACAAAAGATTTGGAAACTTGTGCTATGTTATTGGTGCTTTGAAAGGGTTTGTTGGGCACCGAAATCAGGATCTTAAAATCAAGGTCACACTGTTTTCAATGTTGAGCACTTGTAGTTGGTAGTCTATTGCTTATGTGTTAAATTTATCCGCAAACACTTTTATCATTTCTTTTTCTTACTTGAACATTTATATATATATATATATATAGGTCAATGAAGGGGAATGGGAGGTATACTCTCAAGTAACAGCCCTTTGCATAGGGAACGCAAATTACTTTGGTGGTGGCATGAAAATTACACCAAATGCGGACCCTCGCGGTGGCAACTTTGAGGTGGATTAGTTTTTTCTTCATGTAACATTCCAAATTATTGACTATCCAGTGTATTTTTTAGTGTGTTTGACCTTTATTATAAACCTTGGCAGGTTGTGATTCTTCAAGACTTCAAGTGGTATGACTTTATTCTGAAGCTACATAAGCTCTACAATGGGACACATCTAACTGTGAAAAATGTCTCTTCGACAAGGTAGGTCATGTTAAGTAAAGCTATGTGTTGTACCGGACCATACTCTTCCCCTCACAAACTCATTTTCCCCATTTCTTTATTTGTAACCACATTTCGATTCATGATGAGGATTGTATTATTATTGCAGAGTGCATTCCATAGAAGTGGAAGACATTTCAGGCAGTGGCACCATATATGTTCAATCTGACGGCGAGCATCTAGGTTTCCTGCCTAGGAAGTTTTGTATACTGCCTTCTGCAGTCGAGATGATATGCTGATGCTGAAAATGACCATAGAAAAAGCACTTGGCACGCCTTACGAAGAGATTAAAGATTTTGCAGAGAAGAGCAGCTGATCATCAGGCTAATGTTAGAGAGAACGTGAAGTGGAAAGTTCTTTCTCGTCTAATAATCTCAGAGTTACAGTTTTGTTTATAATACAAGCCACTAACGGATCTGCAGCTCACAAACTGTAACTTCAGATGTCATCTGATCATAAGTGATGGTGATCCACTAACTTACAAGTTCTAACTATTCTTACGATCTCTAACACGAAACATCTGTTTTTGTTGATGTCTGGTGTTGAATATTAACCTACACCTTTATTTTGCTTCATTTCGGCATTGCTATTTGTTCTTGTTCATCCCCTTGCTGCTGATTATCCACCCTCAATCTGGAGGGGAGTTTCGAGTTTTGGTAACTTTTTCTTACTGTGATGAAGTTTTACTTCTGTGTTTTACCAAAGGGTGAAAATGGCCTGCCTTTGAACCTTGCCTCTTTAGTTTCCTGCCTAATTTGTTTATGGCTAATATTCACTTTAGCTCTTAGACATTTAAAAGGCTGCATTTCTCTCTTTCCATCTCTCTCTTCAAATGGCACATACTCCTTGGCTTCCATTGCTCCTCACCTCACCGCCAAACACGAACTCTTGGGTTTCCGGCCAAACCACCGCCGCAACGTCAACTATTTTCGTTGCCAGGGAGAAAACCAGACGAGCAATTCCCCAACTGACAAAGAATCCCAACCTCAAAATGCACTGCTGAAGGTGGCTTGGTACTGCTCCGACCTTATGAGAATTGCCACCTCATTTTTCCGGCCACAGCCAAAAATCGAAGCTCCCGAAACCGCCCTTGACCTTGCAAGAGACGGGTCGGGAGCCGTTGATCGCGCCGGGGTGGTCAAATCCATCAAAGAAGATTTCGAAAGATCATACTTCGTCACAGGTTTCTCAAAACCCTACTGAATTTTTATTGGTCTCTTTGTCTCTTGGCCTTCTTAATGGGTCTTTAATATCCAGCACTGATTGGTAAATTGGTAGGGAACCTAACACTTGATGCTTATGAAGAAGAATGTGAGTTTGCTGACCCAGCTAGCTCATTCAAAGGGCTTCAGCGTTTCAAAAGGAACTGCACAAATTTTGGGTCCCTTTTGTTGAAGTCAAATATGAAGCTCATGAACTGGGAAGATTTTGAGGTAATCTAAATCTTCATGTACAAAATACTTTTACGGTCAGTGATTGGAATTGAACTGGATAAGTCACTAAATTTAATATATGCTAAAGTTTTTTTAAGATAGAATATGAAGAATTTATCGGATATCAGCGCACACAAGGCTTATCGTACAACACACCCAAACTTCACCACCAACTTGATCGATATCATATCTAATTAGGAGAGAGGGGAGAAAGGGATGGTGCATAATGCAATCGGAAAGGTTGGAGCTAAGTGAGATTTAAATAGTCACGTTAAAGGGTCAAAATGAGTCGGTTGTAACTTACAATGAAATATCTAACAAAGTTAACAAAAGAGATAAACTGGGACACAAAATGTGAAGCGAGACAAATTAAGTTTCAGGTGCTTAAGGGAGATTCCTGTTAGTTTCAACTTTCAAGAGCCATTTCATTAAATAAGTCTTGTATTTAAAGTAATTTTCCTTTTGAGTTATGATCCATTTAATTCATTTGGTTACAGGATAAGGGAATCGGTCACTGGAGGTTTAGTTGTATCCTGTCATTCCCTTGGAGGCCCATTCTATCTGGTATGTTTGCTTATGCTCAATAGTCAGCATACCGTTCTTATTTTAGCCATTCAGCTTGTAGCAAGAATTTCACATGCACGTCTACGATTGACGTTGGTATAGTTTTTTTTTATGTATCTCATTGTGCTAAGCAATGTTGCAGCCAGCGGATACACAGAGTATTACTTTGATGCACTCTCAGGAAAAGTTTGCAGGTATATATACATATATTTTATGTTTATTTTTAATTTGAAGTGGCAACCTATGATTCAATTTAAAGTGGTACTTATGGAATTTTCAGGCATGTAGAGCACTGGAATGTACCCAAAATGGTTTTACTTAACCAAATTCTGAAGCCAAGTCAGATTTTGGCCTGAGAAGACAGATGGTTGAAGAATATGTTGGCGAATAATGTTATCTGAGAGAACTTTATATTCAATCACTCGTTCGTGTCGTTTCTAAGAGGTTAATGCTTAGAAGACATACAATACAACAAAGGTCAAATTTTGTACATAGGATGAGCCATAGTTCAAAGTTCCAAACATGGAAGGAGAAGTTGTGAGTGACTTAATATGATGGTCACTTTGATATGTCTTATGTAGAGAAAGTGTTGTGTATTAATGAAGGTGTGTTTGGTTGTTAGATAGTGTTGGATTTTTTTTTTTTATCAGAATGTGGAATACATGACAATAAAAATTTTCCTCAAAAATAAAAAGCCAATAAAAAGAAGAAAAGATGTGACCGAAAAGGAAAAAAAAAGATTTTATTTTTTGGACTGAAAAGGAAAAATAAAACTTTTCATATAGGGTTTTGCTTACGTTTTTTTTTTATCAAGGTTTTGCTTACGGTTTATAAAAGTGAAAAGGTGAAAAAACGCCGCAGCAGTCGGGTCAGAAAACTGGGTCGGGTATAAGAAAGATCCGGTTCTTTCTCAGTATAAACTACATTCAGACACGGTTCCAATCCGTCAAAAGCTCTCACGCTGGTCTCTGCGCTTACTCAGCCATGGCGTTCCCATTCTTGGAAGCTGTTATCGGTACTTATTCATTTCCATATCTCCTTCCATATGTGCTTGATTTTGCTGCATGCTTTTCGTCTTTGATTTTCTTATGAAGTTTCTGAGCTGCTCGCCTCTGATTGAGAGTCACCATCTTCTTCGTCTTTTTGTCCGTGTCTTGCTTTGACGAGTCTGGTTTTCTCATTTAAATTTTGTTTCTTTTGGGTCTTTGAACTCATGTGGTTAGTTTGTGCATTGTCTTTAAATATAATTATCCAAATTTCGTTTATAATGAAATGTTAGGGCTTTTTCAAGTTCAAGATTGTATTTTGTTGTCAAACTTCGACATTTTATATGAGCGTGGAGCAGCTTTCTTTGTGAATGTGATCGATTTTTCTGTTTTCAGTTTGTTTGGTTTATCGTGAAATGTGGATAAAATTTACTGAGTTCGAAGTTTGAATAGTTGTTTTTTATCAAATTGTATCCTTCCAACCTGAATTGGTTTACCCCGTATTTCTCCCTGTAAAGTATGAACCTTTGAACTAATTTCCTACCACTTTTCTACCAAGCAGCATACTTTCTGGGATTTGGGATTTAATTTATGCTTTAAAGACTCAGTTTTGACGGATACTCAAATGGTTCAGCTCACTTCTGCAACCATATAAGATTTGTCCACTCATCCCCAAAATTTCATGCTGTCTTTCTATTGTTTTTAATTTCGATTTCAGATTTTTGTTTCATTGCAGCATTGCTGTTTTGTCTCACTTTCTTTTGAAATGGCTCCGTAGTCTCTTCTTTTTTTATTAATTTTTTTCCTCGCATCCCTGTTCCCTAGCTTGTAAGTTGTAACTGCTTGTGTTTCCCCAATTTTATACAGGTATAATGTTATTAATGTACATCTTTGAAACCTATTTGGATACACGGCAACATACTGCTCTCAAACTTCCAACCCTTCCTAAGACTTTGGAAGGAGTAATCAGCCAAGAAAAGTTTGAGAAATCACGTGCTTATAGTCTTGATAAAAGGTATATATTACTTTCCATTCTCATTTATGATGTTGATGGCTTTATAAATGCACGGTTGTGCTTACCTTGTGCATCTTTTGTGTCATTCAGCCGCTTCCATTTTATTCATGAATTTGTGACAATACTGATGGACTCAGCAATTTTGTACTTTCGGGTGTTGCCTTGGTTTTGGAAGGTCAGTAGTTGGAAGTTTTGTTAAGCTCTTCGTTTCTGCTGCACTGTCAATGTTAAGCTATTCCTATATTTTGTTTTGAATAATTGCAGAGGGCAGGAGATTTTATAGTCTTTGTTGGCCTCGATCCTGAAAATGAAATACTGCATACGCTTGCATTTTTAGGGGGCTTTATGATTTGGTCACAGGTGCACACTCTCAATTTAACTCTCAGATTGTGGATAATATTTTTTAGCTTCATTGTGGATGCTAAAAATTTACTGAATTATGATAGTTATATCTTCAAATGTTGTGATAGGCCTAGCTCTATGGTCGCATTTTGATCTCTAAGTAAACGAATCTAGTAATTTCGTAGAAAAACTAGATATTAACCGGCACTTGTTGTACTGAGGCTTGCACTTGATGGTTTATTCATGACGTGGTGCGTAAATGTTTTTCATTTGTATATTGGATGATTTCCATTTATACAAGGTTGACAGCATTGTTTATGATAAACTAATCATCATGGGAGACTTTAATCATGTTTGGAAAGCTGAATGACTTCTGATGGAATTGGTTTATGAAGTCCTGAGCATTTATAAGCAATCCCATTAGTTTGCATTGCAATGATTTCGTATAAGGGTATTCATAGTTTGTTTCTTTTGAGCAGATCACTGATTTACCATTCTCTCTGTACTCCACATTTGTGGTTGAGGATCGTCATGGTTTTAACAAGGTTTGTATTTTTAATCTTTATTTCTGATCATGGTCAATTTCTTTTAAGTTCCTTGTTTACTCATTCTTTATTATTGCTGCTGCTGCTACTACCATGATTAAATTTATCTAAGTCGATGTTCTTTGTCCATTTGGGGTTTTGCATATTGTGTTTGTTTTAATATTGTTAACTGTTTTTACAGCAAACAATATGGTTATTCTTCAGAGACATGATTAAAGGAATTTGCCTTGCTGCAATTCTTGGCCCACCTATTGTGTCTGCAATAATTGTAATTGTACAGGTGTGTCCATTTATTAACATGTAGCAAGAACCTTGTATTATCTGCACTGTCTCTATGACACTGTGCAAATGATCCCTTATACTTATTTCATGTTCAACTGTGTGGTTGCAGAAAGGAGGTGCTTACCTGGCCATCTATCTTTGGGCATTCATGTTTGTTGTCTCCCTTGTGATGATGACAATCTACCCTGTTCTGATAGCGCCACTCTTTAACAAGTTCACCCCTGTGAGTGTTCCAAATATTTGCCATTAGCTGAAATCCATTGATCCTGTTTTTATGTTTGGCTCATCCTATTGTATTTTTTTTTTCAATACTTTTTTCCCCCTAAAATATTAGCTTCCAGAGGGTGAGCTGAGGCAGAAAATTGAGAAACTTGCTTCCTCCCTCAAGTTTCCGTTGAAGAAGTTGTTTGTCGTTGATGGATCTACGAGGTCAAGTCACAGCAATGTGAGAATTACACCCTTGTGGCCTTGTATATTTGGTAGAAGTGTAAAGCTTCTGTTTTTTTCTTTCTCCATGCTAATTAGTATTTCTTTTATCTAGTCCGTACTACTAGTTATTACCATTGTTAATATTGGTGGACTTATTCATCTTACTAATCTTGACACAGGCCTATATGTATGGATTTTTTAAGAACAAGAGAATTGTCCTCTATGATACATTGATTCAACAGGTGAGGTTGCATCACTTTTTGAGATATTTGTTTTCCGTATTCTAATAAATAATGTTATACTATATTCTTAACTTTAAGGAATTTCTGTGGAATGAAAAAGGATAATTGTTTTCTGGTTGGCGAGTGGAATATATAAATATCAGTCTAGATGAACGTGTATAACTTCCTCACCCTGTCTCTTATCTTTATTATCTAGTTTGTTCTTTGATTAGTTTGTGCTATATATATATATATTCCTTTTAAATGCAAGACGGGCCTTATGAGAGTAATTGATGGCTTGCAGTGCAAAAATGATGAGGAAATTGTAGCTGTTATAGCTCATGAGCTAGGCCATTGGAAACTCAACCACACTATGTATTCGTTTATTGCTGTGCAGGTATGCTGTAAATTTTCTTGCAATCTTTATCATTGTTTGATATAGCGGGTGTGGTGGTCTAGTCATACTTGAATAGCTATTCACCTTGGCCACGCTAGGCAAGCTGCTTGGGATATTATGGTGTTTATTGAACATGTTTTATCTAGAGGAGGGCAATGGACATATATTCTTTTATACTATTGTTTACTTATATGTAATTGCACTGCCTTTTCGCCTTGTGTCAGGTTTAAATGTCTGATTAGTTAGTATAAAAACTATTGACGTTTCTGATTGACACCGAGTAACTTCCTTTTATAATGTTGTCTGATTGCTTTCTGATTTTCTACTTCGGCACAGATCCTTACATTTTTACAGTTTGGGGGATATACTCTAGTGAGAAACTCAACCAGTTTGTTTCAAAGTTTTGGGTTTGATACTCAGCCAGTGGTTATTGGACTCATCATATTTCAGGTAACATGAGCTTTTGAGTTTTTTCTTTTCGATTTCCTTGTATTCTTCTATCGAAGTGTCTTTTGGTTTCTGCATAATTGACGTTAGAGAAATTGACATATATAGGCCACATTCGTATAGTTTGTTTGTTACTCGTTTATCCTGAGGTAGCTTTTAGTGATAAACTTCTGTAGTTTTGGCGTTTTGCTACCCTTGAAATAGTTGATAACTTCTCTGGCCTGTTTTAGAGATAAAAATGATTTCTTTGTCGAAATGAAAATGACAAGATTTCTATATGAAGAAAGAAAATTATGCATTCCAGCTTCTGTTTAATTCATTTTCAATCTATGTTGGTTCTTTTCAGCACACCATAATACCTGTCCAGCACCTCGTAAGCCTTGCTCTTAATCTTGTGAGCCGGTCATTTGAATTTCAGGTGAATCTATACTTCATCAGTTCCCATGTCACTTATTCTTTTTTTTCTCCTTACATCTCTCAATCGTTTATTAATAATAATTTCTCCAGGCTGATGCTTTTGCTAAGAAGCTCGGTTATGCATCCGCACTTCGAGCTGGTCTTGTTAAACTACAGGTAATTCTAATTTTCCCCTCGCACTTAGTCATGAATTGATTTAGTTCTTGTCTTGCCAATATAGATTCCATGATTAATTACATTTTTAGTTTTTACTTTGCTTCATACAACCAGAAATAGTCATAACAGACGGTTGATTTTGTTGATTGTACTTATATTCTTACAAATGGGATTGAATGATATTCCAGGAAGAAAATTTGTCAGCGATGAATGTTGATCCTTGGTACTCAGCCTATCACTACTCTCATCCCCCACTTGTTGAAAGGTTGGCTTCAATTGATAAACCAGACAAAAAAACAGACTGATATGGGAAACCTATGGGATGATGATCACCGCGTTGTTCTCAGTTGGCAAGGAGCATTGTGCTCGTCATTGTCAACGACTGTCTTGTTTATACTATCCCTAGCTCAGGTACTCTACTTCCTTTACGTACTAGGACAAGTTGGCATTATCGTGAACCTGTGACAGGCAAAGAACGATAGAAATGAACCAATCAGATTTTGTTGTGTAGGCTGTTCGCAACATAACAGTAAGAACGTCTCTTTTAGTTGTTGCTTTGCGCCCTATTGTATTGTAATATTTGATTTTCCAAGAATATTGCACCGTAGAATCTTTTAAATATGTTGAAAAGTGGAATTCCTCCGCAGGCATTGTGGAATTTTCCTTTCACTGATTCTTTGTATTTTATGTCTCCTGCTTGTGCTCTACTGCTCACATGTGAAAAACTGCAAATTAGTTTTCATTCCGTTTGTTTCTGCATCGGTGACATCTCCATGCATATTCATGCGCTTAACAGTAGATTAAATATGACTTATCGTTTTGGGTTAATAATGACAATGGCCTCTCTGAAAGTGCTTTTGGAGAAAGCACTTATATAGGTACTACTTTTGCTCACAAGTGCTGATTGTTGTGTATGTCAGATATTACCAAAAAGTGCTTTTGATTCTGTGAAACTTAGAAATCACTCAAGCTAATGATTCTGATGTCTATTTGATGTCTAATCAATTCTAATGGTCTAATTAGTATTAAGTTCATGTTATAGGCTCAGCACATTTTTATATTACTATGCGTACTTAGATTTTTCGTTAATTCCCCTTTTAAAAAGAAGACCAATATTAGATAAATATTTCTTATTATATTATTTTTACAAATATAAATAAGAACAAATAACAAATAGATCTTGTAGGATTTCCAAAATTGAAAATAATTGTGTTTGATTTAATCGTTCATACTGTTGAAAGTTCGATAGTATAAACTCTCGTTTACTGGTCAGATTGTGTTCAAAAGATTCAATTTCAGATGAATTTTGGGTACTGAAAAAAAAAAATCAGTAAATCTGTCAAAAAATATATCCAAAAACAAAATTTACCCCAACAAAATCTACCAAAGCTGACATAATAGATTCCCCCATTGGAAACTTCCCCCACAAGAATACAATTATAGAAAGATCCGTTGCTTGCCCAACATAATTTTGTACACGTATATAACAGCCACTATGTTTGTCAATAGAGCACTTCATCCTCTTCTATACTTAAAGTTAAATTATATTTATATATTATATGACATACTACTAACCTAGTTTGCTCTCAAATTCTTGTCCCAAAAATCAAGTTTGTTCTTCAGTCCCAATAAAGAAGTTTGCTCTCAAAATTTGGTATTCGAATTTTATCAAGGTTTCTTGTGATTTTTTGTGACAGTTGCGTCATTCTTGTGATTTCTTGTGACAGTTAGTTGACGTAACGAAATACTCATGATTTGATGTTCATTTCAATTAAACGGTGAGAATCCTATAATACAAAACTTAATCTCACATCAATATATATAAGAACACTTAGTACATAAAGTGTGTTTTAGGTATAAAAGAAAGTAGTTGAAAATGAACTTATCGACTTTTTAGTACAAATAATGTGTCCATGGACTTTGTTGCAAACTCTCAATTTGATCTGAGAACGAAATGATATCTAATAACTAACTGTTGCACTAACAAATACAATTCCTTAATAATTAAAACAAAAGATAAGGAGTACAATTTAGGTAATACTCAAGTTTTCAAAAGACAATAATTTTAGGTGAGCTTGAACTTGTCCAAATTTGTTGTCAGATTTTAATTTTTTGGGGCTTATAGAGCTCGATTTTTGTCTAAAAATCAATCGTATTACCCAACTCATATACTTGTTTTTACTGAATTGACACAAATTTTTTATTTATAAAAATAAATAAATGAAAACTCCATTGAAAACAACGGCTATATATATGCTTGCAATCTTCAAAAGAATTTTTCAAGTCTTCCTTAACATATAATCTCCATTCATAAAAAATAAAAAAATAAAAAACTACTTGAATCCAAACTAGATTTAATTATAATTATTTATTGTCAAGTCTTATTTAAAAATCAGATCAGATGAATCTGTAAATAATAATAATAATTATTTTTTTATGCTGTCTGTAAATAATTATTATTCAAATTTCATGCACTGCGGAAAATTAATGTTAATAAATGCTTTTGCTTGGTAGGCTGCCATTTACTAAACAACCACCATTTGGAAGGCCAGTGAGACTCGCAGTGTCAACCGTCTGAGTCTCGAACAAGGGATATAAGCGTCATTGTATCAAATCTCAAGGGACTCGAAAGACCAAACAATAATATTTTAAAATTTAAAATAAAACGCAGGCAGACATATCACTTTTACATTCAGACAGGTCTCACTACATATGTAGCTTCCAAAACTCCCTATGGGAAACTTGCATGATTCTCTGATCGCCGGAAATTGAAGCTCCGGAGACCCAATGCGACCGAACCCACGGCTCAAGTAACTACCTTTCTGAGCTTTATCTCGGTTTTTTGCAATGCCTGTGTATGACGCGGCGTTTGTGAACTCGGAGCTCTCGAAACCGACGTCGATATTCGGGCTTCGGTTGTGGGTGGTCATCGGAATCTTAGTCGGGTCTCTGATAGTTCTGACTCTCTTCCTCCTATCTCTCTGCCTCACCTCCCGGCACCGCTCCCGGGCCCACAAGGCCTACAAATCACAGCCCAAGCCCACCACCGACTCGCCTAGTCCAGTCACATCAAAAGAAATCCAGGAAATTGTCAACGACCTCCATGTCGAGATCGGCAAGCCGGACAACCGGGTCGCGGTGTTCTCAGACCGTGCGTCGAGTGGGGAGAGCAGGGGGACTTTGAATAGCGGGTGCGAGACGGCGTCGTTTGGGAGTGGGAACATTGTTGGGCCCGAAGTGTCGCATCTGGGGTGGGGGAGATGGTACACTCTGAGAGAGCTTGAGGCAGCGACCAATGGGCTTCGTGAAGAGAATGTGATTGGAGAAGGCGGGTATGGAATTGTCTACAGTGGAATTCTCGGCGATGGGACTAAAGTCGCTGTCAAGAACTTGTTGAATAACAGGTAAAGAATTAAACTTTTATTTTCTGATTAGACAGGAATTCGATGGCGAATTTTGGTTTTTGTATTTATTTAAATTATGGACAGGTTTTAGATTGAAGTTTTTTATTTGGTGAATAATTGAATCTCTGTGATTCGTTTTCTGAAAGCTTAAATTTTTTTTCCCCCATTTTTGGTGTGAACTTGAAGAACTTTACTCAGAATAGGAAAGCTCAAACACTAAAAATAGAACCTTTTCCCTTGGGTTTTTTTCGTTCTAAATCCTAATTGGCTTTGGATATGTCTAATAATTATGGTAGCATTTCCCTCTTTTCCGTGATTGTCGAGTTTTTTTAAATATTTTTTTTTTGTTTAAAAAAATTGCGTTTCTGCATTTTCTAACCAAACAGAGCATTTGTCTGTGGTTTTTTGTGGCTCACTGTTTACCTTTTTTTTTTTTTTTTGGTTCCCTCTTTTCTTATGCTTCTCTTGCGTTTGGTTGAATTTGTGCTGTAAAGTCACCTGCTTTCTGAAAAAGAAGACCCCAACATCATCTTCTTTTTCAAGTCTCTTGTGTTTATAATCAAATTTGAACTATTGATGATGCCGGCATCAGAATCAAGTTTTCTATTTACTCTCTCGTCAGTCTTCACTCTTCACACATGCACAATTTGACTTCTCCCATTTCTTGCTGTCCTTTTGCCTTGGTTCGTACCATTTAGGGTATGTCACTATGGCTGATCTAGCCAACAATGAGCTGATGGTACTTCGTACATTGGATTTTGGGTATCTCATAATCTGTAACACGCGTGAGTAATGCGTTTTGCGTTATTGACTGCTTACCAGGGGTCAAGCTGGGAGGGAATTTAAGGTCGAGGTGGAAGCAATTGGGCGTGTGAGACACAAAAATCTTGTGAGGTTGCTTGGATACTGTGTTGAGGGTGCATACAGGTATTGACGATTTATCTTACAGCTTCAGTTTGAGTTCTTGTTTTTGAGGAGCATCGAAGAGATGTCATACTTTTGTTATTACTTTTTTTTTTTTTTTTCTGTTAGAATGCTTGTGTATGAATACGTTGACAACGGCAATCTGGATCAGTGGCTACACGGGGATGTTGGGGAAGTCAGCCCGCTAACATGGGATATTCGTATGAATATTATACTGGGAACAGCGAAAGGGTACTATGATTTATATTAGTTTCACACGAGCCCTTTCTATTTCTTAAAAAAAATAAAAGGAAAATCCATGTTGATGCATCCAAGTTCCCTTTGGCTTTTCCTCATCGTGCAGGTTGGCCTATCTTCATGAAGGTCTTGAACCAAAGGTTGTTCACCGTGACGTAAAATCTAGCAACATACTAATTGATCACCAGTGGAACCCGAAAGTATCTGATTTCGGGCTTGCTAAGCTCCTATGCTCTGAGAATAGTTATGTGACAACTCGAGTGATGGGAACATTTGGGTTAGTTCTTGGCTTCTTTATGAAAATTTACTTATATTGGTCAAGTCTAAACACATGCATCAAGATCATATGGTTATGTTATTAAATTAGAAAGTAAATCTTTATATTTGGTGGTTTCTTTAGTTATGTCGCACCAGAATATGCTTGTACGGGAATGCTGAACGAGAAGAGTGATGTTTATAGCTTTGGAATACTTATTATGGAAATCATATCCGGGAGAAGCCCAGTTGATTATGGTCGACCTCAAGGAGAGGTAGTTAAGCCCGAGATCTTCACCTGCTACCCTTTTATCGATCGAGTTTTCTTTCGCTGCTGCTAACCATAAGTTGAAACGTTAACTATTACAGGTGAATTTAGTTGGGTGGTTAAAAACCATGGTTGGGAAACGAAAAGCTGAGGAAGTAGTGGATACTAAGATGCCTGAGATGCCTGCTTCAAAAGCGTTAAAGCGTGCTCTTCTCGTTGCTCTTCGATGTGTTGATCCTGATGCCACAAAGAGGCCAAAAATGGGACATGTGATCCACATGCTTGAGGCTGATGACTTGCTAGTTCGTGACGTATGTTTCATAAATAATAAATATCACAATTCTTGATGACCTTTTGTTCTTAAAATGGAATTCCTCATCCATTTTTTGTCCCTATACATGCAGGAACGCCGACCTGTTAGAGATACGCCCCAGTCAGATCCTGATTATCAGCAGGATAACCATGTTGTTGTGAAGATAGGAGATAAACATTTGAATGAAGCGGTGGCTTCTGATACGAATGGAAGCGGTGACAACGGTAGGAACCATCTTCAACCTACAAGATGGAGATAATCGATGATGCCCTCGGAGGATTAGGTGACTAACATCTTCAATCTCTCCACTCCCAAGTTTCTGAAGCCCATTTTCTTTACCCTGATTTTTGGCTGTATCTTAATAATGTTTCATGCCTAGTTACATATTTTTTCTTTTTTAGGATGTGCTTAAATGCATTTGTACAATGTAAACAATTTGTTTTATCATCTCCTTATAGGAAACATGTATAATTCGTCAGTTTTTTTTTTTTGTGTAAACCAAGAGATCATTAGTGTTAAATCAAAGAAAAATATATATTCTTTCTCAATGCTCATAATTGTAAAGCTCTAGTTATAAATTCTTCTCTGAAATTTTTTTTTATAAATTCTTCATGTTGCCTTTCAACTTCTTGTCACCATCAATGCCAGCCTTCAAGTTTGATGGTGATGAGCAGGTGGAGCCCTTAGCCGTTTAGCCATGTACTCTAATGACATCAGAATCAGTGCCTTGGTTTTTTGCTTGAGAGCCGTTTAGCTCGAAAGCGACTCCATGTTGATCCGTTGATACACGTGGGGTTCACAATGCATCAATGGTTGAGACTTGAGAGTCGGCCGAAAGAGGGTGGGTGGCCGGACTTTGGCCTTTTTCTTTGATTAATGGACCCAGATAATAGCTAATTCAGTTGATACAGCCGCTGCTAGCCTGCAACTTCTTATTTTTATTCTTTTTTTTTTGTCCTTGTTGGACCACCAAGCTGAGGGAAATAGGAGGATCTGGGCTGGAAATGGGGTCAGGGTTCGGCTTCACTATCAATGCCAGAACATGCTTTTGCCCTTCAAGCTCAACAGTGACACTTATGCTATTATCATGATGAGCCTATCCTTTTTTTATATAAATATTAATAGTTAATTTTATAAAAATATCGATTTCAATATCATTATTATTCACGCTTCAATAAAAAAAATATTAAAAATTTAATAATTTCAAAAGGAATTTAAATATTTAATAATATTTATATAAAATTTATTAATTTATACCTATATTATAAAAATTGAAGAGAAATTTTTCTTCCCTCTCTATTTTTATATTAAGACCCTTAAATATATATATATATTTACTAAAATATTGCGAATATTTTTTTTAAATCAAAATTTTAAAATACAAAATACATCGATAATTTTTTTTATAGATATTATAATTATTTTCATTCATATTCATAATAGAGTGGAGCTGCCCATGGTTAATATTTTGTGTATTGTCGCTAATGTTTTAAGCTGATTGTCGATTAATTTAATGACACTATGCAATATGCATAGTGACAGGGTCTTCATTTTATATAGATAAATAAAATAAATTGATAATGTTACGCGAGGGTCTTCTTTGTATTTATTTGCGTTGCGTGAAAGTTCAAATGTTTGACTTGGGCAAGAAATTTTGTCAAAAAAACAAAAAAGCCATGTGCAAAAGGGGCCAATCTGGCCTACTCATTTCACATCTGTGTTACGTAGTCAATAATCGATAGGAGGTAATTATCTATCGTTGCCTAATCTTGGAGTTCAGGTGAGATTTTTCACCCTCTAATTCTACGTAATTGCAACTTCACATCTTCTGACATCATGAATTAGAGATGAAGGAAAAATTATAGTTAATTGGGAATGCGTAAATTTTTTTTCCATACATAATTGTTTCTTCTAAATCGTCGATACTAACGATTCAAGGTTCGATGTTGAAAAAATGGTAGTAATTAATCAAATATAACTTGGACTAAATTGGTAATTTTTCTTAAATTTTTTACGAAACCTTAGACATCTTATATACCCTTAAAATAAAGAGCATTGAATACCGGAAGAAAAACACTCATTCTTAACAAGATAAAGTGAATAAAAGATTTAAGAGTTAATTATAAATAGGTCTAATTTTTTAGTTTAACTTATAAGGTATCCACTATAATAAATAGAGACAGTAAAAAATAAATAAGATTTTTTTTTATTGTTTGTCAAATTATATCATTCTTTTTAGCCCGTTGTTTTTTAAACAATTATTGGTATGTCATTACATATTATATTTATGTACCTACCACAATCTGATTCTAAACTTACAGTTGAATTAAATAATATTACCTACTTAACTCTCTCATGTAAATAATATATATATATATATATATATAGAAAATTTAATTGTATCATAATAGGTATATATTTTTAATATACATCTCCCAAAAGAAAATAAAATAAACATGCACTTATTAATTTACCTACGAAAATTAATAAGATAAATAACGTACATGTAACTTTTTGACTCTTCAAAAGTATCAGATGTTATTCGATAAAACAAATATAAAATAAATATTCTGAAATTTAGTTAGAATTATCTTAATTTAATTAATTTTGAAAAATAAATATAAAATAATAATATTTAAAATTTGAAAATTTCTCATCTGTATCTGAAAAATAGTATAAAGGGTGTTTTAAAACTTAAAAAAACAAAACCATAAAAATAACACAGTAAAATCTAAAAATAAATAAATTGACTATTTTATATGTTAAGTGGACTATTTTATAAGTTAGGCTTAAGAATTAGACTAATTTATAAATAATACTAATTGAACAATAGTACAATTATCGTCTGTTCTTTTTTTGAGAAGTAATATATCATACATCAATTTAATTATTTATGAGAAAGAGACTTTGTTGCCTTCAATAGCTCTACCATGGATGATGTTGGAAGTATTGATCGTCATATTGATTATCTCAATCTCACGGTACTATTTTTTGTTAATGAAAACATGACTCGTGATCATATTGCATCTCCTAACACCTAATAGGCAGTTCCTTTTCTCCGTTCTGCTGCGAAAAAACATAAACCAATCATCTTGTCGTCGAACCTGGTTTTTTATCGAGGTCGGTGGCAACAACACTCTGCTTTCTTCCCCTTTCTTTCTTCCTCCTCTTTTCCATCTCCTCTCCCTCTTCCGTGCACCTCTCTCTTCTTTTAATTTCTCCTTTTTCTCTTTCTCATTGCTCAACCCTTGCTTTCTTTCCCCTTTTTTTCTTCCTCCTTCTTTCCATATCCTCGTCCTCTTTCAGTCTACTGCTTTTCCCCTTTGGTGGACTTGGTTTTTATTTTCTTCCAGGTTTCTTTGGTTTCTGTTTTTCTTTGATTTTTCACTTTCTATTTTGTTTTAAAGTTTGCTGGTTTAAATATTCGACCCCTCTCTTTGTGGAGGTTTTATCTTCACCTCCAATGGTGAACCTTGTGGTTTCTCCGGATATGGATTTTCACCTTCATATCAAGTTATATCTACCCACCCTCATTCATCTCCTCTCATGGATTTTTTTTTGTGACGACCCGAAAATTTAGAAAAGGTAAATTCGAGATTTTGAAACAAAATTTACATTTTTGCCCCTGTAAATGTGGTGTTCAAAGTTGACTTTTGTTTGGAATAATTTTTGCACATTTTTCAAGGACCATTGTGTAGGTCTCGAAACGCCGATTCCGTAGACAGACGATACGTCAAAATTGAAGTCCACACGAAATAGTTACGGGTTTAGGAAAACCAATGGCATTTTCATAAGTTGTACCTTAAAGGGCAATTTGGTATTTTTACTGATTTTGATGAGTCAGCTTGGGTTTACAAATTGGTTACATGTGTCGCCACATAATTTCGGTTGCTGGAAAAACATGACACTACTTTGAGGTGTGTTGTGTCGTGTGTTTGTATGAATTGAAACCCAAAGCGTGTTTTGTGTGTTATGCAACAAAAATACCAAAACCGAAAGCAAAACCTGTTGATCAACCTAGCTATTCGAGGAAACCCATAGAACAGAGGAAATAGAGAAACCAAGAGAGAAAACTAGAGAGAAAAAGAAAAGGGAAAGAAGAATAAGAAAGCTCGAAGGAGAGTCGAAACCCGAAACCCATAACTTGGGATTTTCAGAATTTAAACCTCGAATTTGGACCTTGAATGTTGAAATTGAGTTTTGTTTAAGGTTCCTGAGATCCTTACAAACCAAACCATCACAAAATCGAAGAGTATAGACGAAGAACAAGCTAGAACCGAGCTTGTGTTCATTTCAGAATTTCTAATTGGAATTTGAGTAGTTTAAGGTAATGAATCGTTGAATTGAACCTCGAATCATGTTCATGAGTGTCCTATGATGGTTTATGATCGATTGGAATCAAGAAATGGTGCAGAATTAAACGAAATTGACACAGGTTGGAAACCGAGTCAAGAAGATAGTAAATAGTGCAAGCGTGTGGGGGCGCGTTTGAGGGGGCACGTGGAGGCGCGTTGGCATAATTTTCGAGGTATGGCCAACATGACTTTTAATGTAATCGATGTAACGAACATTTTGGCGTAAGTTTCGAGTTGATCGGATACTGTTTTGATATAGTTTTATGTATCCAAAGTGTATGTATATGTTTTTAATACATATTTGAATCCCGAAAAAAATTGGGGGATTGTAATGTGAGGTTATGCAGGATGTTAATGACCCTTAGTGATGATTTTTGACAGGATTGGTGATTCCTAAAATTTCGGAGGAGTGTACGGCTCATAATCGAACCACGTGGATGATGTGTGTGTGTGTGTGAGTTGACGTTTGCTTTATAAAATGTTATGCATGCATAGTAAATGTTTTCCATGATTTATTGCATGATTTGAGTTGCAATGAGTTGAATGGTGATTTGATATAATTACCTGTGATTTTATGGAATATTTAATGATTTTTGGATGTGATTTTACGAATTTACGTGAAAAATGGTATTTTGGGCTTGAGACCCTGTTGGAAATGGTGTTTGACTTGGAGTTGGAGTCAAATGTGAATATATGAATTAATTGATGATTTCTAGGTTTATGAAATTAGTTATGAACAATGTTTTAAGATGGTTTTGTAGAAACTGCTTTGTGAAAGCTATGTTTCAAGCATAGGACCTGTTAAAATGTTTTGACTCGATTTGAGGCTTGAATATTTGTGATATTGAGTTTAAAGACTCGTAGACGAGGGGCTTTGTTATGATATTGAGTTTAAAGACTCGTTAACTCGAAAAGCCTAATACGATATTTGATTTTAAAGACTCATAGTTTAAAGACTCGTTGCCATATATATACACTATTGAGTTTAAACACTCCGAGTTTTAAGACTCGTTGATATATATATATATATATATATATATATATATATATATATATGACAGGACCCGTCCCAACTGGACGTCAAAAACCGTGCCCGGTCCTGCTCCCGTCTGACAAGTCGACTAAAGGTCCGAAACTCCCCTTCAGTGCTTGCCAGACAAGGGATGTTCGCGCGGATTTCTGCTGCTGTCACTGCCTCACGATCAGTCCCGAGCGTCGTACCACGGCCTGGAGGGTCACAAAACAGAAAAGGTGTGAGTGGACAAAAATGACCTCTTATAAAAACATATTTCAAAATACAATCTTACCCTCCAGTTTTCACAATCTTGCATGCATAACGTAAAACATGAGTGACCGATAAAATCAAAACATATTTTCCCATGGTCCATAAAACTCATGTTCACCAAATCAGTTTACGTTATAAAACATCAAATCCCCGGCTCTCAGGCCAAAACATGTGAAAACATAATCACCTGGCCACAAGGACCAAAAACCCGTACTCAAAACCAGTACATCATCACAATCAATACCAATCAGCATTACTTACCAGTGCACAAGAAATATATCAATTCAATCAATCCGCACTACTCACAAGTGCATAAAATATCACAAATCACATCTGCACTACTCACAAGTGCAAAATCAATTAAACTGCACTACTCACAAGTGCTGCACTACGCGTAGGCCAATATCCAGTCACTCTCTCGGGAATAAACACCTCTGGGCTCAACCCCCTCGGGCTCAGTCACCTCTGGGCGAACACATCCCCAGGATCAGACACCTCCGAGTGGTACATCCAGGCTCAGTATCATCCGAGAAGCTGACTACCATAGGATCAACTCCCGATCCTACAATCACATCCCCCAAGCTCCGGTCGTCTGGGTAATCCCCCAAGCACCGACCGTCTGGGAATATCACAATCACAATGAAAACCATCCCGGGAATTACATCCCAAAACATTTCAATCAAATCTTGACTTCATACCAAGTCAAGGTCATTCTCAACTGGGTCTCAAGCCCAAAATACCTTTTACACATAAACCGTTAAAATCACATTTAAATCAATAAAATAATCTGAAAATCATTATTGACTCACCAACCAAGTCAAAACATCATTTTAGAAATCATTTAGACTTCGGGCCTAGCCCAAAACATCATTTGCACGTTCCTCGTAAAACGTGCCCGAAAGACTGATTAAAATAATCATAAAAATCCCAATAAATCATTAATTGCACAATTTCACAAATGACTCCAAATCCGAGTCAAAATCACTATTCACTTGGGTTCCCATGCCCAAAATAACATTACCACGCAAATCCATGCGTTGCAACCTCCGTTGCCATTTTCACGTAAATCTACAAAGTCAATCACTGACTCATAACCCGAGTCCAAATATCATTTTCAATCCATGACTCAATAATCCGAGTCCAACCATTATTTTCAATCAATTTCAATCCCGGACTCATAAACCAAGTCCAAACATCATTTTTACCATATTTCGTAATTTCTCGAAAATCGCCCAAAATAATAATATAATAATCATAAAACCGAGAAATTACCGGATTGAAACACAAATCATGCCCAAGCATATAAAATCATATAATAAGGCATTTAAATCATATATGCATGCATCACTGTTAGAAAACAAAGTCCACTCACACACACCGTCCAAAACGGTCCGTTTCCGAGCTGCACGTTTTCCGTAAAATCTGGAAATCACAACTCCTGCCCAAAATCAATATAGAGGGTTACTAACATCCCAAAATACAACATATAATTTTCCTCAATTTTTCCGGGATTTAAATACGTATTTTAAACGTAAAACAAAACTTCGGATACGCGAAACATTATCGACACAATATCCGATTTCACCGAAATCAACGGCAAAATGTTCGTTACACTGAGAGGATCAAAAGTCATGTTGACCTCACCTTGAGACTAGGCCGGACGCGCCCTCACGCGCCGCCGTGAGTGGCTGCGCGTGAAACCCACGCGCCAGCTACAGTAACCAGCACAGTCGTCCCCTTCGCCCGTTTGTCTGGTAAACGGGTTGAAAAACCCGCGAACAGACCCGGTTCAAACTCACCCAATTCAACACCAATTAAATCCGTTCTTTCAACTGATCCCTTCTAATCCATCTCTAATTGAGTTCTGTAAGTTCAATTACTCGAATCATGGTCTAAATCCTCACGACTCTCGATCGATCTTCGACGGGTTTCCAATTCGGGTTCACCAATTCCGTCCCTGATTTCCAAATTAATTCATAAGGTAAGCATCGTGAGAGTGTATTGAATGTTTTTCCAAGATCAATTCGAAGAATTCTTACCTCTAACCCGTCGAACCCAAGCTCGAATTGAAGCTGCCATGGAAGCTTAGTTCATCCTCAATCCGACACCGTTTCACTTCGTTTTTGTTGTAGAAAGGTTCGTATGGATCCCAGAAGTCGAATTGAATCATCAATTTCGATCCTCACAGCTCACAATCCCGAATTCGAAAATCCCCCAAATTCTCTGAATTTTCGAACCAAAATTCCCCCAGAGACCTCACTGTCACTCGAATCTCTCTCTCAATTCGGCTTCCTCAGTCTCCCAATTGCACAATGAGGCTGAAACACGGGTTAATTAGCTGTTAATGGACAATCATTAAGACAACCCATAATTTAGGGAATTTGTGTCTAAAGTGGTATAATTGTGTTTCTCATGATTCCCGTTTCAATGTTAGCAGCTGGGGTAGGGAAGATGACAAAGTGACAAATGTCACAATCTGGTAGCAAGAATCAATGGTAAAAGACCATTTTGCCCTCTGTTCGACAAATTACCATTTTACCCCTAGACATCCGTGACCCGTAACTTGGTCATCCGAACTCTATTTTCGACGTGCCACCTGTCGTTGGATTCGTATCGACGAGACCTACGTAACGGTCCTTGGCCCTCGTCCATCGGACCTCCCGATCAAAAAGTCAACATTTGGCCCCTACTATGCCAAATTACCAAAATACCCCTCAACTTCCTAACATCATAACTTTCTCTACGAATGTCGGAATCGAACGTGCCACCTGTCTATGAATTCGTGACGTCCCGAACTACGTCACAGTCATCGGTCAAAGTCCATTTGACCGCCCGAACTAAAAGTCAACATTTTGCCCACGCTAGGGGCAAAACGGTCATTTTGCACGTTTCGTCCGATTTCACTCAACTAATCCCCGATTAGTCATTCTAAATCATAATTAATTAATATTCAATCCCGATATTCGGGACGGGTCATTACATATATATATACATTGTTGAGTTTAAAGACTCGTGCTTATATTGATAAATGATTTGAAATTCAGTTGTTCATGTTTTACTCTATGCATGCATGTTTTAAGTTGGAGGGGAAATAGTTCATTTTTTAAATGTATTTTCAAATGATGTTTTTTTTTGTCCACTCAAACTTTTTATGTTTTGACCATTCAAGTCGTGGCATAGAAATTGAGGTTGATCGTGAGGCGGTGGCATGCGCGGGAACTAATACAGTCATCCCTTGTCTGACAGGTGTTGAGAGTGTTTTCGGAACTTCCGCTGACTTGTCATATGGAGCAGGATCAGACACAGTTATCAAAGTCCTTTTTGGACAGGTACTGTCATCTTTGTTGTCACTCTATGTGGTTTTCCTGCCACTTGACCTCTTTATTTCCATCTCCGATTGTATTCTGTTGGTTGTGGTTATGGGTCAATTTTAAAGTGCTTAATGTATCCCTTGAATGGATTATGGAAGAGTTTTATGCGCGGGTGGCTTGTTCACCCTCATTTTCCAAATGGTTCTTCGATTTCTCCTCCATTATTATCCGTAGCGGTGAATTTTATTGTGTTGTGGTAGCTATGAAACTTGAGTGGACGGTTATGGAGGCTCTCCGTTTTTCAGATCTAGGGTTTTTTTTAGGTTGTTTTAATTTTTATTATTTCAAACTTTGGTTTGCTTTTGGGCCTATTTGGTTTCACCATTTACACTTCATTTGTCTATTTAGGTTTTTTTTTTTGTTTTTTTTTTGTTTCTGTTTTGGACCTTCAATCGTATGTATTTGTTTTTTCAAATTAATGGAAAGGCTTAAATTGTTTGATAAAAAAACATGACTCACTCCTTTTTAGCTACTCTTGAGTGTTAATAATTTTATTTTCCATATTGATTAGTTTATAAAACTATTATTATTGGTTTATAATTTTGTTTTCAGACTGATATGTTACCCTCTCAATGATTTTATCAGAAATATTTAATTAAACTAATGTGATATGTTTATAAAACTCTTCAAATTCCCTTTAAAAAATTTCAAATTAAAAAATTCCAACAAATTATACTCAATCTAGAATTCTGCAAAATTCTATCAAACTCTATAAATCTTAATATCAAAGCTACAAAACTCTGTAATATTACTAGGTACAATTTTATCACTAATTTTGTACAAATTAATGTAAGTCGATAAAAATATGCTAAACTTATAAAATTCAATCACTTCAACAATTCTACAATTATATATACAAATCTAAATTTAAATTTTAATACACATTTTCTTAAAAATACTGTCCAATTTCTAGATATTCAATTTCTAGATCCTGTCCAATTTCGACCCTCCATTTAATTACTAAAAATACTTTCGAACCAACGGAAATATCAACGATCTATCCGTTACACATCCAAGCTCATCTTTGCCCACGTGTCTCCTTCTCCCATCCACCACTAGGGGAGCCTATCACTATCCTCTCACCTACTTGTTTTTATTTTTTATTTTATTTTATCTGACCTCTCACCTACTTCTTAAACACCAGGTTCTCAGCAGCCACACAATTTCAACGGAGACCCCTAAACCGAGTCGTTAAGCACGAAACTTTCACCGAAACTTCTCGATTTATCTTCCGATTCAGGTTCGGATCTCTCCTCCTCCCTCGGTGTGCCACTCTTTCTTTGTCTGTTATCTGATTAGAATGTCATCAGAGTAAAAAGGTTTCAGCTTTTATGTTTTTGGAGTTCCGTAGCTCTTAGATTGACTTTAGGGTTAGGGTTTTCGTTTTCAATTTCTCAAGGATCAGGATATAATTGTGAAGATCTAACGCTTTGGTAAGTAGATTGATGTGTAGAAATGTTCAATTTTGTGTATGTATCTGTTGTTTGCATTCGTTTGTATTTCTGCTGTGTAAGTTTTTGAATCTGGTTGTTATTTGGTTGGTAAGTTTTGGCCTTTTGTTTATGAGTTTTTGTTTATATCTATGCGGCCAAAGTTTGTGACTTGAAGAATTCGGGTGGAAATTTGGGAGTTAGTAGCTTTCATTCTTTGGGTAGAAACTTGGGGGGTTTGTGGCTTGAAACCTTTGAAGATTCGGGTATAATTTAGGGAGGTTTGTAGCTTGAAGCCTTTGGGTAGAAATCTGGGGGGCTTGAGGCCTTTGAGGAATTTGGGTAGAGTTTTTGGGGGTTTGTAGCTTGAAGTCTTTGGGTAGGAATTTAGGGTTTGTGGCTTGAAGTCTTTGGGTAGAGTTTTGGTGTTCGTAGCTTGAAGCCTGAGGTTTGTGGCTTTGGGAGTTTTTGGCTTGAAGCCTTTGTATAGAAACTTGGGGGTTTTATAGCTTGAAGCCTTTGGGTAGAAATCTGGGGGTGTGGCTTGAAGCCTTTGAAGAATTTGGGTAGAATTTTGGGATTGGTAGCTTGAAGCCTTTGGGTTGAAATTTGGGGGTTTGTGGCAGCCTTTGAAGAATTTGGGTAGCCTTGGGGATTTGTGGTTTGAATCCTTTGAAGAATTTGGGTAGCCTTGGGGATTTGTGGCTTGAATCCCTTGGGTAAAGTATTGGGGTTTTATAATTGAATCCTTTGGGTAAAGTATTGGGGTTTTATAATTGAATCCTTTGTATAGAAATTTGGGGGCTTGTAGCTTGAAGCCTCTGGGTTGAAATTTGGGGGTTTTTAGCTTGAAGCCTTTGGGTAGAAATTTGGGGGTGTGGGGTTTGAAGAATTTGGGTAGAATTTTGGGGGTTTGTGGTTTGAAGCCTCTGAAGAATGTGGGTAGAATTTTTGGGGTTTGTGGCTTGAAGCCTTTGGGTAGTAAATTGGGGGTTTGTAGCTTGTAGCATTTGGGTAGAAATTTGGGGGATTGTGGCTTGATGCCTTTGAAGAATTTGGCAGAAATTTGGGGTTTGTCTTGAAGCCTCTGGATAGGAATTTGGAGTTTTTGGCTTGAAGTCTGTCAGTAGAAATTTGGGGGTTTTTGGTTTGAGGCCTCTCGGTAGAAATTTTGGGGTTCCTTATTGATGGGATTTGTATCTGTTCACTAGAAATTTGGTACCTCTGGCAGAGGGCGAAGATAACTCATTGGAATTGCATGAAGTTCTTTAAATTGTCAAGTGGCATCCTATTGAGATGGAAGAAATGAACGGAGTTCTTGTGCTTTCTTAACTAATGTATATAGGGGGCTTCCTTTTTGATGGGATTTGTATTTGTTCACCAGAAATTTGGTACCTCTGGAAGAGGCAGAAGATAGCTCATTGGAAATGCATTTAGTTTGAAATGTCAAGTGACATCCTATTGAGATGGAAGAAATGAACAGACTTTGTATATTCATATTAATTGTTTATATAATTTTGTTATTCTACTTTCTGGAATAAGTGGATGGTTGCAGAAATTTGGTACCTCTGGCAGAGGGCGAAGATAACTCATTGGAAATGCATGAAGTTCTTTGAAATGTCAAGTGACATCATCCTATTGAGATGGAAGAAATGAACAGAGTTCTTGTGCTTTCTTAACTATGTATATATGGGGCTTCCTTTTTTTATGGGATTTGTATTTGTTCACCAGAAATTTGGTACCTCTGGAAGAGGCAGAAGATAGCTCATTGGCAATGCATGAAGTTTGAAATGTCAAGTGACATCCTATTGAGATGGAAGAAATGAACAGAGTTCTTGGGCTTTCTAATCTATTTATATACATATTAATTGTTTATATAATTTTGTTATTCTACTGTCTGGAATAAGTGGATAGTTGCAGAAATATGCCTCTGGAGTTCATCTTTGTCGCTGATGTCATCTTCTGGATCCACTAGAACACAATAGTGCATGCACTATGCTTTTTGTCTTGCAATATATAACTCTGGATACATGCCGTCTGACAATCAGATTTCAAAGTAGACCTAGTTTTGTTAATATGTATGTGGCGTTTTCTACTTGTTGCTAAGATAACTTCATAAAGCTGATTGACATTGTGATACTTCATCATGTTAATGTGTTTCTCATTTTTTTGGGGCCTGATTTGCAATATGATCTCGATTAATGTTTACTTCGTTCTTCCTGCAGTAAATATACAATAATGAGTCGTCCACAAGAACCACACCGACCTTTCTTCCATTTTGGAAATCCTTTCCGGATGATTTCCCCAAAGGGTTCGCATACTTCTCCAAGACTTCTTGGACTGTTGAATAATTTTGAGGAAACATTGGCTGGGAGGTTGAGGAAGCTCAACCCAACAGACAAGAATGATGTCCTCAGCTTGTCATGGATGAAATTAGCTATGGATTCTCTTTGTGGAACTCATAGTGATATTAAAACTCTGATTGCTGAGATGGATCTGCCTTTGAGTGACTGGGACGAGAAATGGATTGATGTCTACTTGGACATCAGTGTGAAGTTGCTCGATGTATGCATTGCTTTTAGCTCTGAGATCTCACGTTTAAACCAGGGTAATCTTTTTCTTCAGTGTGTCTTGCATAGTCTGGATTCGAAGTCTTCAAATCAGTTTATTCGGGCCCGTTCTTCACTTGATGACTGGAAGCATCACGTTGGTTCAAAGAACCCTAGAGTTGAGAACTGCAGCACCATTTTAGACAAGCTTGTGGAATCCCTTGATCTGCCAAAGGTTAAGAACTCTACGAAAGGGAAACTTTTGATGCGTGCTATGTATGGAGTGAAGGTGTTGACAGTTTCTGTTTGTATTGTCTTTGCTGCAGCCTTTTCTGGTTCTGCGAAGAAGTTGTTAGATTTGAAAGTTTCTGAGACATATTTGTGGGCACAAGCATTTAATGATTTACAGGGTAATTTAAATGGGGAGATTAGGAATGTATTTTCCAGTGGAAGAGTCATGGTGTTGAAAGAGCTGGAATCAGTAGATGATATTGTGAAGGAATTGTATCCCAAGATTCAAGACGGCGTGGGCCTTGCAGAAGAGAATGCATACCAGAATTCAGTTTCAGACTTGGGCAGGAAGGCACAGAAACTTTCACAAGGACTAGATCTTCTTACTAAGGAAGTTGATGGTTTTTTCCAAATCCTCTTAGCTGGACGCGATGCATTGCTTTCCAAACTAAGATCAGGTGAAGCAGTCTCAGACCGGATGCTGGTGGGAAATGTTGGAGGGCAGTTCGTGAGATGAATTTAGCAAAGCTAAGCTCACTGATATGTAAAGATGGTTTTAGGTATGGGGCTTTATGTTTTCTGAGTTTAGTAAGTATACCATCTGCTTGTATGGCGTGTTGTAATAGGTATGTTGTGAGTTGTAGCTATGTTAGTATTAGTAGTCTTATTGTCCTGGCTTGCATAAGTTTGTCTTATTATGGATTGACTATGATATATATGAAAGGGTTTGATTTGAAATCGTGGGAGCCTCAGCTGTTCTACCGCGTCTTATTATGTTCCTTGGTTTCAAATTCACGATCCGTTTATGTAAATGTGTATGTGCCTTGGTTGTAAGAAGTACCAAGTTTTGTGTAGGAAGTCTTTATTGTGATTGATAACTTCTTGGATTGTGATGCACGTACAATGACGACTCTGGTGTTCATTATGTTGATTGCATTATGGGTGGATTTCGCAGCAGAATTGAGCGTTTAGTCCTTAACTAGTTAACTTGCCGCTGAAGATGTACAATAGGAAAATTGTATGAGATTTGCAGATTCTAATGAAAGGTGGCCCTTTGCACTGAAGGTCAGACCAATGTGAAAGTGAGTGAGATGCTTGAGTAAGGGGTCCATTATCAGCTGTGGGGGCATCCTCGGATCACGATGGTCAACAAAGGATGTCTCACATAACAGTGGAGCGCAACCGCCGCAAGCAAATGAACGGCCACCTGTCTTGCGCTCCCTCATGCCTTGCTTCTATCTCAAACTCAAACGAGTCCGTATACCCTCCGTCCATTATCTATGTTATCTTCGATTTCGCCTTTATTAATGTCTCGCAACAGAAAATTGATAAATTTTATAAAGGAACTTATAAACGTGGTACATTGAACTGCTATATTCACCCATTAATTTTAGTGAGAAATACTTTTTTTTAAATGTGTATGATTGGTAAGATCGATTGTTATATATTTTGTTGCAGTTGTATGTTGTGCATTTAATTGCCTTAAGTGTATGTTTTTGGTGTTCAGGGAGCTCAGGCATCAGTTATTGGAGGGGTATCAATGAACTTCCGCAAGTTCTTCAATCACTTGAGGCCAAGAAGCAAAGAAAAGTTTACAGTGAAGTTTTAAGCCCTAGGGTGGTCTGAAGTCCAAGACCACCACCACCACCTGGTCTTTCTTTTTGTGTGGGGAGAAGTAGCACCGATGACGGGGTCCTAATAAAACTATGCACTTCTTGAACAATGACATCATGTTCACATTCTTTCACACACTAGGAGGAAGTTTCCCTTGTCCTATTCTCTCTATAGAAGGCATATATAAAGCAACAACATATTTGCATAAAACCCAAAAGCAAACGCATATACAAACTGAGGGTTTCATTTGCCTTTGGGAGAGAAAGCTGTTGCAGTAGTACGAGGATTGTAATTATCTTATCTTAATTATCGATCTGCTACTTAGACAAGATGGTGATGATGTGTCTTGCAGTTCTTTACGACACTGTGTTTATACCTGAAAAAATCTTATCTTAGTCCAAGTCGCGGCTCACAAAAATTAAAGACCCAAAGAACGATTTTTGGCCCAAGATCAAATAGTTTGCGTGTGAAAAGGAAGAAGATTTGGACGGTGGTGTCAGAATAGGAGGAAAACAGAGGCAAATGGGGAAGTACCCTAACTGAAAAAACAGGAAGGTAGATTCCACGTGGGTCCCGATCTAGCAAGTTTAAGAACTCCCTCAATCGTCTATAAATGGAGAACGACTTGACTTCTCAAGAAAAAACCAATCAACCAATCAAACTCAGCAAATTGATCTCCATCAAATTTTGAACCCATGAACACCTTTAACCAAGCTTTCATGGTTTAAAAATAATTGGCCCTTGTGACAAAAACTATTTATTTCGACATAAGAAATCAAGATGCAGTTTTTCTTCTCACCCCTTCGAGGCATTTATGCAACTGCCTAACGTCTTTCTGACCGCTTTAACAACATTGTCATAATGGTTAAGCTTCATTCCTTGTATAAACCGTATTTCTGACCATCCATGTCATAAATGTTGCCTTCATCATGACTGACCAGTTCATGGACTTTCGTGGGAAGTTCGTAAGAGATCAACCTTCTTTCTGACCACTTCGAGTCATAAGGGTTGATACTATCAATTACCAGTTCATTAAAAGTCATCTCGACTATCGGTTCACGAATATTGTTCGGTCACCGTTTTTAAGGAAAACCATCCCGACTACCATACTATGGAAAGTCATCCCGATTGCCAGTTCATGGCTGATCACTGAGGAATTCAAACCTCCATTTTGACGTCTCGCTGTCGTATTTGAGTGATCTGTCATCTTATGATATGATTTTCGACCGAAATTCTTTTCAGTTGATGATTCCCGAACTTTTTGCTTATTACGAGTTTGAAGCACGACGGGAAAAATTTACTTCTTTACACTTGTAACTTCAGTTTGTTTAAATTCGAGTACTTTTACATTCATGTATTTGTACTAGCGCATTTATTTCAATAAAAAAAACCAGATTTTTTAAAGTAAGTAATTGGTTCTCGGGACATACCATCCGAATGTGATTTCAGACTTCACAAGTCGGGATACCATTTTTGTTCATTAGTCCAATTACTTTGATTTCGACTCGAGAGAATCTGTGACCACTAACCCCCTTAACAAACTGAAATAACAACGTCGCCAATCAAAGAATCATGGCGAAATAGAATTCAATGGTTTGGGCAATGCTGGAACAAAATGTTTAGTCCTTGAAAAAGACATAGAAAAGAACAACGCAAGAGAATTCTTATCCACCTGCTCCACGATCGTTTTTTATAAAAAGAAAGGTTCTTGGGCCGAAAACGGAACCAACCTACACTATCTAGTAGCAGTTTCTCTACTAATGGCACGCCTACACTCGAGCTGAGAAAACCCATCTGCTTCCTGGTTTGCCCATTCAGGGATTGACTGTAGCATTAGAGCCTGCTACTCTCAGCCCATCCAACATCTCTACACCCATCACGACAAAAGAGATCTCTACGAGTGGTCCACCTCCCTCGCTTCTGCATAATAGGTTTCACGCGGAGACCCAGCTAGGGTTGCCTGGGACTTTCGGTTTGTAATACGAGAAAAATATTTTGGGTAGGAAGACACTGCCCATGCAGTCGACTACGTGGTCACCAACAATACCGTAACAAGCCCCGGCGCTGTGCGCTGCAACAACGAAATCAGAGCAGACTATAACAGGCAAACCTTAGCCTTCGCTGCCGATTTCATATGGAGGGTGTTCCAGCAGAACACAGACGCAGATGGAAAGGGCGTCCATACAATCACTTTGGTCGTTGACAACATGGACGGGGTCGCTTACGTCAGCGCCAGCTTACGCCAGCAACAACGAGATCCACGTCAACGCCAGCTACATAGTTGGATATTCGGGTGATCTCAAAAGCGAGATCAGCGGCGTGCTTTACCGTGAGTCCATGCATGTGTGGCAATGGAATAGGAATGGTGAGGCCCCGAGAGGTTTGATTGAAGGGATTGCTGATTACGTCAGGCTCAGGGCGGGTTATGTGCATTAGGGGTGGCAATGGGTCGTGTCGTGTCGGGTTCGTGTCGTGTCATGAATTCTGTTTTATCCATTTATGCCCAACCCGAACCCGACCCGTTTAATAATCGTGTCAATAATGTCCAACCCGAACCCGACCTGTTAATGACCCGTGTAACCCGTTTAACCCGTTTAACCCATTTAATAAACAGGTCATACTCAAAACCCAATTAACCTATGACACGTTTGACCCGTTTAACCCATTTAACATGTTTAACCTATTTAAATTATAAAATTTAATAGATATTTATGTAGTAAATGGGTAGATATATGGGTTAGTAATGACACATTTATTAAATGGGTCAATATATAAGCCAATATACGGGTTAACCTGTTAACCCGAAATCTACCCATTTATTAAACGGGTTGACAGGTTATTAAACGGGTTAACAGGTTGACCCGAAACCCACCCGTTTAATAAACGGGTCATAACGGGTTGACCCGAAAATGACTCGAAATTTTAATCGTGCGGGTTGACCCGCATAAATTTCGTGCGGGTTTCGAGTCGTGTATCGGGTCGTGTCAAAAATTGCCACCCTTAATGTGCATGGTCACTGGGTCCAGCCACGTCAGGGGATAAGTGGGACCATGACTATGATGTTACAACCAGGTTTCTGGACTATCTGAATGAATTGAGAACTGGGTTTGTGGCAGAATTGAACAAGAAATTGAGGGATGATTATTATAGTGCTAATTATTTTGTTGACTTGCTGGGCAAGAATGTCGATCAGCTCTGGAGTGACTACAAGGCTAAGTATTCACCAAATTGATCCAATTATATAAATACCAGCAAGTTTATAATAAAGCAGGTCGTGTATATCCAGACCTAGCTGCAAAACTACTAAATGGGGCTGATCTCATGTTGCATTGTTTGTTTCTTACACAAATAAATTGTATCAATGAATCTGAAGACACCAAATGTTGGGATGGTTCAAAGTTATATCAATAAATATTACAAAATTGTGTTACTATACCAGGATTAGGGTTTTGATTTCTAGTTTTATTACTGTATTGCTAATTTATAATTGATTATATGACAGACGACTGATGTTAATAATTCTCTAATATCATATTCAGGTTTTAATTTTATCAAAATACAATTATTCTCATCAATATGTTTACCTTACAGTCCCTGGCTAACTAAAGTTTCACTTTTTTTTTGAATTTTTGACTTTTTTTTCCCCTTCTCATTAATGTAAGAAAGATTTTATTGAAAGAAAATAATAAGAAGTTACCTGTAAATAGGAGATATATATAAACCTTACCAATCTGATTAGCTAAGGCATAGCTACCCAAGTGGTTAACCCACCATTTAAATTAACCTAAGAGACCACCGGCCTCTATATATATATTTACGGTTTAGCCATTCTTAAATGGTCATTATATATAATCTTTCATTGTTAACAATCATTTATTTATTCATACATAAATACTTACACGAAAAACAATCATAGGTTGAAAGATATAAACAACTTATTTGCAGGTAGACTGTCTTATTTAAGAGTTTCGTCTACGGATGCAACTAAAGACACGGCCTCACCTAAGAGTTTCAGCCATATGGACCATGTGCACTTACTATATATGAATTATATGCTATTTTCATATGCATGATGCTCGAGGATTGATGATGATGAATATTATTATCTGGACTCCTAAGTTTTGTGCGTGATCCGGATATTTTTATTCGGATATAAACTAGGGTTGGACACGGTTCGATATGATGCAATATTTGGTGATACTAAAACCATACCATTTAATTTTAATCGGTTCAGTACGGTTTGATATTTCACAATTTGAAATTGATACCGGATCGTACTGTATCAATTAAGTTCGGTATAATTTTGATTTTGAGCCAAAATGTTATGGATTTAGGTTTAGGTGAATGCTAATGAGGAATTATGATTTCTAGTGTAACAAATACTTAATTAGCAAGCTTTTTCCTTTTTTGTTTCTACTATTAATAAAAAATTATGATGCCAACTCCTTAGGTGACTACTAGTATTGTTAGTATTTAGGTTAAGAAAATTGGTTTCTAATGTAGTCCAACGAGAGTATTTTCAAGTATGGTAGACAATATAATTTTAATTAGATAAATTTATTATCATTAGGCCACAAAGAACTCATTATAATTTTTAGTATATGATTGTTATATCAACTAATAGAAAAATAGTTTTAGTTATTTTAAAAAATAGAAATGCTAATTTGGTTCAGTATCGGTACGAGACGGTTTTTCAAAACCTCGAAATAAGCATGGTGTACTGTACCGACCATTGAAATGCTACTTTTAGTTATTTGAAGCCCAAACCATTGAATTTGGTTCAGTACCGTACCGACTTGAATCAGTACGGTTCAGTATCGTACCGATCATCACATCGATTTTACTATTCGGTATTTTTTCGGTTTGATATGATCTAGAACGTTATAGTTTCAATTTTTCGGTTCTATATGCACATCCTAATATAAACAATATTTTACTTTATTTAAATTAATTTTAGAATAAGAAATTTCCAACTCATGTATACAGTAAATCCAAATTGAAATGAAGAAACCAGAAAACACGAGCATTACAATAATTCGAGTAAGAATATTCCCATGATATGATATAAGACATTGATTTCCCCACTCAAGACTCAACAAGACTCAAAACCCAAGAGAGAAAGAAGGCTTAAAATTTCAATCTGCGTTTCCTTCACGCAAGACTAATTTAGGCTTCAACCTGCCGAATAAAAAATAACTTGTACCTAAAAAGACACCATTGCTTTAGCCCTTAGCTTTGCCTTGTGAAGGCAAGACTTGTGCACTGTATTTTAATATATCAAGGATTTAATTAATTATGCAATGATTGATATTAATAATTTTCTAATATCGTATTTACACTTTAGTCTTATCAAAATACGAACAATATGAACACTGTGTGCTTGACCTAATAAAGGCTTCAATCCGATCTGTTTAGCTAAAGCAAAGCTACACAAGTGCCCAATCCACCACTTGTATAATCTAAAGAGACCACCGATACTAAGGGTATGCATGACCCTACTTATTTATTTGAAGGATTGAAATGGCATCAAACCTAATAAAACTATGCAATTCCAGAACAATGACATGAACTTCTCACACACTAGGAGGAAATTTCTCTTGGATTAAAAGGGTCAACGTTCAAAGCTATGACTCTAGACTTTCACATGTGGTTTAGGCTTTTAAGTCTCAAGATAATTGTCACACTCAACAGACCAACAGCACCATGCTTATTTTCCATTTATTTTCCTTATAAACAAAGTGAAAAAGAAGGGAAAAAAAACAAAGGGAAAATCATATCAAAATCACAGACGCCACACTTGGCTCACAAAAAGAAGAGTAAAAAGGTTCAATTTTTTTCACGGGTCATCCAAAGCTTTTGCAGTTCAACTTGAATCTTCTCTCTCCACGCGCCATACGCATACACGCCCCCATTTCTTTGGATGTTCCATATCAACCCCTAGGAGAAGCAACTAAATGTCATAAGCCTCTGCGTCGACCGACACCCTTTGCCCAATTTTTGCATCACCAGCTCTCTTCCTCCATTAGCTTCAGCTTCCTTTTGCATCTCTTTAGGCTTTTAGCCCCGAAATCCTATCTGGGTCTCGACTCATTCCAGATCCGGACCCCTTTGACATGGCATCAGCAGCTGACCACAACATCACCGGTGTACCTACCCACGGCGGACTATATGTGCAGTACAATGTGTATGGCAACCTCTTCGAGGTTTCCAGGAAGTACGTCCCTCCCATTAGGCCTGTTGGGAGAGGTGCTTATGGTATTGTCTGGTGAGAATCCTTACTGGGTTCTGAGTTTTTACTTGCTATTTTTACCGTCGTTAGCTTTCAATTTGCGTCTGATGTTGTGTTAATAAGTAGAATCGTAGAAAGTCAATTTCTTTGGCTTTGAATCTTGATTGAAGAGTCGGGAAACGCAGCCTCTGATCGTGGCAAAATGTTTACTTGATGCAATCTGTGTGTATTTGTGAAATTCTTGTCTGGGAGATCTTATTTTTGTAATTCAGGATAGAACTTCAGGTTTCTGTATGTTTATAACTTCATACAAGGTTGTGAATTTGTAATGAAAGTCAGTTTTTTGTCTACCACAAATTAAGTATCGTTTTATTTTTATTTCGATGTGATGTCTGGGTGAAGATTTGAAGCCATTGAATTGTGTGTTTAATCTGGGATGAGTGGTGAGGCTATGTGTTCGTTGATGGAAATGTTTTCTTGAAACTCAGTTTAATTGTCTCAGCGAGAACCCCGGTCTGCTGTAAGTCAATACTTACCGCATGATGTTCTATTTGTATGTTATCACCCTGAAATCATTTTGTCACTTAGCATTTTCATATCTGTCATATTCCTTCCATCTCTAATTCTAAATTACTAGTTCTACCCAAATTATTTTGGTTTTTTCTTGCCTCTCGTTTCATGATGTATCGTTACTCATTAGTATTAGTTTTCTCATTTTATTGTGTGAAGTTTTATGAAATATTGAAAGATTGTGATTCATGCAGAGCTAGTGTGTTTGAATGCAGTGTTTTTTTTTTTAATTTTTTTTTATTGGGTGAATGCCTTGAGCTTTTCATTTCTATCCGTGATTCACCTTTTCCCCTATCTGACTTTATCATGTGTTATCAACAATTTGCTGGAAGATAAAATTTTTTGGTTGCATTCAGTGCTGCTATGAATGCTGAGACACGTGAGGAGGTTGCCATTAAGAAGATTGGTAATGCATTTGACAACAAAATAGATGCCAAGAGGACTTTACGAGAGATTAAACTTCTTCGGCACATGGATCATGAAAATGTAATTTTTCTTGCTTTATGTCTTTCATATCCCTATAAGGAATCTCTTATACCTTCCTCCCCCATTTTCAACACCATATCTCTGGAGAAACTCTTTTTGTTTTTCATTTATAAATGCAATTACTTTACTGTAAATATTAAATTGTTAAGTAGTTCACTTTACTCTTGTAGCTGATTATCAGTCACTTTAAAATTTCAGTAAGAATCCACTTCTCATCTTGCCTCACAGCTGTTGATGTTAAAAGAATTTCATCTAGATTTCACACATTTTGAGTAGAAGACTCAAGTTCCTCCATGTTAGCATTTCTAGATGTGTTACTTGCACAAGTAGGTTAAAACTTGGTAGCGATTATCGTGCTTAATTATGTCTTGATGTTTTTTCTGGGCTAAACAACTTATTAAGTTGCTCTATCTTTCTGCAGGTTATTGCCATCAAAGACATCATACGCCCTCCACAAAAGGAAAACTTCAATGATGTGTACATTGTTTATGAGTTGATGGACACTGATCTTCATCAGATTATAAGGTCCAATCAACCTTTGACCGACGATCATTGTCGGGTTAGCACTATATTCTTTATTGTTTCATATTATTCTTACTCAGAATCTTCTAGTTAGCATCCTCTGGTAAGTCTTAAAATTTTAACAGTACTTTCTAGGTTTATATTATGAGCATACTCTGGAAGGTTTTAAGTTATTTCCTTTTTGTTTCAAAATCTACACTTTGTAATTGGATTCCTGGTTTGATTGATTAGGTTTTTGGTGATAAAAATACATTTGTCATTTAAATATGTTGAATTAAGCAACTACTGAAGATGGTAGGCATATCCTCTTTGCACTCAGCTTTATAAAGGGTCATCTTTCACAAGTCCTTTCTTAGCTTAATATGAATTGAGAGAGGTTGATCATCTCATCTTGCTCACGAGGTTCTGTTTGTTTATTAACTAAGATGAGGTCATAGAGTTGACAAATGTATTTGCTTCTTTGGTTGGAACTGGAGTATATATTTCCAATCTTGTGTTTGTTTATTAACTAAGAAGAGGTCATAGAGTTGACAAATGTATTTCCTTCTTTGGTTGGAATATGAGTATATATTTCCATTTCCGAATGACTATTTTCGGAGAACTTTTGTACAACCTCATAGTTATAGGAAACACCAATAAACTAAGTTGAAGTTATTTTATTTTAAACTTTGATTTGTGAATAATTCTCATGATCAAGATTTAGTGTTAGATGCCTTAGCTTTCTTTAACACATACAAGCCACCTTTGCAGTATTTTCTGTATCAATTGTTACGCGGGCTCAAGTATGTACATTCAGCAAATGTGTTGCACCGAGATTTAAAGCCCAGTAATTTGCTCATGAATGCAAATTGTGACCTCAAGATTGGAGATTTTGGGCTTGCGAGGACAACATCCGAAACTGATTTCATGACTGAGTATGTTGTTACTCGATGGTATCGTGCGCCGGAGTTACTGCTGAATTGTTCAGAGTACACTGCAGCCATTGATATATGGTCTGTAGGTTGCATTCTCGGTGAAATCATGACCAGAGAACCCCTGTTCCCCGGAAAAGATTATGTGCATCAACTGAGACTGGTAACTGAGGTATGATTCGATCTGAATATGACACCAAGTGCCTGAACCTGTCTCAGAATTTTAATATATAAGTTAATGATTCTAAACTGAATATGGTACGGAGTGCTTGAACCTGTCTCAGAATTTTAATCTATAAGTTAAAAGAGAGTGACAATGAACGCCTCTTTAAGAAATGATCTTCAAAATGATCTTACTTTTGTATTGTCTTCCCTCTATGTTGAAAAGCTCCTAGGCTCACCTGATGACTCCAGCCTCGGATTTTTACGAAGTGATAATGCTCGTAGATATGTCCGACAACTACCTCAGTACCCAAAGCAGAGCTTCTCTGTTGCTTTTCCTAATATGTCTCCTGGTGCTGTTGATTTACTGGAGAAGATGCTTGTCTTTGATCCAAACAGGCGCATTACAGGTATTCATGGTCATTGTGTTGCACTCAACCAGCTTGCTTATGGCATAAGATTCTTCTTTCGTAATTCCATCAGTGACAAATTTTCTCCTGTTGCTTTCAGTTGACGAGGCTCTTTGCCATCCTTACTTAGCACCTCTTCATGATATCAACGAGGAGCCTGTCTGCCCAATGCCTTTCAATTTTGACTTTGAACAACCGTCCTTTACCGAAGAGAATATCAAGGAGCTCATCTGGAGAGAATCAGTGAAGTTCAATCCAGACCCACTTCATTGATCAGACCATGCTATAATCTGTTGTATGCACTTAGAAAGTAATCCCTAAACTGATTACAAATTTACAATGATACTCTACATAGAACCACCGGATCCTCTGGGAGGAAAGGAATTATAAAAACTGTGGTGGAGAGATTGAGATTCCCTGAGAAATTGTCGTGAGATGTCATTCATTTCAACATTATAGTGTCTGTGGACATCTTTAGCTGTCAAGGCTCTGCCTTTCCAGTGTGCTTGGTTGAACTCCAATTCCTTTGCAGGCTTCGTCTGCTTTTGTTGTAGATGTAGGAGCCGAGTTTGGCAGCTTATTATACTATCAGAATGTTTAGAATGGTAGGTCTGCATATGAACAGGTGTTTCTTCGTCTCATATTTTGTCATGAAAGCTATGAAAGCTCTTACATCTGTGTATATTTCATTTTGCATTCAAATTTGAGTGAACTTACTGCTTGCCTTTGTGAAAATCTAATAAATGCTTATTTAGTAATTTTTTGTGGTCTGATAAATAACACTGAATAGCACTCATAATGGTATATTGAGTTTAACAGCATTTCTCTAAAGTAGACATTAACAAGATGTCGCCGTTCAGCCCTGGGATTAATCTTGGAGATCCGGACTAGCGAGGCTCTTGATTTTAGGGTTGTTAGGCATGGCTCATACTGTATGTACATTGTTTGAGCTCTACCAAGTCAATTGGTAGATCATCTGCAGGAAAATCACAAGTTGTGGCCTGTTCAGGAAGCAGCTCACAAGGCCGAGGCGTCACGCCGCTTGTGATCCCCTTGATGTCAGTGCACGTCCACGGCTGCTTCTTCGCCTTCACCGCCATCCCTATCGTGACGTTGGAGATGCAAATCCCGGTAAACGGGTGGTCGGCAATGCCCTCCAACCTTGCAGCCATTGTGACATTGTCAGCCACCATGTCCCTATAGTTGATCCCTTTGATCTCAGGGAAGGCATTTTTGTCATACTTGCCATCAGCATGGGACCCGTAATTCCCCGTCATCCAAAACGCCCATTTCATTGTGTGCATTGTGAATCTTCTCGCATATATGTCTTTCACGAACCCTCCTCTCCCTATGGCTGACTTGATCCTGACCCCGGACTCGGTATGGAGGGCCACGATGTCCTCCGCCCGGACGTCTTGGATGCCGCCGGACATTTCACTGCCTAGAGCAATGGTGGCACTGAATGGTGAAATGCACGTGAGCCGTCTGATTACTAGTTGTTTTGTGGGCCACCCAAATGCAATGCCATACTCATCCCAACCACTCTTTACAGCCACACAATCATCCCCAGAGACTATGTAGCAGTCTTCAATTTTTGTGTTTGTGCAAGAATCTGGATTCAGAATACCCAAAAAAACCAATTAATTATTATCCGGGATTATGCTAATCTTCTCTGTATCGTTCAATTAGGCAGTATATTATATTGACCATTAGATTATATAATTGAGCAAATTAAAGTCAAATAGTTAGATTTTTCAACTCACTTACCTGGGTTTATTCCATCTGTGTTTGGAGATGTGACTGGAGCAATGATTGTTATCCCTTTCACAAGAATATTACTGCATATTTCATAATTTCAAAAGATTGATTATAATGTATACATCTCGATCCGTATGATCCAAGTGTTAGATGCCTGTCACAAAAATTATTTCCTACGAATAGTTCAGATATCGACTAGCATACCTCAATTTCAGTGCTTATGTGGACTATCCAAGTCGAAGGTGTCAATAACACAATCTTGAAAATTTGTGCATCGATCTCAGTTTACGAGATAGACAATTATGCTAGAGTTATGTTACGAATTGTTATGTAAGCGGACCTTAATGCAATTGAATCAGGAAATGCATCAACGATTGAGAATTACTCGAATAATTGTCTTTAGTGTTCTATATGTTTGTATTATAAATAACCGACTGATAGACACACAAAAATAGTGAACGATTGATTGGCGTTAGCATTATTTTGATTACCTGCTGTAAACTGGATGAACGTTCCAAGATGGAGAGTTTAGGAGGGTCAGATTTGATATTTGGATATCACTCGAGAACATGATTTCAATCAGGTACGGGCGGGTGTATTTTAGCTTCTTCTTGTGGAACTGTTGCCACCAGAATTCACCTTGGCCATCAATGGTTCCATTGTCTCCTGAAATAATCAAAGGGTCCAAATTGATTTGGTCAAATTAAATCATTTATTATTATCAGCAACTAAATCTGAAGTTGGCAATATTTAGTTGAAGAACCAAACCAAACATTGACTTTAAATTTACCTGTAACAATGACATCAGTGAGATTTGTTCCCCATATGAGACTGGTGTACCTTCCGGCGGCTGCGTCCCTTCCTCGGCCGTAGGACGGCAGAGGTTTCAGAATTGGCCACTCGTTCACATCCTAAATCATTATTAATTCATTGAATCGATGGATGTTATTTAAGTTAATGACACAAATCCGACTTCTGATTGCTGATAAATGAAAAGATATGAACTTCACATACATTTTTTTTAGGTAAATACGAAAATGCATTAGAAGAATAATAGCAAATCGTACATCAGATTATGGGGTAAAAGATGTGATCTTGTTATAATTTAAACCGTTCCTCTGAATAAATGGCTTTGCTGTTTATATAAAAATTATGTTTTATAGGGGATGACGAGTTCAAATTAATTAATGAAAGTAGTGAAAGGAGAAAATTTCTTCGGTGCATGATGTTTAGGGAAATAGAAAAAAAATGAAGAATGGAAAAGAGGTGACAGACCTGAGAAGCAAGGAGAACAGCATCCTTGTGGAGGTAGAGAGTGAAGTGGCTAGTGAGGTTGAAGCTGCCGGTCAGCCACTTCCCCGCCGGAACAAAGAGCTGAGCACCGCCCTCCGTGGCATACTGGCTGAGCTTAGTGATGGCGGCCTGAAAAGCCTTTGTGTTTGATGTCTTCCCATCTCCAACCCCTCCAAATTCAGTGAGAGAGGCACTGTGAGCTCTGCAACTTATAGCTTTGTATGCAAATGATTCAAATTTCTTGGGGGGATTTGCTTTTCTGCTCTCAGCTCCTCTCATCAAGGCCACCACCACCACAAGTGCTAGGACTAATTTAATCACCTGAGAAATTAATGAAGACATAATACATTGATGTTTGATTGGTGAGAAAATGCAATAAAATTAAGGTGAGAAGGAGACTTTGAGGTTCTTACTTGGATTTTCATGGGACTTCTTTTCCCCAACAACTCCATTTTGGAGAAATGGGCAGCAGGGAATTTGTTTAGAAGTGTTGCAGTGCAGTGAACAATTTGTTATGGGGGCATGGGTATATATTGGGAAATTAAAATGCGTTGAAATTATTAAATTCTGACTCACATAAATAATAAAATAATAATTTATATTTATGTTAATATGTAATTTAATATTGGTTCGATATATATATATATATATTTTGTATTTATATACACACTTGAATCACTGCAAAATTCTCCATATGCATTTTTCAGAGTACTTTGTCGATCTCTAATAACAAGCACGTAAATGAAAACTTTCACCTAATTTCGTAGGTGAAATAATTTTAAAGAAAGATCTACGCACTTTTTGGTTACAAAATTTCTATGATTTTTGTCCAATCTGAAAGAAATGCCGTTAGAAAATCTCATTTTCACTTCTGATTCCATTTCCTTGACATGACAAATTATTTTAAGTTGTAAAATTATCTTCGAGTGCTCATATTTTAGTGTTGCTCATGTTGACTTGCGAGCCTTGGTGTTATAATTTAATTTTCATGGTATAATTTTTTACGATAAATAATAATATCAATTTTGATAAAAAATTTACCATATACAATAATATCAGTTTTGATAAAAATTACATTCAATTTAGGTAACCGCTTCAATTTAAATTTTGGCAAAAAAAATTATACACTTAAAAAAATCTAACAATTGGCTCTAGCTCTCTTGCTGAAAAAATATTGACATGACAGATCAGTAGTTTCAAATTTCAATCTCAATGACATAGTAGCTTGTAATATAAAGTTCTCTGTTCCTTATAAATAGCTTTCGAAATCTCAAAAAAAAAAAAACTCAATCAGTCCATATCTCAAAGAGAAATTCGGGCATAATTAACTGCCCTTATGGGGGGATTCAGAAAGTGCTTCAAACCTATAAATCTTTATGTCAAACATCTCCAGAATTCAGAAGAACAAAATCAATCATCTTCACCCTACATTTGTAAAATAGGAGCCGGTGAGTTAGGGGGGCCGATCTTTGTGGTTTTGCTTTTTAGAAATTTTGTCAGTTGTGTCCCACTCGTGAGTCTTGATTGGTCTTCACTTTCTCTTGATGTTTGCATCTCCTTCATCCATGCTCGTGATTTCCTCCTCTCCATCCCCAAGCAATGCCGACCCACTTCATATCCTTCACGGGGCTCAAACTGGTGGACCCCATCTCACCTTCTATTAATCAAATAATTAATTAATATTTACTAATCCATAATTAGGCCTCTACTGCCTCGCCTAATTATGCAGGTCCTTGTGTTCTCTAGCACAAATGGAATCATAATCCAGGATCCATCTAAAATAGCTCCATGGAACGGATTCCATGTATTATATCAGCACGTTAGGAGCATATTCTGGCGTCAAACAAAAAGTGGTTCCATTCTCAACTTATACTAGTCATTTTTTGGAGGGAGTTTCGATGGAGGAGGGAGTTTCGAAAGAGCCTCCTTAGCATTCTGTTGTTGTTCACAAGATATCTCAATTATCATACATAAGTAACATAACCAGTAAACTTTCAAGTGGCTAATACTCGCTATGTACATCGAAACCATACGAATAACTCATGGTGTCCCAACTTATAGACAAGACGGCATTGGGTTTTTAATGAATTCGAGAGAACTACATGATTGGCAAAGGTTCGATCTATCTGCTTCCATTAGCGTTAAAGCTCACGGATGGGAATTGTGGAACCCAAAATCATCCGAAAATTATGGAGCTGCCACGTGGCCCGTAATTCCCAAAAATGACTAAATTGTCCCTGGTAATAACGCTGATCATTTGAAAACACCCGCATATTAAATAATCTATTTACCAGTTAAATACGTTATTTGATCGGGTTAAAATCTCCGTAATATCAATATTCTCCCTGAGAATTAATTGTCGTTATTCTTAATAATGGATAATTAATATTGATATTAAAATAAAATAATTAGCATTACTATCATGATGAACCATCATTACAATTATTAAATAGTATATTTAATTAATAATATATCTTTTATTAATTAAATATTCAACCGACCAATCAGAACGCTCCAAGGCTCCCAAGATTTTCCTATAAATAGCAAGGCACATTTCATTTCCAAGGTACGTTGATTCTTCGTTTTGAGGTATATCCCTTTCCTCTCTCAAGGCTAACTTAAGCATCGAGTGTTCTTGGTCGAACAACCCCCCGGGTAAATCGATCGAAGCAACGATAGCTAATTGTTTGCTATTTGCAGGAATTGTGAGGACTTTTCGCGACGAGTTCAATCTTTGATTCAACAATTGGTGCTTTCATTGAGAGCTATTGAGTTATACTCAGAAGAAGCTCTCTCATCTGTTCATCGTTCATCTTTCTTCGTTCGTCGTTCATTGACATTGTTCGAAGATTTTGAACGTTGTTCATCACTCATCAAGAATTTGTTCATCGTTCATCTTTCTTCGTTCGTCGTTCATCGACATTGTTCGAAGATTTTGAACGTTGTTCATCACTCATCAAGAATTCATTCACCGTTCATCTTTCTTCGTTCGTCGTTCATCGACATTGTTCGAAGATTTTGAACATTGTTTATCGTTCATCTCCCTTCGTTCGTCGTTCATCGACATTGTTCAAAGATTCTGAACGTTGTTCAAATTATCCATCAACAGCTTTCCAAATTCAAAATTCTTCGATTCGGCATGGCTAAGGTTCATCGATCCGTTCGATCAACTGGAGAAGGTGTTTCTACCTCAACGGCTCAGACAAGGAATGAGGCTCGCATTGAAACTCCGGAGAAGCGGCCAACTCAACCCAGGCGTGTGTCCATAGAATCACCCATGGAGACACTTGAAGGGAGGCCAACCTTCAGTTTTGGAGTGTTCCCCTCTCCAGCTAACCAAGTACCCGCGCTAGGGGAAGGAACTTCGGCTTTACAACAAGCAAACGAGAGGTTGATGGGAAATACATCACGACATGATCAACCCACAACAAACATGGTCCTAAGGGACTTTCTGGACGGGTGTCATGACATCTCAGGGAGAAGTCGTCACCAACCTCCCCAGGACAACTTGGCGCAGCAAGTTGAAGGGTTAAGCAAACAAGTTCAACTTCAGTCAGAGCTCTTGCAGCAACTCCTAGCAGAGAGACCAGTCCAAGAGCAGGACAGACATTCCACGTCACGTGGAAAACAGGAGCATGCTCAAAGGCGTCCTAGGAAAGAACCAGTCCACTGCCGAACAATGTCACGAGACACTTCACTAAACAATTCCAGTGAAGAAAGTCATACTCACCGAGCAAAAAACCCTCAACGCCTAAGGTCATCAGTACGTGAACTGTCAGGACCCACCCCGGTTTCACCCCGAAACCCGAGGTAAATCCCGCTCCCGTCTGACTCCCCGACGCAAAACTCAAGTAAAACTCACTCGCATTCTAACCAGTCAAACGCAGGAGTAATTAGACACAAAGTCCCGAAGGTAGCATTTACAGAACATACAAAGAAAATAAAACCGATAACTACACGCACACAGAAGCCTTTACTCTACTCTGGGAACCCTCACGTCACTTCTATGCCTCAGACTCTGCCTCGACGTCAAGACCTCGCGCTCGCTCCACAACCTGGATGTAACGACCCGTCCCGAATATCGGGATTTAATAATATTTAACTATGATTTACTAATCTGGGATTAGTTGGGTGATTTCGGACGAATTGTGCAAAATGACCGTTTTGCCCCTAAGCGTGGGCAAAACGTTGACTTTTATTTCGGATGGTCAAATGGACTTTGACCGATGACCGTGACATAGTTCGGGACGTCACGTGTTCATAGACAGGCGGCACGTTCGATTCCGACGTTCGTGGTAAAAGTTATGATGTACGGAAGTGCAAGGGCATTTTCGTAATTTAGCATATTAGGGGCCAAATGTTGACTTTTTGACCGGGAGGTCCGATGGACGAGGGCCAAGGACCGTTACGTAGGTATCGTCGATACGAATCCAACGACAGGTGGCATGCCAAAATCGGAGATTCGACGACGAAGTTATGGTCAAGGAAACGAATTTACGAACCGAGGCTCCGATTAAAATAATAATATTATAATGAACAGTACCCGGTGACTGAACACACTTGGATGAGTGACAAGTGTCACTCATCCCCTAAAATCAGGCATTAAACCAGATCCCATGTTTTTGGGAAGACACAATTATGATGTTTAATTAATTAATTAATCCTAATTATCTTTATTCCACCATTAATCTCCTTTGTTCTTCAAACCGTGTAAAATTTGGGAAGAAAAATTGGAGAGTGTTAGCTGCCATCTCTAACTGGTTTTGAGGGCAAAATCGAGTGCTTGTTGAGGCTAACTCAACTGGGTAAACACGGGAGTTTGAGAGTGAGCTGGGAGCTGGAATTCGAAAATTTGGTTTTTTGGGAGGAAAAATCGAATTGGAAGAATTGAGCCGTGAGGAGTGGAATTGAAGCTCGAGTTAGCTTCCTGAGGTTGAGACGAGTGGAACCAGATCAAAAACGAGAGGAATTGGTGCCGTTTTGGCTCTGAACGAGCTTGGTGACAGAGGAGGAAAATCGAGGTTGTGTCGTGATCTTGAAGCGATCGAATGGTGTAATTGATGTGGGGATTATGTTTCTAAGGATCCCACGGTGCTTCTGGGTCCATCAATTGGATGAAACCGTTGGAAATTGGCAGACTTCCATGGTTGCACAGTGACGGCTGTTCTTCGAGGAATGGAGTTTGAGTCGTGGCGTTTGAGCCACGAATTGATCCAATTGAGTTGGGGGAAAGGTTTACCTGTGATCAATGAAGCTTCTTGTTGAATCAATTTGGGGAAATCATGTGGAATTGAGGGAGTTCGAATGATGAACAGTGGCCGGAGGTCCTTCGATTGTTCATCCTTGATCGTGAGGATTTAGGTAATGTTTCAAGTAATTGTTGTTACACAACCCTAATTGAACTTATAACGAAACTAATTGAATGCTCAATTGATGGAATCAGTGTCGAATTGGTAGGATTGGAACCGGATCCTATCGCGGGTTTTTCAACCCGTTTACCAGAGAAACGGGCGAGGATGGTGACTGTAGCAGTCACTGTAGCAGGCGCGTGGCTTTCACGCGCAGCCACTCACGGCGGCGCGTGACGGCGCGTGGGCACGAATCTCGAGGTGAGGTCAACATGACTTCTGTCTTATTTAATGTAACGAACATTTTGGAATTGGTTTCGTGTCGATCGGACACCGTTTCGTTATTGTTCGGGATGTCCGAAGGTTTTAAATCCAGTTTAAAAATACTTAAAAATTCGGGAAAATTACGGGACTTGAATAGGATGTTAATGATGAGGTTAGTGATCCTCTAAATTGATTTGAACAGGATTGGGAGTCCCGGTGATAGTGAGGTGGCCGGGAAGGCCTATGGCACGCGTATCGAGGCGCTCGGTTAAACGGTCTGTGAGTGGACATTGGTTTCATAAATTCGATGCATGCATAACTGTTTTATGATTGTTATAATTATGATTAAATGATTTACTTTGGATATCGGTGAATTTAAAATGATTTCACGTATTTCGAGGTGAATTACGTATTTGCACGTAAACTGAGGTTTTCTGGATTTGCACCGATTTCCATAAATATGGTTGGATATGATTTCATGAAACGGTTACGAACTTAAATAATGTAAAATCGGGCCAGGGGCCCAGTTGAACTATGAAATCGGGCCAGGGGCCCAGTTAACATGTGGATCGGGCCAGGGGCCCAGTTAACTTGGGGAATCGGGCCAGGGGCCCAGTTGATTTCTACATGTGATTGCGGGTCGGGGACCCTAAAATGGAATTGAATAAATGTTTTCTGGTTTACATTTTATATATGTTCACATGCTGGAATCAATAAATGGTTTTGATGATATTTCGGTTATGGCACGTTTCACGGTATTTGGGCATGAGACCCGTTTGATGAAACGTAACGATTGGTTCGGATTTTATCTATGTATACCTATATGTTTTGCATGTGGATATCAATAAAATGTATTTAGTACTGCACTGTATAAATCCTTCCATATTATATTGTCTCCTCCGGATGAGGTACCCCGGAGAGGTCACGGACGTCTAGTACGTCCAGCGTCTATGACGCTAAGCATCGGGGATGCTGTACCCGAACGGGGTTCGGGGATTGAACTCGGAAATTGAGACCCGAGTGGCACTCGTAGCCTTGTGATTGTGACCTTATTGACGTCAGGGACGTCAGACATCAGGGATGTCGGATTGGAGTGTATAGTGCAGTGGCTAAAATAATGGTTATGGTTTATATTATATGCCTTATGGTTCATATTACTGGATTTATGAAATAACTCTTGGGTTACTTTTGGAAATTGAAACTATGCTTTGGTTTCCGGGCTAAGGCCCTATTGGTTATTTCTAAAGAAATATGGGATTATTGGTTTTGGTGCATGCATATGATTTTACTGAGGGGCATAAATGTCTTATAAATGTTTTAAACAGACTTGTTTATTTTCGTCCACTCACAGCTTTGTTTTCAATGCCCTTCAGGTTGATTCCGGATACGACTGCAGCAGAGACTTGAGCATCGCACACCTCCTCCATCGATCCTTACGCACTCTGGAAGCCCGTTTGGGCAATGGCAATCGGTTATCCCTTGTCTGGCGCCTCTTGTCAGACGGGAGCACGTCACATTCCATGGCAATCCCGGGGGGATTGGGATGGGTCGTGTCACTGGAGGGCAATTAAAACAGAAAATGTGAGTGGACCAGAAAGTACCAAAGTTCAAAAACCACTTTATAAGAAAACCGAGTTTAACCCTCCGTTTTGAAACCACATGCATAACCAACAGTTAATAACACATTTATAAAATAATCATTATAAACATCATAAGAAACCATAGCATAGGTATCAGAAACCGTATCAAAACCATAATTACCAAAACATCATTTTCCCGATCAAACCTGCTGGATCTATCCGAGTCTTTAAACTCCCGAGTCTTTAAACTCAATCCAGGCCTTAATCATATCCGAGTCTTTAAACTCCCGAGTCTTTAAACTCAAGGCCTATGGGGGAAAATCAATATATATCCGAGTCTTTAAACTCCCGAGTCTTTAAACTCAATCCGGGTCTTTAAACCCAATCCGGCCGGTCCCCCGTCACATATATCCGGGTCTTTAAACCCAATATCCAGATCCAGCAAATCCAATCCCAAAACCATTTGAAAACCGTTTACCAATCCATATCCAAACCCGAATCCGAAATCACTGGTCTGATACCCTTCCGGCATCCAAAACCGTCATTCCGAATCCAAATCCGGAATCCACTTTCCGAAAATCATTTAATCACCAAATCATGTTGCAAAATCCCTTTGTAAACAATCAAACTAGTTATCCTTTAAAAATCCCAAAACCCTGGCATTTTCCTCAGAAATCGACATTTCTCGTAAAACGTGTCAAATACCGTATTTTCTCGAAAAACGTGCAAATACATAAAATCATCATTTCATATTCAATAAACATAGATTTATAAGTAAAACCATAAAACACGTATATAAAAACAGTTATGCATGCTCGAGTTTAAGGAAAGGGTCCACTCACAGTACTGAGCCCTACTCGCGTCCCGAACGTCCAACCCGTTCCTCGGCTTCCTCGGGAAATCCCGATCCTGTCAAACACCGCCAAATTACGTTACTAGTACGTCTACGAAGGTTCACCTAAAAGCCCTCAAACATCCCCGGACCAAAGACTTAAAACCCCGGGACCCTACACATTCACCCTCACGGAACTCCACTCAAACGACTTCCGATTGACCCGAAACCAACTCCATTGAATTCACAACAACTCCTAGACCAAAAGTCATGTTGACCGTTTCTCCCAGAACCGCCGCACGCGCCCCCACGCGCCGCCCAAAGTGGCTGCGCGTGGCCCCACGCGCCAGCTACAGTACACCTTCAACCTCACGTCGACCCGGTTCAACACAGTAGGCTACAGCTGAACCGGCGTCAACGGTTCTCCGCCGTACCTGCACGATTTCCTTCCCTTTCTTCACCTAAAGCTTCGTCCAGTTCCAATATAACCATTCCACAGCTCCTCAGACCTCGACACCGCCTCAATCCCGTCGACTGAAGCTCGAAACCAGACGGCCAACAACCCCTGTTTCACGATCCAGCCACCCAGCTCACCACCCTTCACGGTGGCATCACCAAACTCTGCCCTGAACCTCACTGAACCTAACCCAACTCGCCTAGACCTTCGACTCAACCCCAATCGTCACGACTAGCTGTTTGAACATCACGGCAAAACAGAGCATACAGGTACCCCCGTCGTGCTAACCTCCGCCGTGTACACCCCCGTCACGGCGACCATCCTAGTCGACGCCTAGGACCCTCCTGAACCTCACCCTGACCTCCATTCCTCTCGACTCTAAGCCCAACCTCACAACTTTCAAATTGAGCAGCACGGGAAAAACAGAGCAAAAGATCTCACCTTCGATTGCAGCTCCGCCGTGCGCACTGCCGCCTTCCACGGTGGTCGTTAGTCTCCCTGCAACCTCCTGCAGCTTCCCCTGCCTTGGTTTGAGTCACCTCACGGCGTAGCCACCACCTCGAACTCACGGCCTCCCTGTTTCCGTCAAAACTTCTCCGCACCTCCGCCGTGCCGCCGTGCACAATTACACCACCAAAACCCGATCAGCAACTCCCTTTCAATCTCCCGTTCCTCCCTCACTCACCAAAACTCGTCACCAGCCACGATCAGTCCTCAATTCCTCCTCACAAACCCACTCTGTTTCTCTGTGTTTGTCGAAGGACTGCACGGTTGCACCCCAATTATTTAGGCTGAGACCACACAGGATTCTCCCAGAATCCTCTACACACATGCCATGTGTCACCATCCACTCCACACACTCCCACATGGCCTAATCCCAGCCGTCCATTCCTTTCTTCTGTGCACAAATCCCAATGTGCCCCAATGACCAAAATACCCTTCTTTTTAACACATTTTTACGGTTTTACCGAAACTTCCTAGACCCGTAACTCTCGCCTCGTAAGTCCGATGAATACGTGCCGCCTGTCATCGAACTCAGGACGACAAGAACTATCTAACCCTCCTAGGTCAACCTACCAAACCTCAATTATTCAAAAAGTCAACTTTTCCCCCTAATTACGATTATGCCCTCAATCTTCCGAACATCACAACTTCCTCCTCGGATGTCGGAATCAGGCGTGCCACCTGCCTACGGATTCGTAACGTCCTCAACTACGTCCTGGTCACTGGTCAACTCCCATTTGACCACCCGAAATAAAAGTCAACATTTCTGCCCGACCCAGGGGCAAAATCGTCATCCTAAGTTCCCGGACCCCTCGGGACCACCTAACCCTTGATTAATCTTACTAATCACACCTTAATCACTCCACTTATCCCTATTCTCGGGACGGGTTGTTACAATCTACCCACCTAAAAAGAATTTCGTCCCCGAAATTCCACAGCTAATTCCCGACCCCTAGGGTCTCCTACCCGAAATCAACAACGGATCAACAACAACTTCTCCTAGGTTTTCTGTCTATCATCTCCACCTTGGGTATTTCACTCCAACCCCAGCTACTGTCACCACAGCCAACCCTAGCTTGTAACAACTACATGGTGTACGCAAGGGAAACTCTATGAACAAAAAACAAAGGTATTATACAATACCTCATGTTACAATACCCGACAGAAGTCATAGAGTACATCCTCGTATACAACCACCCACCTCCCTCGGCTACTACTCCGGCCACGGTCGGACTAACTCCACAAAGTCCAAAAGGCAAACTCTAGCTTGTGGGTTCTCTCCTTCCACAGTCGCCAATCGATCAGTTATAGTCACTCCTAGTCCTCTAGGCGAACTCCTAGACTCTACCCTGGGATCCAACAACCAAACCAACAGGACAACCAAAAGTAAAACAAGTACCTGTCTCCGTATCTGGTATCGACTGACCCTCCTGCTGAGTCATCGAGAACACCCGGGCCTGAGATCCTGACGCTCTACCACGACCCCTCGAACTACTCGTGGCTGTGCCACCACCTCTTCTAGTGCCCGCTGTCCCTGATGCTGTACTCTGTCCGGACTCCGCTACTCCTCTGCCTACACCACCTTCCTGTGGCAACAGTGGACACTCACGTCGAAAATGACCTCGCTCCCCGCAGTAGAAACACACATTCCAGCCTGGTCCACTACTCGGTCTCCCCGTGGATGCTACCGACGTCGCACTCGCTTGCGGAGTCGGCGGTACTCGATAACCCCAAAATCCTGAACTCTGGGCGCTACCAGGCCTACCAAAACGATCATCGCCCGACGAGGACGATCCACCGAAGTTACCTCTTTTCGGTGTCCGCTGGCTCGAAGATCCAGGAATAGAAAGTTCCCGGCGTCGCACCGGCAAACTAGCCTCAACTCGCACCGCAGCATCCGACAGATCTCGGAGGGTAGCAAAAGATCCAGCTGTCACTACGGCTCGAATCTCACCACGCAAACCCAACTCAAACCTTCGGCACTTCTCGGCTTCAGTGGCCACAAAAGCAGGAGCAAACCGAGACAACATCTGGAACTTCCGTTCATACTCTGCCACTGTCATATTCCCTTGCTGGAGATGCAAAAACTCTGCCTCCTTGGCATCCCGGAAAGAACGAGGATAATACTGTTCCAGAAACCGTTCCCTAAACGTCTCCCAGGTCACACTGTGAACATCCCAACCGGACAACTCGAAGGTATACCACCACTCGTACGCCGCACCATCCAGTAAAAATGCAGCCAACAATACTCGCTCCTCCGGCGGACAATGCATCACCGCAAAAATCCGCTCCAGTCTGGTAATCCACCTCTGGGCTTCCTCAGGATCAGCCCCACCACTAAAAGTAGTAGCCCCGAGCCGCTGGGCTCGCTCAATCGTGGCACTCTCCGTCTCTCTGGCTACTTCTTCAGGTTGTGGAGAGGGTCTACGTCTCGGAGGCATCGTCAACCGCACACTGAAAGAGGCATAGAAGTAGTCAAACAACTGAAACACAACCTCACAACCGACAGATCCAACAAACTCGACAAACCTATGCTCTGATACCAATTGTCAGGACCCACCCCGGTTTCACCCCGAAACCCGAGGTAAATCCCGCTCCCGTCTGACTCCCCGACGCAAAACTCAAGTAAAACTCACTCGCATTCTAACCAGTCAAACGCAGGAGTAATTAGACACAAAGTCCCGAAGGTAGCATTTACAGAACATACAAAGAAAATAAAACCGATAACTACACGCACACAGAAGCCTTTACTCTACTCTGGGAACCCTCACGTCACTTCTATGCCTCAGACTCTGCCTCGACGTCAAGACCTCGCGCTCGCTCCACAACCTGGAGGGCAATTAAAACAGAAAATGTGAGTGGACCAGAAAGTACCAAAGTTCAAAAACCACTTTATAAGAAAACCGAGTTTAACCCTCCGTTTTGAAACCACATGCATAACCAACAGTTAATAACACATTTATAAAATAATCATTATAAACATCATAAGAAACCATAGCATAGGTATCAGAAACCGTATCAAAACCATAATTACCAAAACATCATTTTCCCGATCAAACCTGCTGGATCTATCCGAGTCTTTAAACTCCCGAGTCTTTAAACTCAATCCAGGCCTTAATCATATCAGAGTCTTTAAACTCCCGAGTCTTTAAACTCAAGGCCTACGGGGGAAAATCAATATATATCCGAGTCTTTAAACTCCCGAGTCTTTAAACTCAATCCGGGTCTTTAAACCCAATCCGGCCGGTCCCCCGTCACATATATCCGGGTCTTTAAACCCAATATCCAGATCCAGCAAATCCAATCCCAAAACCATTTGAAAACCGTTTACCAATCCATATCCAAACCCGAATCCGAAATCACTGGTCTGATACCCTTCCGGCATCCAAAACCGTCATTCCGAATCCAAATCCGGAATCCACTTTCCGAAAATCATTTAATCACCAAATCATGTTGCAAAATCCCTTTGTAAACAATCAAACTAGTTATCCTTTAAAAATCCCAAAACCCTGGCATTTTCCTCAGAAATCGACATTTCTCGTAAAACGTGTCAAATACCGTATTTTCTCGAAAAACGTGCAAATACATAAAATCATCATTTCATATTCAATAAACATAGATTTATAAGTAAAACCATAAAACACGTATATAAAAACAGTTATGCATGCTCGAGTTTAAGGAAAGGGTCCACTCACAGTACTGAGCCCTACTCGCGTCCCGAACGTCCAACCCGTTCCTCGGCTTCCTCGGGAAATCCCGATCCTGTCAAACACCGCCAAATTACGTTACTAGTACGTCTACGAAGGTTCACCTAAAAGCCCTCAAACATCCCCGGACCAAAGACTTAAAACCCCGGGACCCTACACATTCACCCTCACGGAACTCCACTCAAACGACTTCCGATTGACCCGAAACCAACTCCATTGAATTCACAACAACTCCTAGACCAAAAGTCATGTTGACCGTTTCTCCCAGAACCGCCGCACGCGCCCCCACGCGCCGCCCAAAGTGGCTGCGCGTGGCCCCACGCGCCAGCTACAGTACACCTTCAACCTCACGTCGACCCGGTTCAACACAGTAGGCTACAGCTGAACCGGCGTCAACGGTTCTCCGCCGTACCTGCACGATTTCCTTCCCTTTCTTCACCTAAAGCTTCGTCCAGTTCCAATATAACCATTCCACAGCTCCTCAGACCTCGACACCGCCTCAATCCCGTCGACTGAAGCTCGAAACCAGACGACCAACAACCCCTGTTTCACGATCCAGCCACCCAGCTCACCACCCTTCACGGTGGCATCACCAAACTCTGCCCTGAACCTCACTGAACCTAACCCAACTCGCCTAGACCTTCGACTCAACCCCAATCGTCACGACTAGCTGTTTGAACATCACGGCAAAACAGAGCATACAGGTACCCCCGTCGTGCTAACCTCCGCCGTGTACACCCCCGTCACGGCGACCATCCTAGTCGACGCCTAGGACCCTCCTGAACCTCACCCTGACCTCCATTCCTCTCGACTCTAAGCCCAACCTCACAACTTTCAAATTGAGCAGCACGGGAAAAACAGAGCAAAAGATCTCACCTTCGATTGCAGCTCCGCCGTGCGCACTGCCGCCTTCCACGGTGGTCGTTAGTCTCCCTGCAACCTCCTGCAGCTTCCCCTGCCTTGGTTTGAGTCACCTCACGGCGTAGCCACCACCTCGAACTCACGGCCTCCCTGTTTCCGTCAAAACTTCTCCGCACCTCCGCCGTGCCGCCGTGCACAATTACACCACCAAAACCCGATCAGCAACTCCCTTTCAATCTCCCGTTCCTCCCTCACTCACCAAAACTCGTCACCAGCCACGATCAGTCCTCAATTCCTCCTCACAAACCCACTCTGTTTCTCTGTGTTTGTCGAAGGACTGCACGGTTGCACCCCAATTATTTAGGCTGAGACCACACAGGATTCTCCCAGAATCCTCTACACACATGCCATGTGTCACCATCCACTCCACACACTCCCACATGGCCTAATCCCAGCCGTCCATTCCTTTCTTCTGTGCACAAATCCCAATGTGCCCCAATGACCAAAATACCCTTCTTTTTAACACATTTTTACGGTTTTACCGAAACTTCCTAGACCCGTAACTCTCGCCTCGTAAGTCCGATGAATACGTGCCGCCTGTCATCGAACTCAGGACGACAAGAACTATCTAACCCTCCTAGGTCAACCTACCAAACCTCAATTATTCAAAAAGTCAACTTTTCCCCCTAATTACGATTATGCCCTCAATCTTCCGAACATCACAACTTCCTCCTCGGATGTCGGAATCAGGCGTGCCACCTGCCTACGGATTCGTAACGTCCTCAACTACGTCCTGGTCACTGGTCAACTCCCATTTGACCACCCGAAATAAAAGTCAACATTTCTGCCCGACCCAGGGGCAAAATCGTCATCCTAAGTTCCCGGACCCCTCGGGACCACCTAACCCTTGATTAATCTTACTAATCACACCTTAATCACTCCACTTATCCCTATTCTCGGGACGGGTTGTTACATGAACGGCTAGGAAATAAGCCTGGGGTAACCTCACGGGCAGAGCGCTCACAACACTCCCATGGAGGCAGGGAGCAACTTCGAGCTCTACACAAAAACCCAAAACAATCTGCCCACGGCAGAAAAAGGAAAGACGAAGCCTACTCCCCTGCACGATCTCAGAAATCAAGGGGAGAAACTCAAAGAGGTTCTCGACGATTAGCACAAAGGGACTCATCGCCTCGACAAGGAGCATTACGGGCTAATGATGTTCAAAAATTGCTGGACATGCACCTTTGTGCTCAACAAGGTGGCGATCTATAGGACGATCTACGTCGCCAGATACAGCTCTCTACGCCCTTTATAAGGGATATTGAGGAGGAGCCATTCCCCCAGAGATTCGCAACACCAAACTTCACTCCATTCAAAGGAGCCTCCGACCCGGTAAAACACATAGATTATTACCGAGGAGTCATGATCCCCCACAGGTCTAACGATGCGCTCATGTGCAAGGTTTTTCAAGCTTCTCTTCAAGGCCAAGCCATGACTTGGTTCAATCATCTCCCCCCGAGGTCGATTGAGTCCTTCGAAGAGTTGGCCCTGGCATTTGTGAAGGAATACGCACAACTTCGGACAATCGAGGTGAAAGATGACCATCTTTTCTCTGTCCGAAAGAGAGCAAAAGACACTCTGCGACAATACATACGGAGATTTTGTGAGGAGAAGTCTCGCATTATCGGCTGTAATGACCTTGTTGCGGCAATGGCATTCAAGCAAGGACTCCCTCGAGACAGCCAGCTTTACGGGGACATCGTCATGAGCAATGCGCGAAGTCTTTCCAAAATACTTTCGCTAGTAGAGCGACATGCAAGTTGGGAGGACGAGAAGAGCGCCGCTCATACTCATGACCATGCCGGGACTAGCGAAAAGGCCTCCAATGAGGATGAACCTCATGGAAAGTCTGCGACTGGAAAACTCAACAAGCGAAAGGCGGGGCAACACTCCCAAACGCCAGTTATGGGGAAGCCTAACTTGCAGCTATCTTTACCAGCCCATCAGATCCACAATGAAATTAAGAGCAAGCCATGGTTTAAGAAGCCAGAGCCAGTCAAAGGCGATCAAGAGAATGCTGATAAAACTAAATGGTGCGCCTATCATGAATGTTATGGGCACAATATCAGCACATGTATATCTTTAGAAAGATATCTCCGAAATCTCCTGAAGGAGGGGCATTGTACAGACTACATCAAGAAGAAGAGCGACATGCAGAGCGACATGCACAGGTCTAACATCTTTTCTCTGTCCGAAAGAGAGCAAAAGACACTCTGCGACAATACATACGGAGATTTTGTGAGGAGAAGTCTCGCATTATCGGCTGTAATGACCTTGTTGCGGCAATGGCATTCAAGCAAGGACTCCCTCGAGACAGCCAGCTTTACGGGGACATCGTCATGAGCAATGCGCGAAGTCTTTCCAAAATACTTTCGCTGGCAGAGCGACATGCAAGTTGGGAGGACGAGAAGAGCGCCGCTCATGCTCAGGACCATGCTAGGACTAGCGAAAAGGTCTCCAATGAGGATGAACCCCATGGAAAGTTTGCGACTGGAAAGCTCAACAAGCGCAAAGCGGGGCAACACTCCCAAACGCCAGTTATGGGGAGGCCTAACTTGCAGCTATCTTTACCAGTCCATCAGATCTACAATGAAATTAAGAACAAGCCATGGTTTAAGAAGCCGGGGCCAGTCAAAGGCAATCAAGAGAATGCTGATAAAACCAAATGGTGCGCCTATCATGAATGTTATGGGCACAATATCAGCACTTGTATATCTTTCGAAAGATATCTCCGAAATCTCCTGAAGGAGGGGCATTGTACAGACTACATCAAGAAGAAGACTGTAAATCACATGGAGAACAAAGAGCCAAACGAGCCAGCGTCAAAGGTGATCCACATCAACTAGACGCAAGACAACATTAGAGAGACATAAAAATCTACGGAGCTTTTCAATTTTGCTTTTCAAGTTGTCTTCTAAATTCAAGTATCAATGAAATGAGATTGACAAATTGATTTGTTCACCATGTACAATTTTCAAAGTTTATTCTCTCTAGTGTAAAAAGCCTTCGTCTTCGAAGCATCCAAGCCTTCATCTTCAAAGCATCCAAGCCTTCGTCTTTGAAGCATCCAAACCTTCGTCATCGAAGCATCCAAGCCTTCATCATCGAAGCATCCAAATTTTCGCCCTGCGAAGCATCTAAGCCTTCGCCATGCGAAACACCTAAGCCTTCATCATCGAAGCATCCAAGCCTTCGCCCTGCGAAGCATTCAAGCCTTCGTCATCGAAGCATCCAAGCCTTCGCCCTGCGAAGCATTCAAGCCTTCGTCATCGAAGCATCCAAGCCTTCGTCTTCGAAGCATCCAAGCCTTCGCCCTACGAAGCATTCAAGCCTTTGTCATCGAAGCATCCAAGCCTTTGTCTTCGAAGCATCCAAGCCTTCGTCATCGAAGCATCCAAGCCTTCGTCATGGAAGCATCCAAGCTTTCGCCCTGCGAAGCATCTAAGCCTTCGCCATGCGAAGCACCTAAGCCTTCGTCATCGAAGCACCCAAGCCTTCGCCCTGCGAAGCATTCAAGCCTTCGTCATCGAAGCATCTAAGCCTTCTAAATCCCGCAAATTTCTGCGCAGCAAGGAGAGCTCATCTCGAGCGGTATCTCACTCATTTTCTATCAGCATCCTCTCCGCACGGCTCATCTCCAACTCGCCCACCTTGGCTTCCGATGTGAAATTAAGACCTTAAGTTTTCTTAAGTTATCGTAATATCACATCAAAAACATAACTTTCCATTTCTGCGGCCCTTCAAGATAGCACATTCGCAGGGCCAGAACGGAAAGGTTAGGAAAGAAGTTGCTCGGCATGCTTTTTGGTTAGGAAAGAAGTTGCACGGCATGCTTTTTTCTCCCAAGAACCAATAGGTCCTTGTTTATCATTCTTCTTCTGAACAACGGATCCTTTCAAGCACAGTGGAACGCTCAACCACTCCCTGATCGGGATGTCTGGAAGCCTCCCGCCATTCATGGAGAGAGTAGCCGGCTCATGTCTAGGAACTCTGGAAGAACATCTGTCGCCAAGCTCCACGAGAACGTCGCTTGGAAAGGAAATTTGATTACGAGCCTTCCACTCCATGAAGTCTTCGGGCTTCTCAGAATCCATATCTTTCTCTCGGAATGGACTTAGGCCACGAGAACCGCCACGCTCCCACAGAGCAAGTTTGCTGGGTCTCTCGGCACCTTAACTGTAACGACCCGTCCCGAATATCGGGATTTAATAATATTTAATTATGATTTACTAATCTGGGATTAGTTGGGCGATTTCGGACGAATTGTGCAAAATGACCGTTTTGCTCCTCGGCGTGGGCAAAACGTTGACTTTTATTTCGGATGGTCAAATGGACTTTGACCGATGACCGTGACGTAGTTCGGGACGTCACGAGTTCATAGACAGGTGGCACGTTCGATTCCGACGTTCGTGGTGAAAGTTATGATGTGCGGAAGTCCAGGGGCATTTTCGTAATTTGAACGATGTATGGGTAAATGTTGACTTTTTGATCGGGAGGTCCGATGGCCGGGGGCCAAGGACCGTTACGTAGGTATCGTCGATACGAATCCAATGACAGGCGGCACGCATCAATCGGAGTCCGTATGACCGAGTTACGGGTCAGGATGCGTGAGGGGCATTTTGGTAATTTTCTGCACAAGGGCAGAATGGTAATTTGGACTGTGATTTTGAACAGCCGTGAGTTGGAGCCATGTTTGAGCTGGGTGGATGGCTAGTGCGATCTATCCCTGAATTGTTTAGTATAATTGTAACATGGGGGAACATTATGATTGATTAATTAATTGAATTATTCCTCCATTAATCCCTTCAAATTTCTTCAACCGTGAACAATCAACTTCAATTTTCTCCTACCCTTAATCTCCTCTCTATCCACTGTTTTTGTGAACGAAATTGACAAGAATTGAGACTGGAATGATTTGGGAAAACACGAGGGACGAATTGAGAGCTGGGGGCTGGAATTTCGAAAATTCCGAAATTCGGGGGGAAAATCGAATTGGAAGTTTTGGGACTTGACGATCAAATTGGAGATTGGTTTGAGTCTTCTGGGATTGCCACGATCATTTTCGTCGAAGGAACGAAGCGGATTGAGGGCCGTTTGAGGATGAACGGAACTACTGTAGCTTCAGAAATTTCGAGCTTGAGTCGTGGGATTTGAAGCTCGGAGTGATGCAATTGGACTGGGGATTGAGTTCATTATGACCTCACGATGCTAATGGATGCATCAATTGAAAGAATCGATTGACCTGGGAGGATTTCGGATGATGAACAGCGATCGGATTGTTCTTCGTGTGATCATCCTTGATCTTAAGGTTTGAGGTATGATTGTGTGTAATTTAGTCCACAGATCCCTAATTGAATCTAATTCGATGCTAATGGAATTTTGAATTGATGGAATCGGTGTCGAATTGCTAGGATTTGGACCGGGTCTTATCGCGGGTTTTTCAACCCGTTTACCAGTCATTCGGGTGAGGAAGGAGCACTGTAGCAGGCGCGTGGCTTTCACGCGCAGCCACTCACGGCGGCGCGTGACGGCGAGTGGGCACGAATCTCGAGGTGAGGTCAACATGTCTTTTATCCTATACATTGTAACGAACATTTTGGGATTGGTTTCGTGTCGATCGGACACCGTTTCGTTATTGTTCGGGATGTCCGAAGGTTTTAAATCCAGTTTAAAAATACTTAAAAATTCGGGAAAATTACGGGACTTGAATAGGATGTTAATGATGAGGTTAGTAATCCTCTAATGTGATTTGAACAGGATTGGGGGTCCCGGTGATAGTGGTGTGGCCCGGGAAGGCCTATGGCACGCATATCGAGGCGCTCGGTTAAACGGTCTGTGAGTGGACATTGGTTTCATAAATTCGATGCATGCATAACTGTTTTATGATTTTTATAATTATGATTAAATGATTTACTTTGGATATCGGTGAATTTAAAATGATTTCACGTATTTCGAGGTGAATTACGTATTTGCACGTAAACCGAGATTTTCTGGATTTTCACCGATTTCCATAAATGTGGTTGGATATGATTTCATGAAATGGTTACGAACTTGAATAATGTAAAATCGGGCCAGGGGCCCAGTTGAACTATGAAATCGGGCCAGGGGCCCAGTTGATTTATGAAATCGGGCCAGGGGCCCAGTTAACATGTGGATCGAGCCAGGGGCCCAGTTAACTTGTGAAATCGGGCCAGGGGCCCAGTTGACTTCTACATGTGATTGCGGGTCGGGGACCCTAAAACGGAATTGAATAAATGTTTTCTGGTTTACATTTTATATATATTCACATGCTAAAAACAATAGTGGTTTTGATGATATGGAAAATCTGGTTATGGCACGTTTCACGGTATTTGGGCATGAGACCCGTTTGATGAAACGTAACGAATGGTTCGGATTTTACCTATGTATACCTATATGTTTTGCATGTGGATATCTATAAAAATGTATTTGTTACTGCACTGTATAGATCCTTCCATATTATATTGTCTCCTCCGGCGAGGTACCCCGGAGAGGTCACGGGCGTCTAGTACGTCCAGCGTCTATGACGCTAAGCATCAGGTGATGCTGCATCAGGTGATGCTGTACCCGAACGGGGTTCGGGGATTTAACTCGGAAAATTGAGACCCGAGTGGCACGCGTAGCCTTGTGATTGTGACCTTATTGACGTCAGGGACGTCAGACATCAGGGATGTCGGATTGGAGTGTATAGTGCAGTGGCTAAAATAATGGTTATGGTTTATATTATATGCCTTATGGTTCATATTACTGGATTTATGAAATAACTCTTGGATTTACTTTTGGAAATTGAAACTAGGCTTTGGTTTCCGGGCTAAGGCCCTAATGGTTATTTCTAAATAAATATGGGATTATTGGTTTTGGTGCATGCATATGATTTTTACTGAGGGGCATAAATGTCTTATAAATGTTTTAAACAGACTTGTTTATTTTCGTCCACTCACAGCTTTTGTTTCCAATGCCCTTCAGGTTGATTCCGGATACGACTGCAGCAGAGACTTGAGCATCGCACACCTCCTCCATCGATCCTTACGCACTCTGGAAGCCCGTTTGGGCAATAGCAATCGGTTATCCCTTGTCTGGCGCCTCTTGTCAGACGGGAGCACGTCACATTCCATGGAAATCCCGGGGGGATTGGGATGGGTCGTGTCATTAACGCTTGGCGAGCATGTTTGTGGTACTAGCAAGAGTCACAGTGAATGTGATCCAGCCTACCAATACTCACTAGTCACGCCCGCTAGTGCACTCAGTCGCCGCCAAATCCCCGTTGACTGTTCAGCCAAACTCCGTTCACCACGTAGCAAGCATATTTGTGGTACTAGCAAGAGTCACATTGAACGTGATCTAGCCTACCAATGCAAGCACGCACCGTCCAAAAACTGCTCGTTTTCCAAACTGCACGCGATTCTGTAATTTCTGACACTTTTCAGGAATTTTGAATCCTGCCCAAAAAAAAAAAATCATAAAAGGTCAATAATGACTCTATGAGTATCATATCAATCTCCCACAATTTTTTGGGAATTAAATAGTAATTTAGAGCATAACCTAAACCTTCGGTGAACAGTGATTTGCTACAGTGCGCGATGAACAGTGATGTGCTACAGCACGGTGCTACAGTGCGCGATGAACAGTGATGTGCTACAGTACAACCTCAATCCTCTTTGTCTTTGATGTGGATCGGTTCGAAATGATCCCAGGAGACTTAATCAAGTCTCAATTTGGATCCCCATAGCTCGCAAATTCGATTTCGAATTTCCTCCCAAAATTCCAAAATTTTCGATTCTGGTTCTCACTTCTCACCCTCTGTCCCCGTGTTTTCCTCACCCAAAATCAGACTCTTCAAATACTCAAATTGTAACGACCCGTCCCGAATATCGGGATTTAATAATATTTAATTGTGATTTACTAATCGGGGATTAGTTGGGCGATTTCGGACGAATTGTGCGAAATGACCGTTTTGCCCCTAGGCGTGGGCAAAACGTTGACTTTTAATTCGGATGGTCAAATGGACTTTGACCGATGACCGTGACATAGTTCGGGACGTCACGAGTTCATAGACAGGTGGCACGTTCGATTCCGACGTTCGTGGTGAAAGTTATGATGTACGGAAGCCCAGGGGCATTTTCGTAATTTGGACGAAAGAGGGGGAAATGTTGACTTTTTGACCGGGATGTCCGATGGCCGAGGGCCAAGGATCGTTACGTAGGTTTCGTCGATGCGAATCCAACGACAGGCGGCACGCCGAAATCGGAGATTCGACGACGAAGTTATGGGTCACGGAAGTTTGGTTTCGTTATGCACGCATTACGAGGCGTGGACACGTGGTGTTCTCTGATTGGTCTGAATTTCTGAGTGGGACACGTGGACCACTAACCTTTAATTATTGGGATCAGATCTGGATTGGTCAGATTGATTAAATTATTGGATTAAAAAATATAAAGTATTCCCACTTATTGCATCTTTTGATCTGGACCCTTAATCTCAATGGTGAGATTGAATCTGGACCATCCATTTTTCCTTATCATCTCCCTTCCCATTTTATATTTGCTTACCTGCACAACCATTCGAACCGTGCACCCAAAACCTTCACACATCTCCTCTGTGCACATGTGTGGGTCACTGAGATTGTGAGAACCAGCGGGAGGCGGCAGGACGTCGGCGGCGGCAGCGGTGGTCCACGGCGGCCGTGTTAACCCGGGAGGAAGTTTGCCCAGGTTCTTGGAAATCGACGATCCGTCTTGTTTCTGGGCTCCTTCTTGATTCCTTTGGGACTTGGGGTCAGAAACAGGCACGAAGGGCTAGTTTTCGAAGCTCGAGGTGAGCAGGGCACGGCGGGGACGGCGGTGCCCGTAACCCGGTTCGAAACCAAAAATGGTGATCGGGTTTTAGATGGGTGTTGGTCGTTGGATTTGATCCTACGGTGTTCTCTGAGCTTAAACAAACCTTGTGGACGTGATTTTGGGACTCGAGGCGGCCGGAATCGGGAGGAAGGACGATCGGAAAATTCTGTGTTTCGGGTTCGAGTCAGAGGTAATAATCTGGACGTTACTTCTAGTTTTTGATTCCACAGAACTGTTGGTTGAACTCAGACGATCTTGCAGGTGAAAACCCCGTCCAAAATGATGGAGAAATGACCGAGAACCGGTCGGGTTGGCCCGCGGGTCACGGCGACCCGTTTACCAGTCGTTCGGGTTGAACGACGGTGAACAGTACCCGGCGCGTGGGTTTCACGCGCAGGGAGTTCAACCGGCGCGTGGGGGCGCGTGTGAGGTAATTTTGGGAAACTTCCAACATGACTTTTATCCTATACATTGTAACGAACATTTTGGGATTGGTTTCGTGTCGATCGGACACCGTTTCGTTATTGTTCGGGATGTCCGAAGGTTTTAAATCCAGTTTAAAAATACTTAAAAATTCGGGAAAATTACGGGACTTGAATAGGATGTTAATGATGAGGTTAGTGATCCTCTAAATTGATTTGAACAGGATTGGGAGTCCCGGTGATAGTGAGGTGGCCCGGGAAGGCCTATGGCACGCGTATCGAGGCGCTCGGTTAAACGGTCTGTGAGTGGACATTGGTTTCATAAATTCGATGCATGCATAACTGTTTTATGATTGTTATAATTATGATCAAATGATTTACTTTGGATATCGGTGAATTTAAAATGATTTCACGCATTTCGAGGTGAATTACGTATTTGCACGTAAACCGAGATTTTTCTGGATTTTCACCGATTTCCATAAATGTGGTTGAATATGATTTCATGAAACGGTTACGAACTTGAATAAAGTAAAATCGGGCCAGGGGCCCAGTTGAACTATGAAATCGGGCCAGGGGCCCAGTTAACATGTGGATCGGGCCAGAGGCCCAGTTAATTTGTGGAATCGGGCCAGGGGCCCAGTTGATTTCTACACGTGATTGCGGGTCGGGGACCCTAAAATGGAATTGAATAAATGTTTCCTGGTTTACATTTTATATATGTTCACATGCTGGAATCTATAAATGGTTTTGATGATATTTCGGTTATGGCACGTTTCACGGTATTTGGGCATGAGACCCGTCTGATGAAACGTAACGAATGGTTCGGATTTTATCTATGTATACCTATATGTTTTGCATGTGGATATCGATAAAATGTATTTAGTACTGCACTGTATAGATCCTTCCATATTATATTGTCTCCTCCGGCGAGGTACCCCGGAGAGGTCACGGACGTCTAGTACGTCCAGCGTCTATGACGCTAAGCATCGGGGATGCTGTACCCGAACGGGGTTCGGGGAATGAACTCGGAAATTGAGACCCGAGTGGCACGCGTAGCCTTGTGATTGTGACCTTATTGACGTCAGGGACGTCAGACATCAGGGATGTCGGATTGGAGTGTATAGTGCAGTGGCTAAAATAATGGTTATGGTTTATATGCCTTATGGTTCATATTACTGGATTTACGAAATAACTCTTGGATTTACTTTTGGAAATTGAAACTATGCTTTGGTTTCCGGGCTAAGGCCCTAATGGTTATTTCTAAATAATTATGGAATTATTGGTTTTGGTGCATGCATATGATTTTACTGAGGGGCATAAATGTCTTATGAATGTTTTAAACAGACTTGTTTATTTTCGTCCACTCACAGCTTTTGTTTTCAATGCCCTTCAGGTTGATTCCGGATACGACTGCAGCAGAGACTTGAGCATCGCACACCTCCTCCATCGATCCTTACGCACTCTGGAAGCCCGTTTGGGCAATGGCAATCGATTATCCCTTGTGACAGGACCCGTCCCAATCCCACCTGGGACCACCCGGGGACGTGACCCGCTCCCGTCTGACAATGACTCTAAACATACCAAAAGTACCCTTAAACAAAAACCGAAGACTCACATAGATAGATAATATACAAACACAGTGTTTAAAGTGATACTGTCAGACAAGGGAAAGTAAAATACAACATGTGAGCACACTAGTCAGAGTACATTTATTCGGTGCTCAACCTACCCACAAGTGGGTGTACAGGTGCACAGCTAGGCAAACTAAACCTCTGCCTCCTCCTCCGGATCCTCCTCCTCTATGGCCGTGTCAGGGTCTGGAGGGGTCAGTAAAACAAGGGTGAGTGGGCCAAAAATAACAGTTTAGAAATCAATTTAATCATAAAATAATCACAAGGTTTTACCCCTCCGTTTTCCAAATCTTGCATGCAGTGAAAACATAATATATAAACCAATGAACCACAATAATAATCGTAAGGTGAAACTAACATATCAGTGCACTGTAAAAACCCAACCCAAATGATGTCACGGTTCTAAGGCTACGCGTTGCCACTCAGGGTCTCACACCCGAGACTCTCTAGGTACATCAGCTCCCGGTATCCCGGTCACTGCCCGAGGTATATGAACATGCCTTCCTGAGAGTAAGCAGCCCAACGGGGGTCAACTCCACTCAGTCAGAGCCCCGTGACTACTCCAGGGTCCACCCAGGCCAACGACCCTCCCTGGAGGAGACAATATACACAGGTAGGAAAGTACAGTACAATAACAGTATAGTTTACCCTATGTCCCCCGGACATCCCAAACAAAATCCACATATAATCCAGACGGGTCTCATGCCCAAAACATTGTAATAACATATATAAGCAGTTTATAAGACTCATCAGTGGAAATAGTAAAACAGTTTATGCATGCAAGCCTTTTATAAATCAAACAGCCCACTCACACTCGGTCCTTGCTGCTCAACGATCTCTATAAACCTGTATTAGTATTCCTGAGGGTTACTTAAGGACCCTACAATAACAATACCAAGACCCTAGAACAGATCCGCCTCAAAAACGCGTCCCGGGCACTAGTCCCAGTGCTTCAAACCCCCTTTTGACCAACTTAACGATCTCTGATCGACACGAAACCACCGCCATTGGATCCGTATCGTCGAAACCTTGAAAATGGTACCGGCCCCACCAAAATTACTGTTCACACGCGCCCCCACGCGCCTGGTCAACGCGTGGGTCAACGCTGCTACAGTACCGCTGACGTCAGCAGTGACGTCATGCTGACGTCAGCATGACGTCATCACTGACACTTGTCAGGTGACACGTGGCACGTTCTGATTGGTCCCTGGTCTGACAACATCTGACAGGATGACGTCATCATGACGTCAGAAGTGACGTCAGCATGATGACGTCATCATGCTACAGTACCGGGTCGACCCGTTTGATTGGAACCGGGTCGCCGTCGACCCACGGTTTGACCCGATTCCATCACACAATTCCGGCCACCATTTTCGACGGGGTTGATCCCTATGGGATCGTCTAGGTCTGTCCTACGGTTCTACAACCTCAAAACACGAAGAAAGTGGAAGAAAACTCACCAGAATATCTCTGAAACTCACGGTCACGGTCCGGTTGTCTTCTCCGGTGATCCACGGCGTCTCCGTCGTCCAACCCGGTCCCAAACGACTCGTCACTCACCCTAGGACCTGTCTAACACCTAACAATCCATTTCTAAGCATTAAACACGATCGGGTCGAACAGGGAAGGAAAACGGGCATATCGGGTTTTGGGTCTTACCGCCGCCGTCACGTCGCCGTGGCCCTCGCCGTCGTCCAGTTAGGCTCCTAGAATCCCCACGGTGCAGACTGGAGCTCCTCCCGCGTCGAGGTGAGGTGGTTATGGAGGTTTGCTTCCGGGATCGGTTTCCTTGAGGTTTTCGGGTCGAGTTTTGGACGGGATTTTCAGGGCTGGGAAGAGGGGTGGTGGCTGCCGGTGATGCTCGGGGATGATGAGTAGATGATGGTGATGCAGCTGGTGATCGGCTGGTGGTGTGAGAGGGGCTGGTTCGATCGTCTTGGTCGAGAGAAAAGGGGAAGAAAAGCACGGTTTGTGAAGGGGGATGAATGTGTGTGTTTGTGTGTTTGTAAGAAAGAGCAGAAAACAGAACGTGCATGAAGCAGAAAAACAGGGAAAATGAAGGGCCAAGATGCAGTTGAGTAGATGATCCAACGGCTAGGGTGAATTGGAGGGAAAAGAAATAATATAAAAATTGATTAAATAGTGTTAATAGCTTTATTGGAATAGTAAGCCTTTGGATGGGTGACACTTGTCACCAATCCATCGGTTTGATTTAAATATTAATTTGGCACGGATTCCCGTAATTAATTAATATTTTATTCCGTTGTTCTCGGTTCGTAAATCCCGCTAAAACGCTTCCTTGACCATAACTTCTTCATACGAACTCCGATTTCGGCGTGCCGCCTGTCTACGGATTCGTGACGTCCCGATCTACGTCTTAGTCATGGGTCAAAGTCCAAATTATTTCCCGAGAAAAAGTCAAAGTTTCCCCCCAAGGGTAAAACAGTCTTTTTACATTAAACTATTATTATTTTCGGTTCGGGTCGTTACACCTTGTCTGGCGCCTCTTGTCAGACGGGAGCACGTCACATTCCATGGTAATCCCGGGGGAATTGGGATGGGTCGTGTCAAGTGGTATCAGAGCAGGTTTTGCTCTTTTGTGCGCGAAGGACGAGGGTGTGATGTCTCTTTGGGCTGCTGTTCCGTTGTCAACCTGATAGATAGTTTTGGATTTGTATGGTGAATTGGGAGTGTTTGGCCCGATACGCCGTGCATTGATGCGATTCAACCCAAGTGGGGTTGTATAAGATTAACTGGTAATGTGGGACCGTCGGTTCGGTCAGGTGATTATGGATTGTTGTGCCACTGGGCACAGCTAGGTTCAGGGAACCCCATTTGATTGCAAATGCGAAACTCAGTTGAGTATTGGTCTAAATAATGGACCCTGGTAGTGTTGGCTAGTGTACGGGGTGTTGGTGCATCGGAGTTAGCCGATGACCTTCGTGGTGGAACCCACGTTGGGTTGACGATTGGATTGGATTTGACGTCTATATGATGTCAGGACCGCGGGGTCGGTCAGGTTGTGGATTTTACTGCAGAAGGCAGTTGGGTTCGGTGGAACCCTAGTGTGTGATTTTGGAACCCTAATTTATAATTGATGGGCAGGAAAAGTGAACTTTATTTAAGGACTTGTGCTGCGACGAGCGGCTGAGGTCATGGATGACCATGTGGATGACTCTAGTGAGTCTTATGGGTTCGATTTATGGATACGGTTGTGAGATGAAATATGGAATCCCGTGTTGGATCGGATATTAGTGTGAGGTGTGGTTACGGATCTTGACAACGATGACTGTTGGTCGACAGTTGTGTCGAGATAACTGGCTATCGAGGATATTTAGCGTGGTTTTAATACTTGGGGACGTTCCGGGAACGTTCATTATCCTGATGTGCCAGTGGTCAAATTGGAGGTACCCATAGTCGTGGGGTACGAGTGGTGTTACGGGATCGTCGTTCGTAATGAACGGAGATCCAGGGTAACAACTTTGCACACTGTGTGCTAGCATGGATGTTCGTGTGCTATGTATGGATGTCGGTATGGTGATACCTTTATGCCAATACTGGTATGGATGCCTGTGTGCTGATACTAGTGTTGATGATGGTGCGATGGTGCTGGTACTAGCGCTGGTGCTGGTGTCAGAAATTGTGTTGACAATGAGCCACCAGTTGGGGTGTGACTCTGTCATAATGGACCGATGATTGGTATATGCGACTCAGTGGTGGTTGAGTCTTGGACTGGATGGGATCCAGTGGAGGTTGTGATGTGTTGGGATAAGTCCTAACAGAATTACGATGACCAGTGATGAATGGATTAAATGGTATGATTGAAATTTGGGGGAATCTTGGGATGCTGTCCCCTAAGGTCATGTGTATTGGTGGACTTGGGGAGTTTTGTCAACCCCGAGATTGGTAAAATTGTTTATTTCTTATATCCCCAGAGAGTACAAGGAAATTATTGAAATTGGAAAAAGTCGGGGAAAACCATTCGTGGTATTGATGTGGGATTTTGTGATTGTGAATCACTTGGAACCTGAGGATTGAACCTGTTTAGGTTGAGATGTGAGACGGAAGCAGTGTGGTATGCACATTCAGGCAAAATTGTGGATATTCCGTTCGGAATAGGGGTGTGTGCATACATGATTATTGGCGGACGTGAGGTCCGAGTTATAAATTGATTTTGGACACGTGGTGGTCCAAGTGAGGTATGGACGTGGGCAGTCCAGTGGTTGGACTTGACATCTCATTGGGAGCATGTCTGTTTCCAACATGGTTGGAACTCCCGATCCGGGGAGAGTTGTGATTGGGAGACGAGAGGAGTGCTCGTTTCCGCATCAGTGATTGGTATTCCGAAGTCATTAGGGTTGACTTCATATTTCCTGCCGTGGCAGATGATGATTGTTGCTACCAGTACGTTGAGCGTGTATTGGTAGGTGGACCCATGTTTGGCTTGGGTTCATTGGACACAAGAAGTTTTGTATGATTTTGGATTTGGTGGTGGTATGCGTGGCCATCTTTCCACCAAGGGAAATTTGGCGAAGGATTCAATTGAGAGTGTAAGACCCTACGATCAGCTTCCAGATGGGTTGCTTGCTATGTGAGCATGTGTGGATCCTAGGTGGATCTGATTTGCGATGTTGTCGACTTTGGTCGATGTGACGATCTAGGATCGTGATGTTACTTGTCGGGTGACATAGCGATGGATATGGATTGTGATCTTGATGATCCAGATGGGTGGAGAGTTTATCACTCTTACCTTGGTTGAGAGTCGTAAATGACGGGACTGAACTTCTTTTCGGAGTGAAGTCCATATGGTTTGTGACTCGGTTGAGTAGGTTGCCGATGTGGTCGGATTTTGTCAACCTTTGACGTGTGGATATTGGGATTGGCTTCCCTATGAAGTCAATCGAGTGTTTCGGACAGGCAACCGATAGGTTCGGTTTTGTTACGTCTTGGTGGACGTAAACGAGATTTTGGGTTTTGGAACCGAATTTCTGGGTGACGATTCAGGATTCGATTGCAAAGCTCGAAAATGGATTACTAGATTTGGGTACGGAATGATTATTCCAATGCTAGCTTACGGAATAATGATTTCGGATTCGGATTTGGAAATGGGTTAAAAATATGATGTTGGGTTCGGATTCGGGATTTCTTACGAAATTGCGAATTCGGATTCGGAATTGGAACTAGATGACGGGTGGAGTTCGTTTTGTCTCATGTTGGTTTGGGCAAATGTACTCCATTACTAGAACGTGTTTGGCTATGACCTGGGTGGCTATAGTCAGATTGATGGATTGAGGTATGTACAGGGTACGTTGTACGATGATTAATACTGGTTAGGCGGAGTGGTGCCTAATGGCGGTACATGGGATGTACCAGTGGTGTGTAACTAATGTGTTGGTAATCGGATTGGTTCTGATATCATTTGTTTGGCTGTATGGTGGACTGGACATTGGATACTGTGCGCTGGGCGGATTGATCTTGTCGGGTTCAGTGATTGTATGAGCAGGTGCTCTTAGCCATGGTTGGCTTGTGGAACCCTAGTATTGAGATGTGTGTTCACTGCTGGGCTGGTATCCAATGTGTTCCAGTTACGCCACTTGATTGGGTTAATTGACGGTATACGTACACTCTGGATGAGTGAATTGGTGGTCTGAGTAACCACGAGTAGCCTTGTGTGACTTGATCACACCGTGATTTTCCAGCGTCTTGGTTCGCTGAGGGAGTCGGCGATTATGGACATTGAGATTATTTTGTGTCGCAGGAATGGGCTTGCCCTGCGAATTGAGATCATGTGGTTGAGCTTGCGCTACATCGGGAGTGATGTAGTACGTGGTGTTGTCACCGACGGACAGATGGTGGGGGCTTTACTAGGATGGTAAAGTTTTGTGATGACAGTTTGACTGGTGGTGTCAGCATGGACTGACAAAAGAGATTTGGTGACTCCCAACGGGAGCAAATGTAAGGATTTATTGATAATGGAAAGGAACCATCTAGCTGAAGGAGCCAGCTAAATGGTTAGGCGATTTTATCGCGGATCAGGTGATCATTTCCACTCGAGGTGGTCGAGTGTTGTTGCTATTATGACGTATGACTGTGATGGGATGTCTGGGTACAAACGAGACTGGTGTTGTCCCAGTATGTGGGTGTACAAGTGTACACATATGTGTGGTCGAATTGTTTTCCACAAGGTGGTTGTGGAATAAGATTGTTGGTAATTTCGAGGACGAAATTCTTTAAGGAGGGAAGGTTGTAACGACCCGTCCCGAATATCGGGATTTAATAATATTTAATTGTGATTTACTAATCTGGGATTAGTTGGGCGATTTCGGACGAATTGTGCGAAATGACCGTTTTGCCCCTAGGCGTGGGCAAAACGTTGACTTTTAATTCGGATGGTCAAATGGATTTTGACCGATGACCGTGACATAGTTTGGGACGTCACGAGTTCATAGACAGGTGGCACGTTCGATTCCGACGTTCGTGGTGAAAGTTATGATGTACGGAAGCCCAGGGGCATTTTCGTAATTTGGACGAAAGAGGGGGAAATGTTGACTTTTTGACCGGGATGTCCGATGGCCGAGGGCCAAGGACCGTTACGTAGGTTTCGTCGATGCGAATCCAACGACAGGCGGCACACCGAAATCGGAGATTCGACGACGAAGTTATGGGTCACGGAAGTTTGGTTTCATTATGCACGCATTACGAGGCGTGGACACGTGGTGTTCTCTGATTGGTCTGAATTTCTGAGTGGGACACGTGGACCACTAACCTTTAATTATTGGGATCAGATCTGGATTGGTCAGATTGATTAAATTATTGGATTAAAAAATATAAAGTATTCCCACTTATTGCATCTTTTGATCTGGACCCTTAATCTCAATGGTGAGATTGAATCTGGACCATCCATTTTTCCTTATCATCTCCCTTCCCATTTTATATTTGCTTACCTGCACAACCATTCGAACCGTGCACCCAAAACCTTCACACATCTCCTATGTGCACATGTGTGGGTCACTGAGATTGTGAGAACCAGCGGGAGGCGGCAGGACGTCGGCGGCGGCAGCGGTGGTCCACGGCGGCCGTGTTAACCCGGGAGGAAGTTTGCACAGGTTCTTGGAAATCGACGATCCGTCGTGTTTCTGGGCTCCTTCTTGATTCCTTTGGGACTTGGGGTCAGAAACAGGCACGAAGGGCTAGTTTTCGAAGCTCGAGGTGAGCAGGGCACGGCGGGGACGGCGGTGCCCGTAACCCGGTTCGAAACCAAAAATGGTGATCGGGTTTTAGATGGGTGTTGGTCGTTGGATTTGATCCTACGGTGTTCTCTGAGCTTAAACAAACCTTGTGGACGTGATTTTGGGACTCGAGGCGGCCGGAATCGGGAGGAAGGACGATCGGAAAATTCTGTGTTTCGGGTTCGAGTCAGAGGTAATAATCTGGACGTTACTTCTAGTTTTTGATTCCACAGAACTGTTGGTTGAACTCAGACGATCTTGCAGGTGAAAACCCCGTCCAAAATGATGGAGAAATGACCGAGAACCGGTCGGGTTGGCCCGCGGGTCACGGCGACCCGTTTACCAGTCGTTCGGGTTGAACGACGGTGAACAGTACCCGGCGCGTGGGTTTCACGCGCAGGGAGTTCAACCGGCGCGTGGGGGCGCGTGTGAGGTAATTTTGGAAAACTTCCAACATGACTTTTATCCTATACATTGTAACGAACATTTTGGGATTGGTTTCGTGTCGATCGGACACCGTTTCGTTATTGTTCGGGATGTCCGAAGGTTTTAAATCCAGTTTAAAAATACTTAAAAATTCGGGAAAATTACGGGACTTGAATAGGATGTTAATGATGAGGTTAGTGATCCTCTAAATTGATTTGAACAGGATTGGGAGTCCCGGTGATAGTGAGGTGGCCCGGGAAGGCCTATGGCACGCGTATCGAGGCGCTCGGTTAAACGGTCTGTGAGTGGACATTGGTTTCATAAATTCGATGCATGCATAACTGTTTTATGATTGTTATAATTATGATCAAATGATTTACTTTGGATATCGGTGAATTTAAAATGATTTCACGCATTTCGAGGTGAATTACGTATTTGCACGTAAACCGAGATTTTTCTGGATTTTCACCGATTTCCATAAATGTGGTTGAATATGATTTCATGAAACGGTTACGAACTTGAATAAAGTAAAATCGGGCCAGGGGCCCAGTTGAACTATGAAATCGGGCCAGGGGCCCAGTTAACATGTGGATCGGGCCAGAGGCCCAGTTAACTTGTGGAATCGGGCCAGGGGCCCAGTTGATTTCTACACGTGATTGCGGGTCGGGGACCCTAAAATGGAATTGAATAAATGTTTCCTGGTTTACATTTTATATATGTTCACATGCTGGAATCTATAAATGGTTTTGATGATATTTCGGTTATGGCACGTTTCACGGTATTTGGGCATGAGACCCGTCTGATGAAACGTAACGAATGGTTCGGATTTTATCTATGTATACCTATATGTTTTGCATGTGGATATCGATAAAATGTATTTAGTACTGCACTGTATAGATCCTTCCATATTATATTGTCTCCTCCGGCGAGGTACCCCGGAGAGGTCACGGACGTCTAGTACGTCCAGCGTCTATGACGCTAAGCATCGGGGATGCTGTACCCGAACGGGGTTCGGGGAATGAACTCGGAAATTGAGACCCGAGTGGCACGCGTAGCCTTGTGATTGTGACCTTATTGACGTCAGGGACGTCAGACATCAGGGATGTCGGATTGGAGTGTATAGTGCAGTGGCTAAAATAATGGTTATGGTTTATATGCCTTATGGTTCATATTACTGGATTTACGAAATAACTCTTGGATTTACTTTTGGAAATTGAAACTATGCTTTGGTTTCCGGGCTAAGGCCCTAATGGTTATTTCTAAATAATTATGGAATTATTGGTTTTGGTGCATGCATATGATTTTACTGAGGGGCATAAATGTCTTATGAATGTTTTAAACAGACTTGTTTATTTTCGTCCACTCACAGCTTTTGTTTTCAATGCCCTTCAGGTTGATTCCGGATACGACTGCAGCAGAGACTTGAGCATCGCACACCTCCTCCATCGATCCTTACGCACTCTGGAAGCCCGTTTGGGCAATGGCAATCGATTATCCCTTGTCTGGCGCCTCTTGTCAGACGGGAGCACGTCACATTCCATGGTAATCCCGGGGGAATTGGGATGGGTCGTGTCACAAATACTCACTCTCATGAACAATTTCACCCTTTGTTGTTCACGGATTGATGAAGGAAGAGGAAGATTAGTGGTGTTTAAATAGGATTAGAGATGGATTAAAAAATGATTAAAACATGATGATGATGTTTTCCATGAAACATGGATTAAAACATGATGATGATGTTTTCCATGAAACATGGAGCACATTTTAAGGGTCCTTAAATCAAGGGATGGGTGACACTTGTCACTCATCCAAGTGTTCACAAATCAACGGTCACTATTCATAATTTAATATTATTTTAATCGAAATCCCGGTTTGTTCAGTTAATCGTTTTCGTCCCCGAGACCACAACTTCGTCGACGAATCTCCGATTTCGGCATGCCGCCTGTCTATGGATTCGTATCGACTCGACCTACGTAACAGTCCTTGGCCCTCGTCCTTTGGACCTCCCAGGTCAAAAGTCAACATTTCGCCCTTACCTTTCAAAATTACCAAAATACCCCTCGACTTCCGAACGTCGTAACTTCTTCCTCGAATGTCGGAATCGAACGTGCCACCTGCCTATGAACTCGTGACATCCCAAACTACGTCATAGTCATCAGTCAAAGTCCATTTGACCATCCGAACTAAAAGTCAATATTTTTCCCACGCCTAGGGGCAAAACGGTCATTTTGCACATTTCGTCCGATTCACTCCACTAATCCCAGATTAGTCATTCTAAATCATAATTAATTAATATTTCATCCCGATACTCGGGACGGGTCGTTACACCCCGCCTTCGCAGATCCATAACTTTCGCATCCGACCTCCGATTGACGCATGCCGCCTGTCTGCGGATTCAGCGCCTCGGGACCTACTCAGCAGTAACCGGTAAACATGGTAAAACAAGATTCCAAACAATGTACATCCCTTCGGATTCCCTGAATTCCGAATTGATGTGGGGGCATTTGTGGAACCCAAAATCATCCGAAAATTATGGAGCTGCCACGTGGCCCGTAATTCCCAAAAATGACTAAATTGCCCCTGGTAATAACGCTGATCATTTGAAAACACCCGCATATTAAATAATCTATTTACCAGTTAAATACGTTATTTGATCGGGTTAAAATCTCCGTAATATCAATATTCTCCCTGAGAATTAATTGTCGTTATTCTTAATAATGGATAATTAATATTGATATTAAAATAAAATAATTAGCATTACTATCATGATGAACCATCATTACAATTATTAAATAGTATATTTAATTAATAATATATCTTTTATTAATTAAATATTCAACCGACCAATCAGAACGCTCCAAGACTCCCAAGATTTTCCTATAAATAGCAAGGCACATTTCATTTCCAAGGTACGTTGATTCTTCGTTTTGAGGTATATCCCTTTCCTCTCTCAAGGCTAACTTAAGCATCGGAGTGTTCTTGGTCGAACAACCCCCCGGGTAAATCGATCGAAGCAACGATAGCTAATTGTTTGCTATTTGCAGGAATTGTGAGGACTTTTCGCGACGAGTTCAATCTTTGATTCAACAGGAATGATAATAAACAAAATGTTTTGGATGATCATGATCGTATAATCCAAATTTTTTGAAAAGAGCCCTGACAACCCGTGAAGATGGTTGGATGTTGAGTTCGGCAACATAAGTTTTGGCTTCTTCCCAAGAAAAACGATAGAAAATAAAATCCCCCGGCCAGATTTTCTTTTTCTGTCGCTGCTTATAAAGTAGTACTGTAGTAGTAGTGAAATCAAATAAATCTACGCTTCATGTTTCAATTTCTTTGAATCAATAGAACAATGTGATATATTATCGGCTACACTTTCGTGAATCAGTAAGGAAAAGGGATTCACAAGATTATGTGGTGTTCTGTTCACTCACGAGAGACTTCAAAGTTTCAAACCTTAAAAGTGGTATATTTTGTAGTGGGGCTAGCTTTAGTAACGTGGGGCTGAGAATTGAGAAGGAATTGATAAAACACTCCTCTTCACGCCCTTGAACTCTTGAAGTGTAATACATCCATATCCATAACACATGCCATGAGTCTCTCAATCTTTGTTTATATAGTTGCATATTTAATTTTGGTATTCGATTTGTCTATTGGTGGATGCATGATTATTATTCTCAGAATTACAGTAGAAATAGTATTGCACAAAGATATTTTATTTTAAGAAAAAAATTATATATAAAATTCAGTTTATTATCAACATTTGTATAAGGAATATATATACATCTTATTCTAGTGATATCTTCTTATATCATCATTTCGATTTATCGAATTGTTTTTGTATATATATCATAATCAGAACCGTTCATTTTCCAACATGTCAAGATCATCTTTATAAAAAAAAAATGGAGATCATGTAGTCAATTATATGTATCAAATAAATCAACGAGTCTGATAAGAACTAAGATTATCATAGCAAGCCTTCATTTATATATAAATAACTGAATGATCTCTAATTTTATTGATTTTTTACAAAAATAATTTTGACATGATAATTTAGAGAATAAACGGTTTCAATTATGATATATTTATAAAGACAATTCGATAATTTAAAATGATGATATAAAAAAATATTATCATAGTGAATATAAATATTATCTTTTGTATAAATAGAACATTATATAAACCCTCTTTTATTTGTTAATTATAGCGCCGATAGATAAAATTCACCCTTGGGGTAACTTATTAGTTGTGGTGAAATTGGGTGGCCGTGTTTCACAGATTGGGAGTTCAATTCCGCTTAGAAAATCATACCAAGATTTTGAATGTGTTTTTCTAACAAACGTGAATTATATACATGTGGCTCCATTTTGAAGATGTTCGATCGTTAAAACATTCAAGAATTCCTCGTCTCAGATTGGAGCATTAGGACACAGCACGTTCAGGAGTGTGATAACCCATTAAGCCCACTAATTTTTGCAGCTTTTGTGGAAAATCCAGTCATGGGTTTTTCTTTTATTATTTGTCAGTGGAGAAGTAGGTGTCCACCGCCGATCACACTTGGTATTTGTTGGTTGTTATTGGGAGTTACTGTTAATCGGCCTATTGGGCAGGAGAAGCTCGTGTAAGAGAAATTATAAGTGGGCTAGCTAGCTTGATGTTAGACTTATTAAGGCTGTTTTCTATGCAAGACTTTTTTTCTACAAGAGTTTTCGCAATCAAAATTTCTAGCGATCGAGATGAAATCTTGTGTCTCGTCTATCAAATTAAACACAATTTTATAGATAGTGATCATTATTGAATAATGCTAGGAGTACTGCTTACTTTTTTTTTTTTTGGTATCCATTATATATGGCGTTTGATATGGTATTCTATATCATAATTTTTTTTTACCAAATTATGTTATTATTTTAATTACATATCTTAAAATAAAGATAAAAATAAAATCAAATATTAAAAAAGTTAAATTAAAATACAAAATGAACAAAATATCAACAAGACCAATTGTCTCCTTCCAAAAAAAACTTAAACTCTAAGACGATTTGATGCTATGGAATTATTTAATATATTTTTACGATTTATGATCGTTTTCTAGAAGAAAAAAAAAAGGACAATTTGATGCTATGAAATTTTAGGGTTTAAGTTTTTTTTTTTTTTGGAAGGAGACCATCGGTCTTATTGATATTTTGTTCATTTTGTATTTCAATTTAGTTTTTTTAATATTTGATTTTGTCTTTATTTTAATTTTAATTTTAAGATAGATAATTAAAATGATGAAATGGTTTGACAAAAAAAAATGATGACATGAAACGTCACATCAGATGTCATATATAGTGAGATACAAAAAAGTGGAAAAATATGGGGTATCCGTATTATTATTCATCATTATTTATGTAAGTTGAATTTGAAACTTTCTTAGCACATGACACATCTCAATCTACATTAAAATCAAAATTAAAGTATATTGATCGATGCTTGAACATTGGGTCATACGGAATAGTTGGCCAACATTTAGGCTAGTGGATCGGACTTATTGGACCTTACCGAAGGCATTGTTGGTTGGATTCTACTCACCAAATGTGACGTTTTCTTGCATGCGTGGCCTCTTAATAATAACTAATTGTGCATAAAATCCCAGAGACGTCCTCCAAATTGTATAATCATCAACTAGTTTTTAGTTTGATTAGTGATGTAGTCATAAAGTTAAGAGAGACATTTTTTAATAATAGATAATACCACAAGTATTTTTTGAATCTAGGCCTCTATAGACAGGACATGGCTCAAGTATTTTTTCGTAGTCAAGAACACAAATTGGGGTCCCTACAAGTTGGATGCGGGAACTGCCACGTTCTTGTACCAAGGCGCCATTGTGGGCAGGCACGGACCCAGGAGGTTTTGGAGTGGGCTCCAACCCACCTCAAATGTGAAAAAATATGAAATTATGAATTCAACCCACCTCTATTTTTAATCTTGGGTTCGTGCCTGATTGCGGGGCAAGTTGGAATTCTGGAGAGCAAAGTTGGAATGCGTTCTGCGAAGAAGATCCATGTCACGGTGAATTTGAACTCATATGCATTGCCAAACGGTTCAAATCTTGGCAATGAGTTAGCCAGTTGGGTCTTGACACTTAGCAGCGAAGCTAAATTGACTGGAAAGGTGGAATTGATGTTGCTAATGAAGAAAAAGAAATCAGCCACAATGGACTGCACAATTGCATTTGATTTGTCTAAAAAAACAGTTCAAAAATTGCAATGCAAGTGATCAATCAACTGCCATTTATACCGCAAGATCGAGACTAGTTCTTCTTTTTTTCATTAATTCTATAATGCCTAGGATTTGTTGTCTATAAAATTGTACTGATTTATTTTTGGATCTCCTCCTTGTATTTCTTTTTGCTTCTTTTATTGCTGCATTAAGATCCCATCTGATTGAACTAGGGAATCATGGATGATAGGGCAAAATTATAGGCAGGGGCAAACCCTTACTCAACATAGGTACTAATGAGCATATTTACTATCTTACGAAAATCGAACTTGGTATCTTCTAGTACACAATAGAAAGGAATACCTGTACTAGTGGCTTATGATGTATGCCTTAATTTCTGTATATTTACTATCTTAAAAAAATGAATGGTGAATAGGAGAAAATGGGAGTGTACATAAACAAATTGAAGTCTTAAAAATAGAGCATAAAAATTGTTTCCACACGTATCCGCGATATAACTGTTTATGTATATAACTAGTTGGGCATACTCTCCAAATCCCTATTCAACAACAAAGGCATCTCATCATAGATGGCAAAAGAGAATCTCAGAGTTGCGATGCTTCCATGATCTGCCTTTGGACATATGATGCCTTATTTTCAACTTTCCATAGCCATGGCAAAGACCAATGTGCATGTCTATTCTACATCCACCCCTAAAAACATCCAAAGGCTCCCAAAATTCTCACCTGATTTAGACCCTTTTGTCCATTTAGTCCCCATCCCATTTCCTCCTTTGCACCCTGACTTCTTACCACAAGGAGCTGAGGCCTCAGTGGACCTACCCCTTGAAAAACTTGACAACTTGAGGGCTGCTTATGATCTGCTGCAACACCCCATACAGAAGTTAATTGGGGAGCTGTTGCCTGATTGGATCATTTCTGATTTGGCAGCTGCTCATTGGGTGGTTGAAATTGCCGAAGAGTTTTGGAGTCCCACTTGGCTACTTCTCTCCTTTCTCTGCTACAAGCAGTGTCTTTTTTCGGTTCACCAGAAAATCTCTTGGGTACAAATATAAAATTTTCCCTGCCAACACCAGAAAGTCTAACTTCATCCCCAGATTGGGTTAATTTTCCTTCATCGGTGGCATTTAAAGGTTATGAGGCGGTTTTTGTCCCTCAAGGGTTTTTTGGAACAAATAATGACACTAAAATAAGTGGTGTTGCAACCCTTGCCAAGATTGTCTCAAGAAGCCAGGTTTTGGCCATTAGGACTTGTGATGAGGTTGAAGGAGAATATTTGGATGTGTACAAGAAAATTACTGGAAAGCCTGTGTTTCCCACTGGACTGCTTCCACCAGAGCAACTACCAAAAAGGGCAAAAGGGGAATTATTAGCACTGATGAAGATGGGATTTTTAAGTGGCTTGATAAGCAAAAACCCAAGTCAGTTGTGTTTGTAGGGTTTGGGAGTGAGTGTAAGTTGAGCAAAGAGCAAGTGTTTGAGATAGCTCATGGGCTGAAGCAATCAAAATTGCCTTTTCTTCGGGCACTTAGATAACCCAATTGGGCAAATAGTGATCCTCAGGCCCTGCCTCCTGATTTTATCGAGACAACATCAGAAAAAAGGCTTGTGTCGTTTGGATGGGTGACTCAGTTTGAAATTCTAAGGCATCCATCAATCAGGGGGTCTCTCATCTCTGTTTCACTTTGAATGAGGTTCTGCAATTGAACCACTGCAATTTGGGCATGTCCTTGTTGTTCTTCCATTAATTGTTGATCAACCTTTGAAACACTTGCTCTTTGGAGAAGGGTCTAGCAGTTGAAGTGAAACGAGTTGAAGTGAAACGACACCGGATGGATCGTTTAGCATAGATTAGATAGCCAAGACACTTAGACATGCAATGGTTGAAGAGGAACGAGAGCAGCTGAGATCTAATGCAAGTAATGCTGCACAAGTTTTTGGAGACCAGAAGTTGCACCAAGACCATTACATTGTTGAGTTTATCAATTTTTTTTTTTAAAAAAAACTATGATACAAAAAGGCCATATTAAATTTCCCCTGAATTTTCTAACAGTCAATAATTTACTGATTTTTTCAATAAATGATTTGGATTTTTTGTCTACCTAAATTTATAAATATATATTCTTGAATTTTAGTAATTACAAATCCTTTTATTTTAGTTTGATTTTTATATGTCAAGTTTAATAATTGAAATAATTAACCATATATCATATTATTGAATCAAAGATTAAATTGTAATAAATCACAATGCATAACACGATGACCATAATCCAACTTCAACCATATATTTTGGCCATAATCCAATGTAGAGGAGACTTATTTGTGGAGCAAGAACGAGCTGGGTCGTCCGGGCCGGCTATTGGCGTAGTCTGAAGAAGAATGAACGAGAGGTGTCGGAGTAAGGACACTAGTCTTTTCTCATATGTAAACTCCAAAACTTGCGCCTCATGTTGAAAGGGGAGTGCCAACCCTCCACTTTGGGGAGCTCCATTGTGCCAACCCTCCATTTTGGGGGTTAAGGCATGACTTCCTGATTTAATAACTTTATAATAAATATTTTGAATTCAACTTACGGGTAAAAAAAAAAAAAAATTAATGTACTTCAATTGAACTTGTTCTAAAATACATGGTTGGCGAAGGCCAATTCCTTTGGTGATGTGGCCTAACACAATTCACAAGCTACAAGTCAATGAATCTTCTTCTTTGAATGTGTGCTCATCTTCTCTTATAGTCAAATAGTCCCCAGTCCCCACACATTTATGTTCAATATGTATCCAATCCAACCACCCCTTTTTTATTTACTTCGAAGATCCAACCACCCTTCTTTTAGGAAAAACAAAAAAAAAAAAAACCACCCTTCTGCTTCGATTTTCTTTCGGTGGCCCATTTTCATCATTTGGTTGGTTGATAATTGGTTGGAAGAAAGTTAATTTTTTATTCATATAACCGGACACGGATACAAATTTACTTCAAGTTGATATCTAGCATATTATTATGAAAATAATGGTGACTTCAATAACCGGATCGACATCAAAATATGTATATAGTGAGTTTTAATTTAATAATTATATATTTGTCATTTTTTTCTGCTTTAAACTCTTTTTCCGTTTAAAATTTTGAAATATAGAAAGAAATTAAAGAGGATGAAAAAACACTCTTAACAACATGATTAAGCGTGTACATCCTTATACATATATAGTGAATTTGCGTGTACATTGTTATATATATTTAGTTATATAAGTTATTATATATATAGATTTAGTTATATAAGTTATTTTATTTATTAAATACTTAATTAATAATATAAGTATTAATTAAAATAAAGATAATAAATTAAAAAATATAGAATGTTGTATAATAAAATTAATAAAAAAGCTTACTTTTTTAACATTTATAATTTTCAACTCATTTTATTTATCTAAATAATTAATTTTTGTTTTAGAGTTATGTGATAGTATTCATTATATTGTTAATTTATTGAATTTTGTCTTTTAAAAAAATAACATAGGCGCCCGACTAGACCATGCTTAACCGTTTAGGCACTAGGCCCCTATCGACCGTCCTAAAAACGTCTAACGCCGTTGTGAACCTTGTGAAAAAGAGTGAAAAAGAAAATGATCGACTAAGATGGAGAGGAAATGTATAAGAAATTACCAATAAATTAAAAATTAAAAATTATATTAATTTATTGCCACTCTTCATATTTTGTTTACAATTTCTTGTTGTTTATATATATTTTTGTTATTTTCTTTACATATATATCGATCAATAAAAATGAAAATAAAAATAATTATCCAAGCATGCATAAGTCAACGGCAGAGGGAGATGGCGCTTTATATTTAATCATGTTTTTATTTATAAAAAAATAACAAAACAAAATCAAATATTAATTGAAATATAACAATTTTAAAAAATGATTACTTTAAGGATAATTACTAATATAATAAATTAGTTTTATAAATAATTAAATATAATATTTCAGTTATTTTTATTAAAAAATTATATTAAATCTATTTAATTCCAGATCAAGTGGTGAATCCACCAAGAGATCTACCTACCACTACATGAACCATAAATAAGCATAAAAGCAATCACTTATTCCAAAATCCATTGCAGCAACAAGGTCCAACACGATGGCGAAAGAAAATCTTAGAGTTGTGATGCTCCCATGGTCTGCTTTTGGCCATATAATGCCTTATTTCCAACTTTCCATAGCCATGGCAAAAGCCAATGTTCATGTGTATTTCATATCCACCCCAAAAAACATCCAAAGGCTCCCAAAATTCTCACCAGATTTAGACCCTTTCATCCATTTAGTCTCCATCCCATTTCCCCCTTTGGACTCTGACTTCTTGCCACAAGGAGCTGAGGCCTCAGTTGATCTACCCTTTGAGAAAATAGACAACTTGAAGGTTGCGTATAATCTGCTACAACACCCCATAAAGAAGTTCATTGGGGAGCTCTTGCCTGATTGGCTATTCTCTGATTTTGCAGCTGGTAATTGGGTGGTTGACATTGCCAAAGAGTTTGGAGTCTCACTTGGCTATTTCTCTCCTTTCTCTGCTGCAAGCAGTGTCTTTTTTGGCTCACCAGAAAATCTCTTGGGTACAAACAGAAATTATGCCCTGCCAACTCCGGAAAGTCTTATTAAACCCCCACATTGGATCACTTTTCCTTCATTGGTGGCATTCAAAGATTATGAGGCTGTTTATGTGCCTCAAGGATTTTTTGGGACACACAATGGCACTAAGGTAAGTGGTGCTGCAAGCCTTGCCAAGCTTTTGTTAGGGAGCCAAGTGTTGGCAATTAGGACTTGTGATGAGGTTGAAGGAGATTATTTGGATGTGTACAGGAAAGTTACAGGAAAGCCTGTGTTTTCCACTGGTTTGCTTCCTCCAGAGGAGCAACCAAAGAGGGTGAAAGGGGAAATTAGCACCAATGATGATGGCATCTTTGAGTGGCTTGACAAGCAGAAGCCCAAGTCAGTTGTGTTTGTGGGGTTTGGGAGTGAGTGTAAATTGACCAAAGAGCAAGTGTTTGAGATAGCTCATGGGCTGGAGCTATCAAAACTGCCTTTTTTTTGGGCACTGAGGAAATCCGATTGGGCAGATAGTGATTCTGACGTTCTACCTCCTGGTTTTTTTGAGAGGACATCTGAGAAAGGGCTTGTGTCGTTCGGATGGGTGCCTCAGTTTGAAATCCTCGGACACTCATCAATCGGAGGGTCTCTGTTTCACTCTGGGTGGGGTTCTGTGATCGAAACCCTACAATTTGGGCACGTCCTTGTTTTGCTCCCACTCATTATTGATCAACCTTTGAATGCAAGGCTTTTAGTGGAGAAGGGTCTAGCCGTGGAAGTGAAACGACATGGAGATGGGTCGTTTAATAAAGATGAGATAGCCAAAACACTCACATTCGCAATGGTGGAAGAGGAGGGAGAGCAACTGAGGTTCAATGCGAAGAAAGCTGTGCAAGTTTTTGGAGACCAGAAGTTGCACCAAGACCACTACATTGCTGGACTAGTTGATTTTCTTAAAAATCACGTTATAAAAAGCTCATCTTAGATTTCCCCAAGGCTTTTTTTTTTTGGTCCAAAAGGAAATTAGCTAGCGGCGAACTCGGAGAATTTGGAAGTGGTTTATTAATACTATGTGTTGTCAGTTTATTATATAAAATCTGAGTTATTGTATGGTTGTTAATTTTTGAATAAAAGATGTCGACAGACCACTTGTTTCATAGCACGTGTCGTGTTATAAACTATTCCACGTGAAACAAAATAAAAAGTGGATAGAAAAGGAAAAGAATCAGTAGCTAGAAGTCTATTCGGAAAGCTGATTTGGCATTTTAGTTGGAGACAAAACATCCATGGAATGGTGAATTCAAAGTTTTTATTTAGCAGTGGATACGCTACGATATTTTGTTAATATTAAAATTATATTATTTAATTTTAATTAATTTAGTACAATTTGATATTTTATAATTTGAAATTGATATCGAATCGTACCGTATCCATTAAGTTCGGTATGATTTAGTTATTATGATTTCTAGTGTAACAAATACTTAGTTAATAAGTTTTTGTTTTTTTTGTTTATACTATTAATGAAGAATTATGATGCCAACTCATTAGGTGACTACTAACATTGTTAGTATTTAGGTTAAGAAAAATGATTTCTAATGTAGTCCAACAAAAGTATTTTCAAATATGGTTGAGAACATAATTTTAATTAGATAAATTTATTATCATTAGGCCAACATAATTTTAATTAGATAAATTTATTATCATTATGCCACAAATAGAGACATCGTGACGGTATCGGTACGTGACGGTTTTTTGAAACTTCGAAACCTAAAACGTACCGACTTGAATCGGTATCATCACATCGGTTTTACCATTCAGTATTTTTTCGGTTTGATCTGATTTATAACAATATGATTTCGATTTTTCGGTTCTATATACTCACCCCTACTTTTATCCACAAGAAAAAGGGAAAAAGACCCCTATTTCCAATAGCTATACAAATAGAGAGTGTGTTAACCAATTTAAAAGTTAATTAATATGCATACGTTAATCACTAGTCTTAACTATGCTTCTTCACCAATGAATTCCCATAAATTAATCATATAATTTGGCGTTTAGGTCATCATTTAAAAATGATACTTATAAATTTTCCTCGAATCAAAATTTATTTAATTATTTAATTGTATTCTTCATCTTTTCTCTACTAATCACTTTTAAATAGTTGAATAATTGGTAATTTTGAGTGAGATATAGACAATAATTTAGAGTTAGGATGAAGAAATAACCCGAATGATAGATGTGGAACCATAAATTACCGAAAAATTATGGAGTTGCCACGTGGCCTATAAAATAGATAATATTCAAATTGTTTATGGTAATAACATTAACGGCTCAGAAATATCCACACATTAGATAATGTATTTTCAGCTAAATATATTATTTAATCGGGTTAAAACCTAAATAACATTAATATTCTCCCCGAGAATTGATTGTCATTATTCTTAATAATGGATAATTAGTATTAATATTAAATTGCTTTAATTAGCATCATAATGAGTAATTATTATAATTATTAAATAATATATTAATTATTAATTACAAAATTCAACCGACCAATCAAAACGCTCTGAGACTCTCAAGGGTTTCCTATAAATAGCAGATCTCATTTCATTCTCAAGATAATTCGATTCAATACTACTTAACCTCTTGTGATTTCTCTCTTAAAACTGACTTAATTAAACATTTGAGCGTTCTTGATCGAATAACCCATGTGATCTCGATCAAAACGAACGATAGTTTACCTATTTGTTATTTATAGGGATCAATGAGACTTTTGCAAGTATAGAGTACAGACGAATTTTGTTTTAACAAACAACACAACAAGTACATGCCCAAATTACAAAGGATTTCAATTATAGACACCATCCGGAGTGGAAAAACGCAGTTTTGAACAAACTTGCTCTTTACTTAACTTGCACTCACTCCAAATTAAACCCTACCAACACAACTGACTTAGGCTTTTGCTTATCAAGCCATTCAATTATTCAACGATCCCACAATCATCACCGGTGCACTCAGTTTCAAGAAACTATCTCGTGCACTTTCAAGTAATTCTCTTCAACTTTATTGCAACTTCTCGCTGCCAACTTGGCTTCCAAAAACAATGTTCCTAAGACGGACGGTCGAATTTATCCCAGTAGGATTATCCGATCCGGCTTTGGAACCTCATGATTTAACTTTTTACCCAAGTGATTTTCGTGTGAGCCAAAGAAGGCAAGGCAAGCAGCAGATAAAGGAAAGAAGTAGGCTGACCCATGATTTTTTTTTTCCAAGGGTATAGTGCCATAATCCATTGAAGGTTACAAATTATGATTATTTATGGTGGGTTTTCGTTCATGATCGAAATGTTGAATTATAGTTTCGTTCATTATAGGGTTTTGTTATTAGCATTCTAAATAAGGATGAAAATATCGATATCGACGGATATATCGCTAGTCAAATTACGGATATATCGATATCGTTTACGGTCAACAAAAATGACGGAAATTCGGTCTAAAAATTGGAAATTTGGAATGAAACTTTGGGAAAAATTTAAGTAACCAATGATGATTATATAGGACTAATAAAAACTATAAAATGACTTTGATATAATAAATATATGACGAATAATATGATACAATAGGGTTCTGCTGATAACTAATAATATAAAATTTTAAACATAAATATAAATTGAAGTGAATTGTTATAATTGAATGTTAATATAGTTAAAATATAAAAATAAGCATAATAATGGAGTTTATGTTTACATAATAATTTATAAAATCGAGGAATTTGTATTTACATAATAATTTAGAAAATTTGACGTAAAACAAATTCTTATTAATCATATGCTCATCTCATAGAGCTCGAGGAAGAAGATGAATGCATGTTTAACTAGTATTACGAGCTGCGCGGGGTGAACAATCACGTGAAAGCTGGATCTGTGGCCACTCAGACAGAGTATAAGATACAGTAGACTCCTAAATGGTTCTAATATCATATGTCAACTATGTGGGTGAAATTAGGGATAACCTGATGGGTATGGGTTTGGGCTTCTAGCCCTGGGCCTAAAAGAGTAGAATATCAAACTCATCTTCAAGAGAAGTGTCCCCAAACATTTGGGCTTCACTTGGGCCTGAAGCAAATATTTACGCTTCTACTTAGACAAATTCTCTCCATTTGGGTTTCAACAACAAGAACAAGGCCAAACTGAATTCTACACATGGGATGTAGGTTTAGGCCCATACGAAGCAACCAACTCACAAGGCCAACCCTATTAAACTAATCCAAACAAAGACCTAAACAAAACCCGAATGGTTAAATAGGGGGTAAAAGGGTAATTTTGCATTTTTATTTCCTAAATTTCGGTACAGATTGTATCATTGATGCACTTGTTGAATAGATTATGATAGCACCTTATGTCCAGGTGACTGACTCACCCTCATTTTTTAGTTGGTTCTTCGACTTCTAATTTTGTCCTCACTGGTGGTTGTGACTTGGTGGTGCCATGGTGGCTATGATGGCTTGATGGGATGACGGCAAGATATGTGAAGTTTTCACTAATTTAAGACCTAGGGTTTCTATTTGAATTTTTAAATTTTTATTTTTTTAGGTTTTTTTTTTTGCCAAGTTTATTTTATGTTTATGAGTTATTCTTATTATTAGGGTTTTATTTTCTTGTAATTAGTAGCTCATAGTAATGAATATTTGTTTGCTTTTAACAATGAATATGCTTTTCTAACACCCCTAAATTTATATGTATGATATTGTTGATTTCCAAAGCCCACAAGCAAACATGGGCTCCCACCAACCATCAAACTTTCACCGCTTGCTTTCTTTCACCAAGCTACTAACCTCTCACGTAGGACAAGGCCGTCATGACAAAGCCCTCGTTCTTTTCCACCACATGCAGGCCTCGCTGGCCCTCCCTCTCGACGCCCATGTCTTCTCTCTTGTTCTCAAGTCTTCCTCCGCCATCCATCGGCCGCAACTAGGCATCTCCATCCATGCCCAAGTTACCAAATCTTCAATCCTCTCAAACCCATTTGTGGCTTCTGCTCTCGTTGACATGTACGGAAAATGCGTGTCACTCTCGGACGCACGCAACCTGTTTGATGAAATTCCACACAGGAATGTTGTTGTGTGGAATGCTATGATATCGCTTTATACTCGTAACGGTAATGTGTCTGATGCTTTGAGATTGTTTGAGGCTATGGATATTGAACCGGATGTGTCAACTTTTAATTCCATAATAGCTGGGCTGTCGGGATTGGATGATGGCTCGTCCAAGGCTATCGACTTTTATAGGAGAATGAGAACTTGGGGATGGAAACCAGACTTAATAACACTTCTTGCTCTATTACGTGCTTGTGTTGGAGTTGCGGCTTTAAGGTTTATCAAAGAAATTCATGGGTATGATGTAAGAAATGTAATTGATTTGCATTCCCAATTAAGTAGCGGCCTTGTAGAGGCCTATGGGCGTTGTGGTTGTCTTCTAAATGCGCATAATCTGTTCCGTCGAATGGAGAACAAAGATGTGGTTGCATGGAGTAGTTTGATATCGGCTTATGCAATTCATGGGGAGGCAAGAACTGCATTGGAAATTTTCCAACAGATGGAATTGGCGAAAGTAGAGCCAGATGAGATTACTTTTCTTGCGGTACTGAAAGCCTGCAGTCATGCTGAAGGGTTAGCTGAAGAAGCATTGCATTATTTTAGCCGGATGCGTAGGGATTATGGTGTGGAAGCCAATAGCGATCACTATTCGTGTCTAGCAGATGTTTTGAGCAGGGCAGGGAGGCTAAATGAGGCATATGAGGTTATAAGGCAAATGCCGGTGAAGGTGACTGCAAAAGCTTGGGGTGCTCTTCTTTCGGCATGTAGAACTTATGGAGACATAGGGCTTGCTGAGATTGCAGGGAAAGCCCTGTCTGAAATTGAACCTGATAATCCTGCACATTATTTATTATTGGCTAGGATGTATTCTGGGTTAGGAAGGCATGCAGATGTTGAGAGAATGAGAAGAGAAATGAACGAAAAGGGAGTGAAGGCACCATCTGGGAGCAGTTGGGTGGTGTATCAAGAGTGATATGAACCGGAACGGACGAGACCATGTCAAGTAGAAAGAATTCAACCGTGAGCCATACAAATTTTGAACCAGTTGGAACTCAGCAAGGATTCAGAGCCGTTGTGCTTACAGACATGCCAAACATAAAGGTATGCTGATACTTTACCAAATTATTACATGATTCTCAGTATAGGAATTTGTGTTAGAGGTTTTTTTACCTATGCATAGATTACTCTATATATCTGACAATCAATTACTCGTTTTCCTTCATGAGATTCTGTAGCTTCCATCGCGTATTATCAAAGTGTTCACAACGCATATCGAAAGGGTACCAAGAAATATGGAGATAGCTTTGAATCAAAATCTTGAAATTTAATTAGACTTATAGCTAAAAATCCTGTTAAAAAGACCTAAATACCCTAGACTCCGTTTGGTTAGAAAGGATTTGGATTTGGAATTTATAACGAGGCTAATTTGCTAATTTAAAATAAAAAACACAAAATTAATAACCTATCTGTGAAAAGTTGATAAAAGAAAATATATTTTTGTAAATTAGCATTCCTTGTTTTGGAAGGAATACAAATACACTCTTTTGTTTGAAAATCAAATCCATATCTTTAATGGATTTGTTTCCAGTCAATTGCTCATCTCTTTCGACCTCATAACCAAACTGTATCATGCCGCTTTTCAACAACCAGAATTCAATCTTTGAACCCAAAGCAAATGCATAATTTTCCTGTGTTTTCCGGGGAACCAATTGGGTTTTTGTTTGAAAAAGGGTTAAAGGTTCGTGTTAGTGAAAAAGACTATGGTGTTGATGAAGTTGAGGAAGAGTCTAGAGGGGAAAGTACCATGACGGAGGAGGAAGGACCATGTCAGGCACAAAGAATTCGACCGTTAGCTACAAATTGTGAACCAATGGGAATCCGGTAAGCCTTTGCTTACAGAGATGATGAAAATGAAGGTATGCTAATACAGAGGGAGAGTCCCTTTGTTTTTAACCAAATTATTTGACGACTCTCACTATAGTTGTGTACTTGTGTTTGAGATTTTTCTTGTCAATGGATATACACTATATATCTCACAAGCAGTTGTACTCACTTTCCTGAAACTCTCTAGCTTCAATTGTGTATTATCGAAGATTAACAAAGAAATATAGAGATAGCTTTGAATAAAAATCCTGTTTAATAGACCTAAGAAAATAAGCGCAGACTGCAGCAACAACGCAAACATAAACAAAAAGATTAAAAAGAATGACAAGAAGCAAGAAGAAGATGATCATCATCAATACCAGAGGGCCGCCATGGCCGTGGACACGCCATATACACATCCCACTGACCAGACCTTGTGTTCACCAAATTCTTCTTCGCCTCCCAGCCAAATGCACCGTTCGGGCCAGCCTCCTATCAAAGCAATGGGCACAAGTATGGTCTTGTGGTGTTCTGGTATCAGACTTGGAATATGTTCAAGACAGCATATTCTTCAAGGGTAACGATCAGCAGCAGCCAGCATAGGGTAACGATCACCGTCGGAGAACTTTCTTCAAGTTCTTACGCTTGTGTTTGAAGCTTCGTGAGAAGACCAAGCACGAAGAATTAGAAAAATTGAGACTTTGCATGAGGTATCTTGGAGGCTCGAAGATGATAGATAAGTGGATGAGTCTCGGCATTGAGAGAAAAGTTAAAGTAATAGAGTGGGTCTGTGGAGGCTCTGGTTAATGGAATCATTGAAGATGTTGCTTTGAACCATATTGAGGCCCTAGCACACCTTGTTGCAAATGAGATGGTGGACGAAGCCAATATGAATGACCATATCGGAAATTTTTCAGAGGGTAATCTTGTCTTGGAACAAATAAGACTGTTGCCAACTATGGAATCGCCAAATGCATCCCATGTTAGCAATTCTCTTGTGAGTGGATCTCATTCTTGGCATGATATTTTTTCTGAAGAAGGGGTCATTGGCTCAGAGAGGTATTGACATTACCACAAATACGGGTGAGTCCTTATCTCCTGCAAGAGGGAGTGCCTATGCTTCCCTTGTTACTCATCAAAGTAATGCCGATGAGGATTCTTCTTCTCCGGTTTTCACTCTAGTCCTTGTAAAATCCCAAAAAAAAAATGCAGAAAAAGGCTCAAGAGGTGGGGCAACAAGCGGAAACGATTTCTTATGTCCTCAGGGACAGGGCAACTATTAAAAAAGTCATCTGCTGAGGCTACTTTATTGGAACGCTAGAGGAGTGGGAAATAACCACACCCAAGAAGGAATATGTCGTCTTATTCTTAAGCATCATCCTGTAATTTGTTGTCTTACTGAACTTTTTGTTTCATTGAGCTCTATTAAATCTTCTTTTTGGCACTCTTTGAATTTGCAGCTCATTGACACCAATGATCGTGTTCGTTTGTTGCCAAATTTGTGGATTTTTGCACAAGATGATATTTCGGTCCAAGCTCTCTCTTTTTCTGATCAACGTGTATATTTCTTCAGCTTTTGATGGGGTCAATTGTCTTTTCATAGCGATTTATGCCAAGACCAATTATATTGTGTGTCAGGATTTATGGAAAAGTATCCAGAATGTTAAAGCTAATCTAGTTTCAGGCACTTGGACTATTTTTGGGGATTTAAATGCAGTTTTGAGGGATCGTGAGATAATATGTGGGGGTCATCTTTGACAAGACCCTCCCTATAATTCCCCTCAATTTACATAAGAGGATCGGTTCTCGTTTGATATAAATACGATAAAATTATCAAAGTATCCTCAACCTAAAGTAAATATACCTACCCTATTAGATAAGGGATATTACCACACCTTACCCAGGATAATCAGGCAAGTGGTGCTACAACCCTTGATAAGCTTTTGTTAGAGAGCTAGATGTTGGCAAAAAGGACTTGTGATGGGGTTGAAGGAGATTATTTGGATGTGTATATGAAAATTACAGGAAAGCCTATGTTTTCCACTAGTATGCTTCCTCCAAAGTAGCCACCAAGAGGGTAAAAGGGGAAAGTAGCATCAATGATGATGAGATCTTCGAGTGGCTTGACAAGAAAAAGCCCAAATTAGTTGTGTTTTTGGGTTTTGGGAGTGAGTGTAAATTGAACACAGAGCAACAAGTGTTTGAGATAGCTCATGGGCTGGAGCTATCTAAACTTCCTTTTCTTTGGGCACTCACGAAACCTGATTGGGCATATAGTGATCATGATGCTTTGCCTCGTATTTTTTTAGAGGAAATCTAAGAAAAGGCATGTGTCATTCAAATGGGTGCCTTAGTTTGAAATCCTCAGGCACTCATCAATCGGACTAGAATGACCTGTCCAGGAAATCGGGGCAGTTTCATAAATTAATTTAGGAATTGACGATTAAACCTTTGGTAGGTTAAAAGTTGACATTTTGCTCAATGAACTTGTTGGATTTTTTGTGCGGACCATTATGTAGGTCTCAAATGGCCAAAGGCTTACCATGGAAGCATGTAACACTCAGAATATTCAAGAAAATATAAATGACCATTTTGCCCTTGAAAGTCAAAGACTTGATTTTGACCAAAAAGTCAAAATATTGACTTTTGACTGGGACATCTCTTAGGAACTTCGGAAAGACCGTTACAAAGGTCTCGCCCTGTTGAGTACATAAATAGGTGGCATGTCGAAAACGAAGGTTGAATGGGTTTATTATGGGCCATGAAAGGCTTAGGGGTATTTTGGTCATTTTACTATGAAGGGCATTTTTGTAATTTAACATGGAAAAATTATTTTGATGTTTTTTCGGAACAATGGAATCAGACGTGAAACAACGAAGAAATGGTCGGATCGTCATCGAGGGCCGGGCAACCCGAAAACCAGGTATACGGGTCTAGAAGACGACCTTGTGACTGGCGCATGGGCGCGTCCGGCATTTTCTTGAGACGGTTCAACCATAGAAGATGTTCATATTTTTATTCTGACATTTATGGTATAAGGTTTGAACTAATTGGACTCTATTTGAATTTACTACTGAATTTATTATATAATAGCTTATGTTTAACAATTGTTAAGTAATATTGTTTAATCCGGAAATGACCAACTCGATGAGACCCGCTGGGGGTTCTAGGACCAGCCGTGTGGTGTTTTGGGCCCGCTGGGGGCGTTGCTGTTCGGCAGGGATCCTGCAAAGACTAGACACCGGTGTGGTGCCAGCCGAAGGGGCTCCGATGTCTAAGTTAGTATCTGAATGCCGAGAGGCAAGTAAATACAGTGCTCTGGATCGGTTCTGAATCTCTTACCTTTGTGAAGGGTTCCGGGGTATTTATAGTAGTCATAACTGTGGCAGTTGGACTACTGTTCCGGTATGTGAGCCACTGTTCCGGGGCAGGTTGTGCCTTGTGGCTGTGAGTCGTCTGACAAGCCCTGGTTATCCGGGGGAGACGCCAGCTGGAGTCCCAACCTGCCTCCGTCAGGGAGTTGGTAGGGCAGAACTGGTTAGGTGACTGTCGCGACCAGCTGTCGTCTGTTCACTGTCAGATGCCGAGTGGCGGGTCTGCAGTTTGATGCCGATCGGCGGGCCGTAGGCCGTCAGGGTGCCGATCAGGCGATCGGCCGGTGGCCTTCCTGTCCTGGCAGGTCCTGTGCTAGGGTGGTCGGTCAATATGGTATCAACAAATATTAAGTCTAACCTTAGAGGGGTTAAGGTTATTAACAGCTCTTCTAAATGTATATTATTATTATTATTATTATGAAGAATCACCAAGAACTCTTGTGAAAGGTTAATGATTATTATGTAATGGTGGATCACGTATTATGTTTATTGAGTTAGGAATGGAATTATGGCTTTCAAGGTAATTACTCATAAGTTCACGTCATCTCTAGGGGTGATGGTGTTTACTTAATAGTCCCGTATTACCTCAATTTCCTGGTGGGATAAGATGAGAATTCACACGTTTGTAATATTTGGAAATAACTCCAAATGTTTACTAAGGGAGCTATTGTGTGTATATTATTAGAAAGTAAGCTAATGGGAAGGCAATTTAGTAACTTGTCTTGATGGAGGATAAATGTGTATAACGTGTAGAGCATAAGGGCTAAACCCTATAATATGGGAAGTTAATATTACTAGGTTTTTGGGTTAAGGAAACAAGAAAGTGATGGTGCTTAAGATCAGGATTTAAGGATTGTTATATAATTTTTTATGTATGGCTCGTAGAGGATTTTAACCATGATTAACATGGTAAGTTTCACTACTTGACGGGAAAGGGGCAGGATGTGGGCAGTAACTCTGTAAGAGTGGATTTATTTTGGTTAAGCTGATAACTAATTGACGAAAGTGTCATAGAATAATTATTCCTTGTCTAACAAGAGTTATCAGAGGGAAGCAAAACCAGTTCAGTTTTTCGGAAATAAAGGACGGATCCTACCAAAGCATCACAACACTGAGATGAACTTTTGCCATTTCCTATTATTCTTGATTTGAAACATGCGGCTGAATTCTATGTTCTATGAGAGTGTGTAGAAGTGGAAGGGGAAAACTATTACCATAAACTAGTGTAAATTCAAAAACGCTATACGTTAAATTATCTTCTCTAAAAGGAAAATGTTAGGTGAATGAAGGAGAACAGTACTAGCTAGTACTAGCTAGTAATGTAAAATTTCGATCGATATTTTGTACCTGACTTACAGCTTGCTTGTGCCTCTGGGTTCCCTTACTGAAGAATGAATTCCGACCACAAGGAGAGAAAGGACCACAGAGTGAGAGAGGTGTGACAGATATGAGTCAGTCCATTCAGAAACATATGTTTATAACGGCAATTTAATCTCACGTACCCTCCATATATATATATATATATATATATACATACAGTTAAGTATATATTCAATTGGCCTGACTGCATCATATCTGATTTTGCTGCTCATTGGGTGTACGTGGTGGAGATATTTTCCAAGATTTAGGGTAAAATTGTCCGTATATATATATTGTAATTTCTGTAACAATATATATGTATTGATTGATTGGTGTAAATTATAATGGTCTTTTTTTTTTTTTGCAAGCAAATTATATTAATTAGAGAAGAAGAAAAAACCCAGGGCCAAAGCTAAAAGAAAAACACACGATAAATTCCTAAAAAAGCCACCAAAAGGAGGCAATACAACCGGCCACTAGCTAGCAAAAACTGCATATCAACGTTCCAATTTCTTAGAAGAAGTACATTTGTAGAAGTAGGGGAAATTTTGAGAGATGAGAGACGACTAGGAATCATAACAATGGAGAGATTAATAACATTAGGGGGCGTACACTTAGAATAAACACCCTAAAATTCCGCTTCTTCTATAAACCATAAACAGTAAGTGCAAGAGAGATCTTAAAAATCATAACTTTCAAAAAAGTTTCACCCGAGCTAATGGTTTTTCTCTTCATAAGGAAATTGAGTGTATTTACTCACTATATAATGAGTGAAAAAATACTCATCATTTTATGCAACGGTTGATATCTGTCCTTATATTTAATTATGATTAAATCGTATTAAATAATATTTAATTTTTTAAAATAAACTTTTAAAAATTAAAAGTAAATATATATAGAAATCTCAAACGATATATATTAGGAATTTTTTTTTTACCATATCATCGGTAGGAGTGAGCACGAATCCGTTAAAACCGCTAATCGATCTATTTCAAAGCGTTATTTATCAAACAGTTTAGGTTTAACTGAATAAAAGACAAATAATTTGGATTTGGATTTGGAACGGTTGTGATTTTGATTTAGATTTGGATTTTCATTTTAGAAATCCGTTAGTAACGGTTTAGATTTTCATTTTCATTTTAGAAATCTGTTAAATCTAAAAGGGACCGTTAATGAATATATAATTTTTATTAATTTTTAAATATATTATTAATACAAAATAAAAATAATAAAAATAAAATGATAACTAGATATACCCAAATAACTATATGTATACTCATATAAGAATATAATAAAAAGTTATTAAATAATTTTTTTTGTTTGATAAATATTAGTATAGTTATAATATTTGTAATTCAATACTTAACAAACTTAATATATAAAATTGTGAGTATTGAGTATTGATTTTTTTTTTGTATCCTTATTTTTTTTATATCCTTATTTTTTTTCCTTAACGGTTTTAAACCGTTTCGATCCAAACCGAACCGTTAGTAACAGTTTGAATCAAAATAGTTTTATTTCAAATTTTAGAAAATTCAAACTGTATCGAACAGTTAATATTTTAACTGTTTGGATTTAAATATAGCTAATATCCGTATCAAAATGTACCATGTCCACCCTTAATTATCAAAGTTCAAAGTTGAGATCAATAATGTATAAAATCAAGCTTATTATTAATAGAACTATACTCACTAGGCAAGTAAACATAACTTAAATTAAAACACTTAACCACCATGGACGAAAGTTTCTCTTCACCCAATTAGCTAACTCCGACGTCAGCGGCAACCAACCTCTCCTTGCCACCTCCGCTAGAACACAACAACAAAAAGTCTTCTCTACCTTCTCTCTCTAATATCTGTAGTCCTTCTAGTTCACTTACTTCCCCAACTTCTCATTTCGCTATGCGTTTATCGACCCAAAAATATTAAATATTAAATCTTTAAAATTATGGGGTTTGATACTTTGACTAGTATTTTCTCTTTGGTGGCCAATCCATTTGTGAATGCGATTAAATGGGCAAAAATTAAATTAAAATTGTACATAAAATTTATTTGAACATGTCGTTCCGTGAGAGTCTGAGAGACAACAACGACGGAGACCTGCTTGCTCTTTGAATCCGAGAGCCATGAGAGGAGAGTCTTCAGTCTTCACCCATGGAACAAAACAACAGTTTCTCATTAAATTTCCTATTAAATCCTCTTTTTTGGGTTTTTTTTTTTTTGAAACTCACAAGATAAAGTTTGTAGTTGTCTGTGGCTGACACGATGAGAGAGACGGTCGATCGGAGGTTGGGGAAGAGAATACTATTGCGTGGGATCCGGTAGTTTTATTATTCTCTTATTATTCAGTTTTTTCTTAATTTTTTTAATTAAATTAGATATAAAGAATCTGTTTATTGAAAGTATTTAATATAGTGCTTAATAATAGTTAAATTTTATGACAGATGTCAATCCATAGACCAACAGCAAAAGAAAGAAGAAGAATTGGATACTCGGGTATGCCTTAAAAACACACACACACACAACGGACCAGAAACAAACAAAAGAAAGAAGAAAAAAGCGATGATGATGATCCTATGTTCGTTTTCATTTTACCCTGATGACGCGCTCCTAGCTCCCGGAGCTACATACCGGAAAAAAAAAAATCTCTGTATTACTTTGAGAATAGAATTGCTGGTTTGGACAACCTTGAATCAGAGTTTTCATGCTCATACCAACCAAAATTAACTACGAGTAGGGTGAGAATAAGAAGGGCAGGTAACCCTAACATAAAACAGTCAATATTCACCTTCTTCTGAGTGGAAAAAAGAGAAGTTTTCCATCAACTCATTGATAAGATCAAACTTCAAATCACTACTCATGAGCGGCGGCCATCTGGTCGAACTCGATCACTTGATGCCTTTACTCTTCAGTTTTTTTTTGAGGTCTATCCTGTAAAAGTACTCAAATTGGATTAGTGATCGATTTCTAGGCTTCCAATTATGTAAATCGATCAATAGTTCAAACTGCACTCAAAGTAAGCCATTTCGAAATGAATAAAAAAAGTTGGAACTTCTGCAACGGGCTATGCCATCCAAACCAACTGAAGGAAGTCACATTTGTCACATTGCAAGCACCTACAATGTCATAATCACATTAATTTCCCCCTTTTTTCTTTGGTAGTGCAAAAGAAAATCGCCCGTTTAACAAGAAATTAAAGGTATAAATATGGAAACTAATTAAATTGGCGATTTGTTAGTCATTTATATATATTAACTAAATAGACGGTTCATCGTAAGGAGATCCTAATTGTTGCTAATATATTGATTTATTTGATACACATGAACTACTAACCTATCTCTTGTCATGTTGATTTTTTGGAGAGATGATTTTGAAATTATGATTTAGAAGATAAAAGTGCTCCAATTTAGATATATGTATAAAAATAATTAATTTGATAAATAAAAAAAATACAACGAGTAGATGTAAGTATTATCTTTTTATCAATAACCAAAAATAAAAGCAATAATAATGATCCATATTAAAACTAAAATTGACGATTGGAGCAATACAATGGATGTAATCCGTATGCTAGGACTTGAATAAGAAGAAAAGTGCAAAAAAAATATATCTGGAGCGTAAGAAATTTTCATGGTGATGATTTTTTGATAGTGTTGTCTTTGAGATATTGGACAAACCCAGCAATATATTGATCTTGGTGCATCTTGTGGTCTCCAAATACTGATGCAGCTTTCCTTGCTTTAGATCTCAGCTGCTCGCCTTCCTTTTCCACCATTGCATGTCTAAGTGTTTTGGCTATCCCATCTCTGCTAAACGACCCATCTCGATGTCGTTCCACTTCAACGGCTAAACCCTTCTCTACCAGAAGCCTTGCATTCAAAGGCTGGTCAATAATGAACGGAAGCAAAACAAGGACATGCCCAAATTGTAGGGTTTCAATCACTGAACCCCACCCGGAGTGAAACAGTGACCCCCCGATTGATGGGTGCCCAAGGATTTCGAACTGGGGCACCCATCCGAGCGACACAAGTCCTTTCTCTGATGTCCCTCCCAACAAAACCGGGAGGCAAAGCGTCAGAATCACTGTGGGCCCAATTGGGTTTCCTGAGTGCCCAAAGAAAAGGCAGTTTTGATAGCTCCAGCCCATGAGCTATCTCAAACACTTCCTCTTTGCTCAACTTACACTCACTCCCAAACCCTACAAACACAACTGACTTGGACTTTTGTTTGTCAAGCCAATTAAATATCCCATCATCATTGGAGTCAATTTCCGTTTTTGCCCTTATTAGTGGCTTCTCAGGAGGAAGCAAGCCTGTGCAAATGACCGGCTTTCCAGTAATTTTCTTGTACACCTCCAAGTATTTTCCTTCAACTTCCTGACAGCTTCTAAAAGCAATTACATGGCTGCCTGAGACAACCTTGGCAAGCCTTTCGGGATCTCGGATTCCAGTGGTATTCATCGACAAAATCACCTCTTGTGTATGAACGGCCTCAAACTCTTTGAGTGCAAGAAGTGAAGGAAAAGTGATCCAAGTTGGTGGAGAAATGAGGCTTTCTAGTGAGGGCACTACATGGGTTCTATTAGAACCTATGAGATGTTCTGGTGGGCCCATGAATGCCAAGTAAGCTGCAGAGAACACAGAAAAGAACGCGAGTCGAACTTTACATTCACATGCAATATCCACTGTCCAATGAGCACTCCAATCAGTGATGAACCAATCATGCGCTTGATCATCTCCAATGAACTCCTTAATGGGTTTTTGGAGGAGATCATTTGCAATCTTTAAGTTGTCCATTTTCTCCGAGGGGATGTCCACAGTTGCCTCGCCTCCGACCGGCAAGAAATCAGAATCATCAAAATGAGGAATTGGAATGGGGACTAGGTTTATGAAGGGCTGTAAATCAGGTGGGATTTGAGGGAGCCTTTGGATGTTTTTTGGGGTGGATATTAAGGAAACGTGAACCTCAGCTTTAGCCAAGGCTATGGAAAGTTGGAAAAAAGGCATCAAATGGCCAAAGGCTGACCATGGAAGCATCACAACACTAAGATGATCTTTTGCCATTTCCTATTATTCTTAATTTGAAAATGAGACTAACTTCTATGTTCTATGAAAGTATATATAAGTGGAAGGGGAAAGATTGTGTGCCTGACTTGCAGCTTGCGAGTGCGTGACTTGCAGCTTGCGTGTGCCTCTGGGCTTCCCTACTGAAGATCGAATTCAGACCACAAGGAGAGAAAGGACCACGCACTGAGAAGGGACCATATATAGGGAGTGTTGAATTAAAGATTGAACTTGTCGCGAAAAGTCCTCACAATTCCTGCAAATAGCAAACAATTAGCTATCGTTGCCTCGATCGATTTACCCGGGGGTTGTTCGACCAAGAACACTCCGATGCCTAAGTTAGCTTTGAGAGAGGAAAGGGATATACTTCGAAACGAAGAATCAACGTACCTTGGAAATGAAATGTGACTTGCTATTTATAGGAAAATCTTGGGAGCCTCGGAGCGTTCTGATTGGTCGGTTGAATATTTAATTAGTAAATAATATATTATTATTAAATATATTATTTAATAATTGTAATGATGGCTCATCATGATAGTAATGATATTTATTGTATTTTAATATTAATATTAATTATCCATTATTAAGAATAACGATAATTAACTCTCGGGGAGAATATCAATATTACGGAGATTTTAACACGATCAAATAACGTATTTAACTGGTAAATAGATCATTTAATGTGCGGGTGTTTTTCAAATGATCAGCGTTATTTTGCCAAGGCTAATTTGGTCATTTTGGTGAATTACGGGACACGTGGCAGCTCCATAATTTTCGGATGATTTTGGGTTCCACAAATGCCCCCACATCGATTCGGTATTCAGGGAATCCGGAGGGATGTATATTGTTTGGAATCTTATATTACCGGGTTACCGGTTACTGTTGGGTTCAAGAAACGAGTCAGTGTTTTATTTGACGATTATGCCCCTGATTATAAGGGTTAAAACTTAAAAGTCCATTTTTAGTTTTAGAAAGACTAATCTGGGTTTAGTGGTGTGAATCGGACATAATGTGCAAAATGGCCATTTTGCCACCAAGCATGGGCAAAATGTTGACTTTTGAACCGTGGGGTCCAAAGGACAAGGGCCAGAGACCGTTACGTAGGTCGAGTTGATACGAATCCATAGACAGGCAGCATGCCGAAATCGGAGATCGGATGCGAAAGTTATGGGTCTACGAAGGCGAGGGGCATTTTCGTAATTTTGGAAGGTAGGGGCAAAACGGTAATTTTCCGAGCGAAGGGAAAAATGGTCTTTTTGACAAGCGAACGGTGGACGGTGACTCATGCTACTTGCCAATGATATTTGTTACTTTGTCCAGACAACATGGAGGAAATCAAAGATTTAGGGACCCTAATCCCTTAATTAGGGAAAACTCACTCATTTTGTCCAACTTTTGACATTGTTAAATAGCAGAGCAATTCGGTTGTGAGAATGGGAGATTGGAGAGTCTGAATTGGATCAAAACAAACACGAAGGACAGAGGGGTCGCTGGTTTTGCAGATTTTCAAAAATTTGAAAATTTGTGGTGAAAATTCGAATTTGAATTCGTGAGTCTTGAGGATCAAAATTGAGACTGGATTAAGTCTCCTGGGACTAATTCGAACCAATCCAAATAAAAAACGGAGAGGATTGATGCTGTATCGAGCAAGAACAGAAGCTTCAAAATCCTCGAAAAATCGAGCTTGAAGTCGAATGGTTAGAGGTAAATATTAGTGCAATTGACCTGGTATTAATGTTTATTATGGTCTTAGGTTGCTTTCTGTGTGATTAATTTCAAGAAATGGCCTAAAATTGGGTGGTACCCGATTAAGGATCCATCGGGTTTTCATTTTGAGTCGAGTGAATTGAGGTCTAATCTTATGAAATTGAGCATAAAGATCCCTAAATATGATTGGATACATGAAAACTAGTAGAAGAAACGAATGAATTGGGGTCGATTTGGCTGAGATTGCTTCGGGTCTGGTTGCGGGTACGCGACCCGTTTATCAGAGAAACGGGCAGAGAAGACGCACTGTAGCAGTTACTGTGCTACGCGCGTGGCTTTCACGCGCAACCACTTGTGGCTGCGCGTGAGGGCGCGTGGATGTGTTTCTGGGGAAGTGTTCAACAGGTGTTTTACTATACTTAATGTAATGAACATTTTTAGTGTTGGGTACGAGTTAATCGGACACTGTTTTGATACTGTTTCGGGGGTCCGAAGGTTTAGTTTATGTTTTAAATCAATATTTAATTCCCGAAAAATTGCGGGAAATTGATATGATATTTATAGAGTCATTATTGACCCTTCATGTTGTTTTTGGGCAGGATTTGAGATTCCTGGAGAGCGTGGGAAATTACAGAAGTGCGTCCAGCTTGGAAACTGAGCGGTTTGGACGGTGCGTACGAGCATTGGTAGGAGGGCTCACATTCAACGTGACCCTTGCTAGTACCGCAAATATGCTTGCTACGCGTCAAGAGTCCGTCGAAGGTGTTTAGAAATTTTGTTGGAGCGGGTCTACTACCGGTGCCACGTGGTGGACGGAGTTTGGCTGAACAGTCGACGGGGACTTGGCGGTGACTAAGTGCACTTGCAGACGTGACCAGTGAGCATCGGTAGGCTGGATCACACTCACTGTGACTCTTGCTAGTACCACATACATGCTCGTCATGCGTCAAGGTGCCGAGAGACCTAGCAAACTTGCCCTGTGGGAGCGTGGCGGTTTTCGTGGCCTAAGTCCATTCCGAGGGAAAGATATGGATTCTAAGAAGCCCGAAGACTTCATGGAGTGGAAGGCTCGCAATCAAATTGCCTTTCCAAGCGACGTTCTCGTGGAGCTTGGCGACAGATGTTCTTCCAGAGTTTCGGGATATGAGCCGGTTACTCTCTCCATGAATGGCGGGAAGCTTTCAGACATCCCGATCAAGGAGTGGTTGTGCGTTCCACTGTGCTTGAAGGAGACCGTTGTTCAGAAGAAGGACAATAAACAAGGACCTATTGGTTCTTGGGAGAAAAAAGCATGCCGAGCAACTTCTTTCCTAACCAAAAAGCATACCGAGCAACTTCTTTCCTAACCTATCTGTTCTGGTCCCGCGAATGTGCCATCTTGACGCGAAGGGCCTGCAGAAATGGAAATTTATGTTGTTGATGTGAGATTACGATAACTTAAGAAAACTTGAGGTCCTAATTTCACATCGGAAGCCAAAATGGGCGAGTTGGAGATGAGCCGTGCAGAGAGGATGCTGATAGAAAATGAGCGAGATACCGCTCGAGATGAGCTCTCCCTGCTGCGCAGAAATTTGCAGGACTCAGAAGGCTTAGATGCTTCGATGACGAAGGCTTGAATGCTTCGCAGGGCGAAGGATTGGATGCTTCGATGACGAAGGCTTAGGTGCTTCGCATGGCGAAGGCTTAGATGCTTCGCAGGGTGAAGGCTCGAATGCTTCAATGACGAAGGCTTGGATGCTTCGATGACGAAGGCTTAGGTGCTTCGAGTAGCGAAGGCTTGGATGCTTCGATGACGGAGGCTTACGTGCTTCGCATAGCGAAGGCTTAGATGCTTCGCAGGGCGAAGGCCCGAATGCTTCGATGACGAAGGCTTGGATGCTTCGATGACGAAGGCTTGGATGCTTCGATGACGAAGGCTTGGATGCTTCGATGACGAAGGCTTAGGTGCTTCGCGTGGCGAAGGCTTAGATGCTTCGCAAGGCGAAAACTCGGATGCTTCAATGACGAAGGCTTGGATGCTTTGATGACGAAGGCTTTTTACACTAGAGAGAATAAGCTTTGAAAATTGTACATGGTGAACAAATAAATTTGTCAATCTCATTTCATTGATATTTGAATTTAGAAGACAACTTGAAAAACAGAATTGAAAAGCTCCATAGAATTTTATGTCTCTCTAATGTTGACTTGCGTCTAGTTGATGCGGATCACCTTTGACGCTGGCTCGTTTGGCTCTTTGTTCTCCATGTGATTTACAGTCTTTTTTTTTATGTAGTCTGTACAATGCCCCTCCCTCGGGAGATTTCGGAGATATCTTTCTAAAGATATACATGTGCTGATATTGTGCCCATAACATTCATGATAGGCGCACCATTTAGTTTTATCAGCATTCTCTTGATCGCCTTTGACTGGCTCTGGCTTCTTAAACCATGGCTTGCTCTTAATTTCATTGTGGATCTGATGGGCTGGTAAAGATAGCTGCAAGTTAGGCTTCCCCATAACTGGCGTTTGGGAGTGTTGCCCCGCCTTTCGCTTGTTGAGCTTTCCAGTCGCAGACTTTCCATGAGGTTCATCCTCATTGGAGGCCTTTTCGCTAGTCCCGGCATGGTCATGAGTATGAGCGGCGCTCTTCTCGTCCTCCCAACTTGCATGTCGCTCTACTAGCGAAAGTATTTTGGAAAGACTTCGCGCATTGCTCATGACGATGTCCCCGTAAAGCTGGCTGTCTCGAGGGAGTCCTTGCTTGAATGCCATTGCCGCAACAAGGTCATTACAGCCGATAATGCGAGACTTCTCCTCACAAAATCTCCGTATGTATTGTCGCAGAGTGTCTTTTGCTCTCTTTCGGACAGAGAAAAGATGGTTATCTTTCACCTCGATTGTCCGAAGTTGTGCGTATTCCTTCACAAATGCCAAAGCCAACTCTTCGAAGGACTTAATCGACCTCGGGGGGGGGGGGGGGGGGGGGGGGGGGGGGAGATGATTGAACCAAGTCATGGCTTGGCCTTGAAGGGAAGCTTGAAAAACTTTGCACATGAGCGCATTGTTAGACTTGTGGGGGATCATGACTCATCGGTAATAATCTATGTGTTTTACCGGGTCGGAGACTCCTTTGAATGGAGTGAAGTTTGGCGTTGCGAACCTCTGGGGGAATGGCTCCTTCTCAATATCCCTTATAAAGGGCGTAGAGAGTCGTATCTGGCGACGTAGATCGTTCTCTAGATCGCCACCTTGTTGAGCACGAAGGTGCATGTCCAGTATTTTTTGAACATCATTAGCCTGCAACGCTCCTTGCTGAGGCGATGAGTCCCTTTTTACTAATCGTTGAGAACCTCTTTGAGCTTCTCCCCCTGATCTCTGGGATCGTGCAGGGGAGTAGACTTCATCTTCCCCTTTACTGCCGTGGGCAGATCGTTTTGGGTTTTTGTATAGAGCTTGAAGTTGCCCCCTGCTCCCATGTGAGTGTTGTGAGCGCTTTGCCCCAGTCCTACCTCCTAACCGTTCACGTACTAACGGCTTTAGGCGTTGTGGACTTTTCGCTCGATGAGCGTGACTTTCTTCTCCAGAGTCGCCTAGCGAAGTATCTCGTGACATTGTTTGGCAGCGGACCTGCTCTTTCCCAGGACGTCTTTGGGCATTCTCTTGTCTTCCACGTGACGTGGATCGTCTGTCTTGCTCCTGGATTGGTCTCCCTGCTAGGAGTTGCTGCAAGAGCTCTGACTGAAGTTGAACTTGTTTGCTTAACCCTTCAACTTGCTGCGCCAAGTTTTCCTGGGGAGGTTGGTGACGACTTCTTCCTGAGATGTCATGACACCCGTCCAGAAAGTCCCTTAGGACCATGTTTGTTGTGGGTCGATCATGTCGTGATGCATTTCCTATCAACCTCTCGTTTGCTTGTTGTAAAGTCGAAGTTCCTTCCCCTAGCGCGGGTACTTGGTTAGCTGGAGAGGGGAATGCTCCAAAACTGAAGGTTGGCCTCCCTTCGAGTGTCTCAATGGGCGCTTCTATGGACACGCGCCTGAGTTGAGCTGGGCGCTTCTCCGGAGTTTCTATGTGAGCTTCATTCCTCGTCTGGGTTGTTGAGGCAGAAACACCTTTTCCGGCTGACTGAACGGATCGACGAACCTTAGCCATGCTGATTCGAAGAATTTTGAGTTGGAAAGTTGTTGATGGATAACTTGAACAACGTTCAGAATCTTCGAACAATGTCGATGAACGACGAACGAAGAGAGATGAGCGATGAACAAACGTTCAAAATCTTCGAACAATGTCGATGAACGACGAATGAAGAAAGATGAACGATGAACAAATTCTTGATGAGTGATGAACAACGTTCAAAATCTTCGAACAATGTCAATGAACGACGAACGAAGAAAGATGAACGATGAACAAAATCCTGATGAGCGATGAACAACGTTCAAAATCTTCGAACAATGTCGATGAACGACGAACGAAGAAAGATGAACGATGAACAAATGAGAGAGCTTCTTCTGAGTATATCTCAATAGCTCTCAATGAAAGCACCAATTGCTGAATCAAAGATTGAACTCATCGCGAAAAGTCCTCACAATTCCTGCAAACAGCAAACAATTAGCTATCGTTGCCTCGATCGATTTACCCGGGAGGTTGTTCGACCAAGAACACTCTGATGCCTAAGTTAGCTTTGAGAGAGGAAAGGGATATACTTCGAAATGAAGAATCAACGTACCTTGGAAATGAAATGTGCCTTGCTATTTATAGGAAAATCTTGGGAGCCTCGGAGCGTTCTGATTGGTCGGTTGAATATTTAATTAGTAAATAATATATTATTATTAAATATATTATTTAATAATTGTAATGATGGCTCATCATGATAGTAATGATATTTATTGTATTTTAATATTAATATTAATTATCCATTATTAAGAATAACGATAATTAACTCTCGGGGAAAATATCAATATTACGGAGATTTTAATCCGATCAAATAACGTATTTAACTGGTAAATAGATCATTTAATGTGCGGGTGTTTTTCAAATGATAATCGTTATTTTGCCAAGGCCAATTTGGTCATTTTTGGGAATTATAGGACACGTGACAAGGTGTGATATTATGAGTGATCGGTCCATTCATGTTCTAAATAATACTATGTAATGAAGACGTACAGCCCGTGATTAATAATTGAGAGTAACAAAATTCATTTTTACTATCGGCTCTTGAAAAGCTTTACTTCACATTTCATTCATTTTATTTTCAAATCATCAGTTGATGCATAAACATATGTCTATGGCAGTATTTTATTCATGTGTAAGGCATGCATCACCTTTTTTCCGATGGTTGTTCACATATGATAAATATTTATGAGGCATGCATCACCTTTTTTCCGATGGTTGTTCACATATGATAAATATTTATGCCTCCATCCATGCAATTGCATGCGCATGGCAGTATTTTATTCATGTGTAAGGCATGCATCACCTTTTTTCCGATGGTTGTTCACATATGATAAATATTTATGCCTCCATCCATGCAATTGCATGCGCATGTACTAGCTAGCTAGCTAGACACAAAAAATAAATGAGTCATTCTTGATTTGTAACACTTGCTTTAATCTGACGTACCCTCCATATGTAGGCGTACGCGTACGTACATCACATTTTTTTATTGTCTTTTATTTCTTCATTAACGTGGCCAGTTTCTCTTGTAACTTAACATTGATACTTGTTTTGCACATACTTAATTTCGGATGCTTGTAAATGATAATACAATTATCGGAAGGATATGTCAATGAATTTTCGAACTCATTGTGATTATTTTGTAAAGGCCAATATGATTCAATTGCCCAATAAAAGATCAATATATTGAAGAAGGATATTAAAAAACTGGTTTTGTAAGTCTCGCCACATTAAAAGAGTGACGCGTAAAAATCTTTATTATTTGCCAAATTGATGCCTTTTGAAGGCACACCACCAAGTATTTTCCTTCACTTCATTACAGCTTCTAAAGGCTATACATACGGCTGCATGGGGACAACCTTGGCAAGCCTTTCGGGATCTCGAATTCCGGTGGTATTCATCGAAAAAATCACCTCATGTATGAAGAGCCAAAAGTATTTTGAGTGCAAGAAGGGAAGGAAGAGTGATCCAATCTGGTGGATAAGTGAGGCTTTTTAGTGAGGGCACTACATGGGCTCTAATAGAGCTTATGAGACGTTCTGGTGGGCCCATGAATACCAAGTAAGCGGCAGAGAACACAGAAAAGAAGGCGAGTCAAACCCTACGGTCATGAGCAATCTCCACCATCCAATGAGCATCCCAATCAGTAATGAGAGCAATCTCCACCATCCAATGAGCATCCCAATCACTAATGAACCAATCATGCAATTATGCATGATGCACCGCATCATTCCCAATGAACTCCTTGATGGGTTTTTGGAGGAGATCATTCCCAGTGAACTCCTTATTGGGTTTTTGGGCTGACCTTGGTACAACAATTTAAACTATTTAATAAAACGTGGAATTCATTCAATCCACATGGAAATGGACCACCTAATAATGTACTGTGGGCTCCATTCAAATAAAAGGTGGTACGGAACTCCTTCAGTCCACAAGATAAATGGATCGCATTTAACTTTACCGCCCAACTTTACCTTTTTTTTTGTCCTGAGACCGTCAACTTTTTTTTTTGTTAAATGAGACCGTCAACTTTACCTTTGGATCGACCAACAAATACAAGATTTAATTACTTATCATGCTTTTCGCGAGTTTGTGTAAAAATGAGTTGTATCATAACTAATAAATTTATAGTTATAAGTTTAAATCCTATTTATACTTTTTGAGTCTTGTTTGAAAAAATTTCCAATAATTATAGGGTTTGCATAGAAGACCCCTTTTACTAACTAAAGGGTAGTACAAGCCGGATGACAGATGAAGATCTCATTTCCTAACTAAAGGGTGGTTGTAACTTGTAAGATGATGGTAGTCTGCATATAAGATCTCAGTTTACTAACGAATGATGAGCTTGAATTCTGAAGAACTCATCTGTGAATTCGAGGGTATAAAAAAAAATAAAATTTAATTGGGGGCCTCGAATTATTGTGTTAGTCTTCGTAAAATTTTAAAATTTTTTAGTCACCACATGATACTTTATATCATTTTCTCAAATCAAAACTTACGTTCTGAATTATAGATATCAAATTATCAATATGTTATTGTCTCTCTACGGTGGATGAGCCCGACGCAAACCATGAATATCTATGTACATCAACGGAGAGATGCTCCACATGTCTTGGTATTGCTTTGAGTAATTGAGAGTTCTAATGTTATATGGTGACTGTGGAACCCAAAATCACCGGAAAAATGTGGAGCTGCCACGTGGCCCATAATTCTCAAAATGACCAAATTGCCCTTGGCAATAATACTTGTAAGCCCAAGCACGGACATGGCCCAAACCAGAATGACATGTGGAAGCCTCTCCACTCTCGATTTGTATAACACGTGTTAGCATGCAAATTGATGAGCATTTGTCCCACATTGAAACTATGGAAATTGAACATCTCACTCACCCCTATATAAGAGGTAAATTGATGACGCATTTGTCCCACATCGAAACTATGGAAATTGAACATCTCACTCACCCCTATATAAGAGTAAATTGATGAGCATTTGTCCCACATCGAAACTATGGAAATTGAACATCTCACTCACCCCTATATAAGAGGTAAATTGATGAGCATTTGTCCCACATCGAAACTATGAAAATTGAACATCTCACTCACCCCTATAAATAGCAAGGCACATTTTATTTCCAAGATAAGTTGATTTCTTCGCTTCGAAGTATATCCTTTTCCTCTCTCAAAGCTAACTTAGCATCGGAGTGTTCTTGGTCGAACAACCCCCCGGGTAAATCGATCGAGACAACGATAGCTAATTGTTTGCTGTTTGCAGGAATTGTGAGAACTTTTCGCGGCGGGTTTGATTTCTGCTTCAACAATTGGTGCTTTCATTGAGAGCTATTGAGTTATACTCAGAAGAAGCTCTCTCATTTGTTCATCGTTCATCTTTCTTCGTTCGTCGTTCATCGACATTGTTCGAAGATTTTGAACGTTGTTCATCACTCATCAAGAATTTGTTCATCGCTCATCTTTCTTCGTTCGTCGTTTATCGACATTGTTCGAAGATTTTGAACGTTGTTCATCACTCATCAAGAATTCGTTCATCGTTCATCTTTCTTCGTTCGTCGTTCATCGACATTGTTCGAAGATTTTGAACATTGTTCATCGTTCATCTCTCTTCGTTCGTCGTTCATCGACATTGTTCGAAGATTCTGAACGTTGTTTAAATTACCCATCAATAGCTTTCCAAATTCAAAATTCTTCGAATCGGCATGGCTAAGGCTCGTCGATCCGCTCAGTCAGCCGGAGAAGGTATTTCTGCCTCAACAGCTCAGACGAGGAATGAAGCTCACATAGAAACTCCGGAGAAGCGCCCAGCTCAACTCAGGCGCGTGTCTATGGAAGCGCCCCTTGAGACACTCGAAGGGAGGCCAACCTTCAGTTTTGGAGCATTCCCCTCTCCAGCTAACCAAGTACCCGCGCTAGGGGAAGGAACTTCGACTCTACAACAAGCGAATGAGAGGTTGATGGGAAATGCATCACGACATGATCGACCCACAACAAACATGGTCCTAAAGGACTTTCTGGACGGATGTCATGACATCTCAGGGAGAAGTCGTCACCAACCTCCCCAAAACAATTTGGCGCAGCAAGTTGAAGGGTTAAGCAAACAAATTCAACTTCAGTCAGAACTCTTGCAGCAACTCCTAGCAGGGAGACCAATCCAGGAGCGGGACGGACGATCCACGTCACGTGGCCGACAAGAGAATGCCCAGGGACGACCTAGGAAAGAGCAGGCCCGCTGCCAAACAATGTCACAAGATACTTCGCTGGGAAACTCTGGAGAAGAAAGTCACGCTCATCAAGCAAAAATCCCACAACGCCTAAAGCCGTTAGTACGTGAACGGCTAGGAGGTAGGACTGGGGCAACTTCATGGGCAGAGCATTCACAGCACTCACGTGGGGGCAGGGGGCAACTTCGAGCTCAAAACAAAAACCCAAAACGATTTGCCCACGACAGTAAAAGGGGAGAAGCTCAAGGAGTTTCTCAACAATTAGCAAAAGAGGACTCATCGGCTCAGCAAGGAGCATTGCGGGCTAATGATGTTCAAAAAATGCTGGACATGCACCTTCGTGCTCAACAGGGTGGCGATCTAGAAGACGATCTACGTCGCCAAATACAGCTCTCTACGCCCTTCATAAGGGATATTGAGGAGGAGCCATTCCCCCAAAGGTTCGCAACACCAAACTTCACTCCATTCAAAGGATCCTCCGACCCAGTAAAACACATAGATTATTACCGAGGAGTCATGATCCCCCACAGGTCTAACGATGCGCTCATGTGCAAAGTTTTTCAAGCTTCCCTTCGAGGCCAAGCCGTGACTTGGTTCAATCATCTCCCCCCGAGGTCGATTGAGTCCTTTGAAGAGTTGTCTTTGGCATTTGTGAAGGAATACGCACAACTTCGGACAATCGAGGTGAAAGATGACCATATTTTCTCTATCCAAAAGCGAGAAAAAGACACTCTGCGACAATACATACGGAGATTTTGTGAGGAAAAGTCTCGCATTATCAGCTGTAATGACCTTGTTGCGACAATGGCATTCAAACAAGGACTCCCTCGAGACAGCCAGCTTTACGGGGACATCGTCATGAGCAATGCGCGAAATTTTTCCAAAATACTTTCGCTAGCAGAGCGACATGCAAGTTGGGAGGACGAGAAGAGCGCTGCTCATACTCATGACCACGCCGGGACTAGCGAAGGGGCCTCCAATGAGGATGAACCTCATGAAAAGTTTGCGACTGGAAAGCTCAATAAGCGAAAGGCCGGGCAACACTCCCAAACGCCAGTTATGGGGAAGCCTAACTTACAGCTATCTTTACCAGCCCATCAGATCCACAATGAAATTAAGAACAAACCATGGTTTAAAAGGCCGGAGCCAGTCAAAGGTAATCAAGAGAATGCTGATAAGACCAAATGGTGCGCCTATCATGAATGTTATGGGCACAATATCAGCACATGTATATCTTTCGAAAGATATCTCCGAAATCTCCTGAGGGAGGGGCATTGTACAGACTACATCAAAACTGTAAATCACATGGAAAACAAAGGGCCAAACGAACCGGCTTCAAAGGTGATCCGCATCAACTAGACTGTCAACATTAGAGAGACATAAAATTCTATGGAGCTTTTCAATTTTGCTTTTCAAGTTGTCTTCTAAATTCAAGTATCAATGAAATGAGATCGACAAATTGATTTGTTCACCATGTACAATTTTCAAAGCTTATTCTCTCTAGTGTAAAAAGCCTTCGCCATGCGAAGCACCTAAGCCTTCGTCATCGAAGCATCCAAACCTCTGTCATCGAAACATTAAGCCTTCGCCCTGCGAAGCATCTAAGCCTTTGCCCTGCGAAGCATCTAAGCCTTCGCCCTGCGAAGCATCTAAGCCTTCGCCATGCGAAGCACCTAAGCCTTCGTCATCGAAGCATCCAAGCCTTCGTCATCGAAGCATCCAAGCCTTCGTCATCGAAGCATCCAAGCCTTCGCCCTGCGAAGTATTCAAGCCTTTGTCATCGAAACATCAAAGCCTTTTGAGTCCTGCAAATTTCTGCGCAGCAAGGAGAGCTCATCTCGAGCGGTATCTCGCTCATTTTCTATCAGCATCCTCTCCGCACGGCTCCTCTCCAACTCGCCCACCTTGGCTTCCGATGTGAAATTAAGACCTTAAGTTTTCTTAAGTTATCGTAATATCACATCAACAACATAATCTTCCATTTCTGCGGCCCTTCAAAATAGCACATACGCAGGACCGGAACGGAAAGGTTAGGAAAGAAGTTGCTCGGTATGCTTTTTGGTTAGGAAAGAAGTTGCTCGGCATGCTTTCTTCTCCCAAGAACCAATAAGTCCTTGTTTATCGTCCTTCTTCTGAACAATGGTCTCCTTCGAGCACAGTGGAACGCACAACCACTCCTTGATCGGGATGTCTGAAAGCCTCGCGCCATTCATGGAGAAAGCAGCAGGCTCATGTCCCGGAACTCTGGAAGAACATCTGTCGCCAAGCTCCACGAGAACGTCGTTTGGAAAGGAATTTTGATTGCAAGCCTTCCACTCCATGAGGTCTTCAGGCTTCTCAAAATCCATATCTTTCCCTCGGAATGGACTTAGGCCACGAAAACCGCCACGCTCCCACAGGACAAATTTGCTGGGTCTCTCGGCATCTTGACGCATGGCGAGCATGTATGTGGTACTAGCAAGAGTCACAGTAGGTGTGATCCTGCCTACCGATGCTCACTAGTCACGTCCGCAAGTGCACTCAGTCACCACCAAGTCCCCGTCGACTGTTCGGCCAAACTCCGTCCATGACGTGACATCGTGAGAGTATAAGGAACGATTTTACAAGATCGATTTGATAAATCCTTACCTCCAGCTAGTAGAACTCAAGCTCAATTTTTCGAGGATTTTGAAGCTTCTGTTCTTGCTCGATACGGCCTCAATCCTCCCCGTTTTTGATTTGGATCGGTTCGAATTAGTCCCAGGAGACTTAATCCAGCCTCAATTTTGATCCTCAAGACTCACGAATTTGAATTCGAATTTTCACCACAAATTTTCAAAATTTCGAAAATCTGCAAAACCAGCGACCCTCTGTCCTTCGTGTTTGTTTTGCTCCAATTCAGACTCTCTAATCTCTCATTCTCACAATCGAATTGCTCTGCTATTTAACAAAATCAAGGTTTGGACAAAATGATTGAGTTTTCCCTAATTAAGGGTTTAGGGTCCCTAAAATCCTTGATTTCCTCCATGTTGTCTAGACAAAGCAGCAAGAATCATTGGTAGGTAGCATGAGTCAGCGTCCACCGTTCGCTTGTCTCAAAAAGACCGTTTTGCCCTTCGCTTCCAAAATTACGAAAATGCCCCTCGCCTTCGTAGACACATAACCTTCGCATCCGATCTCCGATTTCGGCATGCCACCTGTTTATGGATTCGTATCAACTCGACCTACGTAACGGTCTCTGGCCCTCGTCCTTTGGACCCCCCAGTTCAAAAGACAACATTTTGCCCATGCTTGGGGGTAAAATGGTCATTTTGCACATTATGTCCGATTCACACCACTAAACCCAGAATAGTCATTCTAAAACTAAAAATGGACTTTTTACCTTTATAACCAGGGGCAAAATCGTCAAATAAACACTGAATCGATTCTTGAACCCAACGGTAACTGGTAACCCGGTAATATAAGACTCCAAACAATGTACATCCCTCCGGATTCCCTGAATACCGAATCGATGTGGGGGCATTTGTGGAACCCAAAATCACCGGAAAAATGTGGAGCTGCCACGTGGCCCATAATTCTCAAAATGACCAAATTGCCCTTGGCAATAATACTTGTAAGCCCAAGCACCGGACATGGCCCAAACCAGAATGACATGTGGAAGCCTCTCCACTCTCGATTTGTATAACACGTGTTAGCATGCAAATTGATGAGCATTTGTCCCACATTGAAACTATGGAAATTGAACATCTCACTCACCCCTATATAAGAGGTAAATTGATGAGCATTTGTCCCACATCGAAACTATGGAAATTGAACATCTCACTCACCCCTATATAAGAGGTAAATTGATGAGCATTTGTCCCACATCGAAACTATGGAAATTGAACATCTCACTCACCCCTATATAAGAGGTAAATTGATGAGCATTTGTCCCACATCGAAACTATGAAAATTGAACATCTCACTCACCCCTATAAATAGCAAGGCACATTTTATTTCCAAGATAAGTTGATTCTTCGCTTCGAAGTATATCCTTTTCCTCTCTCAAAGCTAACTTAGGCATCGGAGTGTTCTTGGTCGAACAACCCTCCGGGTAAATCGATCGAGACAACGATAGCTAATTGTTTGCTGTTTGCAGGAATTGTGAGAACTTTTCGCGGCGGGTTTGATTTCTGCTTCAACAATTGGTGCTTTCATTGAGAGCTATTGAGTTATACTCAGAAGAAGCTCTCTCATTTGTTCATCGTTCATCTTTCTTCGTTCGTCGTTCATCGACATTGTTCGAAGATGTTTGAACGTTGTTCATCACTCATCAAGAATTTGTTCATCGCTCATCTTTATTCGTTCGTCGTTTATCGACATTGTTCGAAGATTTTGGAACGTTGTTCATCACTCATCAAGAATTCGTTCATCGTTCATCTTTCTTCGTTCGTCGTTCTTCGACATTGTTCGAAGATTTTGAACATTGTTCATCGTTCATCTCTCTTCGTTCGTCGTTCATCGACATTGTTCGAAGATTCTGAACGTGTGTTTAAATTACCCATCAATAGCTTTCCAAATTCAAAATTCTTCGAATCGGCATGGCTAAGGCTCGTCGATCCGCTCAGTCAGCCGGAGAGAAGGTATTTCTGCCTCAACAGCTCAGACCGAGGAATGAAGCTCACATAGAAACTCCGGAGAAGCGCCCAGCTCAACTCAGGCGCGTGTCTATGGAAGCGCCCCTTGAGACACTCGAAGGGAGGCCAACCTTCAGTTTTGGAGCATTCCCTCTCTCCAGCTAACCAAGTACCCGCGCTAGGGGAAGGAACTTCGACTCTACAACAAGCGAATGAGAGGGTGATGGGAAAATGCATCACGACATGATCGACCCACCAACAAACATGGTCCTAAAGGACTTTCTGGACGGATGTCATGACATCTCAGGGAGAAGTCGTCACCAACCTCCCCAAAACAATTTGGCGCAGGCAAGTTGAAGGGTTAAGCAAACAAATTCAACTTCAGTCAGAACTCTTGCAGCAACTCCTAGCAGGGAGACCAATCCAGGAGCGGGACGGACGATCCACGTCACGTGGCCGACAAGAGAATGCCCAGGGACGACCTAGGAAAGAGCAGGCCCGCTGCCAAACAATGTCACAAGATACTTCGCTGGGAAACTCTGGAGAAGAAAGTCACGCTCATCAAGCAAAAATCCCACAACGCCTAAAGCCGTTAGTACGTGAACGGCTAGGAGGTAGGACTGGGGCAACTTCATGGGCAGAGCATTCACAGCACTCACGTGGGGGCAGGGGGGCAACTTCGAGCTCAAAACAAAAACCCAAAACGATTTGCCCACGACAGTAAAAGGGGAGAAGCTCAAGGAGTTTCTCAACAATTAGCAAAAGAGGACTCATCGGCTCAGCAAGGAGCATTGCGGGCTAATGATGTTCAAAAAATGCTGGACATGCACCTTCGTGCTCAACAGGGTGGCGATCTAGAAGACGATCTACGTCGCCAAATACAGCTCTCTACGCCCTTCATAAGGGATATTGAGGAGGAGCCATTCCCCCAAAGGTTCGCAACACCAAACTTCACTCCATTCAAAGGATCCTCCGACCCAGTAAAACACATAGATTATTACCGAGGAGTCATGATCCCCCACAGGTCTAACGATGCGCTCATGTGCAAAGTTTTTCAAGCTTCCCTTCGAGGCCAAGCCGTGACTTGGTTCAATCATCTCCCCCCGAGGTCGATTGAGTCCTTTGAAGAGTTGTCTTTGGCATTTGTGAAGGAATACGCACAACTTCGGACAATCGAGGTGAAAGATGACCATATTTTCTCTATCCAAAAGCGAGAAAAAGACACTCTGCGACAATACATACGGAGATTTTGTGAGGAAAAGTCTCGCATTATCAGCTGTAATGACCTTGTTGCGACAATGGCATTCAAACAAGGACTCCCTCGAGACAGCCAGCTTTACGGGGACATCGTCATGAGCAATGCGCGAAATTTTTCCAAAATACTTTCGCTAGCAGAGCGACATGCAAGTTGGGAGGACGAGAAGAGCGCTGCTCATACTCATGACCACGCCGGGACTAGCGAAGGGGCCTCCAATGAGGATGAACCTCATGAAAAGTTTGCGACTGGAAAGCTCAATAAGCGAAAGGCCCCCAAACGCCAGTTATGGGGAAGCCTAACTTACAGCTATCTTTACCAGCCCATCAGATCCACAATGAAATTAAGAACAAACCATGGTTTAAAAGGCCGGAGCCAGTCAAAGGTAATCAAGAGAATGCTGATAAGACCAAATGGTGCGCCTATCATGAATGTTATGGGCACAATATCAGCACATGTATATCTTTCGAAAGATATCTCCGAAATCTCCTGAGGGAGGGGCATTGTACAGACTACATCAAAACTGTAAATCACATGGAAAACAAAGGGCCAAACGAACCGGCTTCAAAGGTGATCCGCATCAACTAGACTGTCAACATTAGAGAGACATAAAATTCTATGGAGCTTTTCAATTTTGCTTTTCAAGTTGTCTTCTAAATTCAAGTATCAATGAAATGAGATCGACAAATTGATTTGTTCACCATGTACAATTTTCAAAGCTTATTCTCTCTAGTGTAAAAAGCCTTCGCCATGCGAAGCACCTAAGCCTTCGTCATCGAAGCATCCAAACCTCTGTCATCGAAACATTAAGCCTTCGCCCTGCGAAGCATCTAAGCCTTTGCCCTGCGAAGCATCTAAGCCTTCGCCCTGCGAAGCATCTAAGCCTTCGCCATGCGAAGCACCTAAGCCTTCGTCATCGAAGCATCCAAGCCTTCGTCATCGAAGCATCCAAGCCTTCGTCATCGAAGCATCCAAGCCTTCGCCCTGCGAAGTATTCAAGCCTTTGTCATCGAAACATCAAAGCCTTTTGAGTCCTGCAAATTTCTGCGTAGCAAGGAGAGCTCATCTCGAGCGGTATCTCGCTCATTTTCTATCAGCATCCTCTCCGCACGGCTCCTCTCCAACTCGCCCACCTTGGCTTCCGATGTGAAATTAAGACCTTAAGTTTTCTTAAGTTATCGTAATATCACATCAACAACATAATCTTCCATTTCTGCGGCCCTTCAAAATAGCACATACGCAGGACCGGAACGGAAAGGTTAGGAAAGAAGTTGCTCGGTATGCTTTTTGGTTAGGAAAGAAGTTGCTCGGCATGCTTTCTTCTCCCAAGAACCAATAAGTCCTTGTTTATCGTCCTTCTTCTGAACAATGGTCTCCTTCGAGCACAGTGGAACGCACAACCACTCCTTGATCGGGATGTCTGAAAGCCTCGCGCCATTCATGGAGAAAGCAGCAGGCTCATGTCCCGGAACTCTGGAAGAACATCTGTCGCCAAGCTCCACGAGAACGTCGTTTGGAAAGGAATTTTGATTGCAAGCCTTCCACTCCATGAGGTCTTCAGGCTTCTCAAAATCCATATCTTTCCCTCGGAATGGACTTAGGCCACGAAAACCGCCACGCTCCCACAGGACAAATTTGCTGGGTCTCTCGGCATCTTGACGCATGGCGAGCATGTATGTGGTACTAGCAAGAGTCACAGTAGGTGTGATCCTGCCTACCGATGCTCACTAGTCACGTCCGCAAGTGCACTCAGTCACCACCAAGTCCCCGTCGACTGTTCGGCCAAACTCCGTCCACGACGTGACATCGTGAGAGTATAAGGAACGATTTTACAAGATCGATTTGATAAATCCTTACCTCCAGCTAGTAGAACTCAAGCTCAATTTTTCGAGGATTTTGAAGCTTCTGTTCTTGCTCGATACGGCCTCAATCCTCCCCGTTTTTGATTTGGATCGGTTCGAATTAGTCCCAGGAGACTTAATCCAGCCTCAATTTTGATCCTCAAGACTCACGAATTTGAATTCGAATTTTCACCACAAATTTTCAAAATTTCGAAAATCTGCAAAACCAGCGACCCTCTGTCCTTCGTGTTTGTTTTGCTCCAATTCAGACTCTCTAATCTCTCATTCTCACAATCGAATTGCTCTGCTATTTAACAAAATCAAGGTTTGGACAAAATGATTGAGTTTTCCCTAATTAAGGGTTTAGGGTCCCTAAAATCCTTGATTTCCTCCATGTTGTCTAGACAAAGCAGCAAGAATCATTGGTAGGTAGCATGAGTCAGCGTCCACCGTTCGCTTGTCTCAAAAAGACCGTTTTGCCCTTCGCTTCCAAAATTACGAAAATGCCCCTCGCCTTCGTAGACACATAACCTTCGCATCCGATCTCCGATTTCGGCATGCCACCTGTTTATGGATTCGTATCAACTCGACCTACGTAACGGTCTCTGGCCCTCGTCCTTTGGACCCCCCAGTTCAAAAGACAACATTTTGCCCATGCTTGGGGGTAAAATGGTCATTTTGCACATTATGTCCGATTCACACCACTAAACCCAGAATAGTCATTCTAAAACTAAAAATGGACTTTTTACCTTTATAACCAGGGGCAAAATCGTCAAATAAACACTGAATCGATTCTTGAACCCAACGGTAACTGGTAACCCGGTAATATAAGACTCCAAACAATGTACATCCCTCCGGATTCCCTGAATACCGAATCGATGTGGGGGCATTTGTGGAACCCAAAATCACCGGAAAAATGTGGAGCTGCCACGTGGCCCATAATTCTCAAAATGACCAAATTGCCCTTGGTAATAATACTTGTAAGCCCAAGCACCGGACATGGCCCAAACCAGAATGACATGTGGAAGCCTCTCCACTCTCGATTTGTATAACACGTGTTAGCATGCAAATTGATGAGCATTTGTCCCACATTGAAACTATGGAAATTGAACATCTCACTCACCCCTATATAAGAGGTAAATTGATGAGCATTTGTCTCACATCGAAACTATGGAAATTGAACATCTCACTCACCCCTATATAAGAGGTAAATTGATGAGCATTTGTCCCACATCGAAACTATGGAAATTGAACATCTCACTCACCCCTATATAAGAGGTAAATTGATGAGCATTTGTCCCACATCGAAACTATGAAAATTGAACATCTCACGCACCCCTATAAATAGCAAGGCACATTTTATTTCCAAGATAAGTTGATTCTTCACTTCGAAGTATATCCTTTTCCTCCCTCAAAGCTAACTTAGGCATCGGAGTGTTCTTGGTCGAACAACCCCCCGGGTAAATCGATCGAGACAACGATAGCTAATTGTTTGCTGTTTGCAGGAATTGTGAGAACTTTTCGCGGCGGGTTTGATTTCTGCTTCAACAGTGACCCTAGGCTGTAAGATATGATGTTACGTTATGAGGTGATGTTACATGATTATTATATAACGTGGAGTAGGTTTACTACTTGGCTATGATTTTCATTAGAAATGAAACGATCCAATATTTGTGATAAGAGGCAATCTTAGGAGAATAACGGAAGAAAATAATTTTAAATGGTAGATTCTCTTTCTTGTCAGTTTTAGTAGATTGGATGTGGGCAATAACCCACAAGAGGGGGATCCAATTTGGTTAAAATAAAAAGAATTTGGATAATCTCTTGTCTGACAAGAGCTTGTTAGACGGAAGTAGGACCAATCACATTTTTCAAGGTAGTGTTTAGGGACATGTATTGTCACAAGCTATCTGGATTAGGAAACTAATGCTTAGTATGGAAGTTGTCAAAAGTGTTGAAAGACTCTTAAAGTTGTATTGTGATAACACTGCAACAATCTTCTTCTCAAAGAATAATAAGAGATTAGAATCGTTCATATTCATGGACTTCAAATACCTTGTTCAGGACATGGTGAGAAAGGGTCTAATCGATATTTAGCATCTTAACAGCTGCAAAATGATTGCAAATGCCCTTACTAAAGCATTGCATGGTTTCACTTTTCATAGATTATTGGTCACTAATATGGGTTTATATAACTCAACTGATGTTTTGGAATGCACTGATGTGTATCAGTGATAGTGTAATCAGAGAAAAAATATGATTAAATTTTGTTTGAATGTATATTGTTGTAAGTTGTTTACTTGACGAAGTAATAAACTTAAGAGTTACTGAACTATCCATATATTATTATGATTGAAGAACTATATGTTCTTAAACCTATGTTATGTGAGAAGATTTGTTTGGTACCAACAAACTTCTTAATCCAGATTTCCATATTGATGACTAATCCATAGTTGTGTAAGTCATATGTGATTTTAGAATGCTAATATGGATTGTCTTACATTAAGTCATCTAAAGTTATGTGATTTGATACAATGGTTGATGTTCTGATTGATTGTTTTGTGTTCTTGTGTTAATGGTGATCATATGTCCAATCTGGTTTGTGCAGCTGGTTCAAATAAGCTCATGTGGGAAATTACAAGATATGTGAGTTTCTTTGAACTAAGTGAACAAACTAAGACACTAGGACACTTAGTGTAACAAGACACATGCAATGAAGGAATTCAAACTTGATTTGAATTCAAATCACAAGTTTCTATTTGGAATTGTCATGAAGAACCCTAACTACCAATTGGATAGGCATGGCCGATTATGAGGGTGTATGTATATAAGGAGATTTTGGTCTCTCTTCTCGAATAACTTGATAAGAGAGAACTTTCCTTATCTGAAGTTGATCAATTTTGTATTAAGAGAATAGATCACCAATCTCTTGTGTCTATGTACCTTTATTCTTGTTTATTCGACAATGACTTCGATCACAAGTAAGTGATCATCTCTTCTCGGTTTTGGATATTGTAGTGTTCATTATGTTTTTTAATGTGATTTAAGAGATGATTGTTGATCTTGTTATGATTTTCATCATTGAAATCTAATAGTTTAATGCTCCTAAATAATTAATTAAAGATATGTAATTTATGTAAAAACTAATCAAATTGAATATTAGTTAGTCATTTATATGTTGATAATAAAATTCATATATAGTTCATTATGATCTTAATTGTTAATAATATGTTAATTTATCTGATACATATGAACTACTAACCTATCTCTAGTCTTATTAATTTTCTAAGCTTAAAATAATGATTTAGAGAATTGGTGATCTCAAATACTTACTTTTTGCTCAACTTACACTCACTCCCAACCCCTACAAACACAATTGACTTAAGAGTTTGTTTGTGAAGCCAATTAAATATTCAATCATCAGTGGAGGCAATTTTTTTTTTTTGCCCTAGGTGATTTTTCAGGAGGAACAAGGATGAAAATATCGATATCGACGGATATATCGCTCGCCGAATTTACGGATATCTCGCCCCAAATATCGATATCGATATCGATATCGTTTACGGTCAATAAAAATGACGGAAATTGGGTCCAAATGACGGAAATTTGGAATGAAACTTTGGCAAACACTTAAGTACCCAATAATGGTTATATAGGACTAATAAAAACTATAAAATGACTTTGATATGATAAATATATGATGAGTCATATGATGGAATATAGATCTGCCGACCACTAAAGTATAAAATCTTAAAGATAAACTTAAATTAAAACATAATTTCATTGATAATATTGCATTAACAATATTGTACACATTGAACTTGATCAAAAACAAGTAGAGTGTCGACCAGCTTGAAAATTAGATTGGTCTTGAATCTCTTGATCTACCAAGACACAAAAGTTTTGCCAACTGATGCTATTTGACCAAAAGGAAATGTATTGTTGGACATAGTATTCGTATATCTCCTTTGAATGACCTACTTTTCCTCCATAGATAGGGTAGTTCGGATTTACCCAACTAATTTCTCCATAATTTTCATGTGACATTTGAGGGAGATGGTTGTCTAACAGGGGGTGACGATATGGACCATAAGCATATGGATCATTTGAGTTGTTACTAGGATCGGTGCCTAAACTCATTGACTCAAAACTAATTGCCATGGAATCCTCAGAAGATGGGTTTCCATAACCTTCATATATGTTTCGTGTCCGAGTGTAATCTTTTCTGACACCACCGATTCCTACTCCTCATTCTCTACACCCATGATCATAATCTTGTGTGGCATGAGTGAAATCCGCCTCTTCAGTAAATGGGCTCAAGGGTGCATATGTATCGGTTACATGTTCATTTCCCCCGTCATCATCCCCTCCGTCATCCTTGTCTTCATCGTTTGTCTCAACATCATCTCCTCCATCATCATCATCATCATCATCTGGAGATTTATTTTGATGAAGTCCCTTACTAGTAGCATCAGCTCGTAAGTCACGTCTACCGGTAGAACCAAGCATTGATCTTTCCCATGAAGACATTGTCCGCTCACTTCCTACGTCCTCACTTCCCACTTCTTCAGATAGCACTCTATCGACATTAACACCGTGTTCACTAGCAAGATGTGCTACTCGAGGGTCAGGCCTTCCACTATCATCATCCAAGTGAGCTGGCATAATCCATGCTTGAAGTGGATCAGCCTCATTGTAAGACCCGTGTCCTGTAGTGAACGGTGAACGATCCCATATTCCTGCGAGGGGGGAATGGTCTGGGAAGGGAATGGTGGTGTGCCTTAAAGGTGTAGGCACACACCTATCTAGCATGAGGCCTTTTGGGAGCTCAGTGGCTTGGGGGGGGATTGGAACCCCAAAGTTAAGCGAGTTGAGGCTGGTGCAAATCCAGATGGGTGACCCCCTGGGAAGTTGCACCATGAGCTCCCGAAAACAAAACCGTGAGGGCGAGGCCCAAAGCGGACAATATCGTGCTAGATGAATCGGGACCTGACAGAAGAGGGTCGGGTCCTGACAATTTGGTATCAGAGCCAGACCCCGACCAGGTAGTGTGCCAGCGAGGACGCTGGGCCCTAAGGGGGGTGGATTGTAAGACCCGTGTCCTGTAGTGAACGGTGAACGATCCCATATTCCTGCGAGGGGGGAATGGTCTGGGAAGGGAATGGTGGTGTGCCTTAAAGGTGTAGGCACACACCTATCTAGCATGAGGCCTTTTGGGAGCTCAGTGGCTTGGGGGGGGGGGGGGGGGGGGGGGGGGATTGGAACCCCAAAGTTAAGCGAGTTGAGGCTGGTGCAAATCCAGATGGGTGACCCCCTGGGAAGTTGCACCATGAGCTCCCGAAAACAAAACCGTGAGGGCGAGGCCCAAAGCGGACAATATCGTGCTAGATGAATCGGGACCTGACAGAAGAGGGTCGGGTCCTGACAGTCGGGCTGCGGGCCCAGTTGGTTTACAAATCGGGCCGTGGGCCCAGTGGTTCATAAAATCGGGCATGAGGCCCAGTTGGATAATGAATGTGATTTCGGGTCAGGGACCCTATATTTAATAATTGTGATTTTGGGACAAGGACCCTAAATGGAATTATGTGGTTTTATGGAAATTTCGGGCAGGGCCCAATGGTAATAATGTGATAAAAGGATTTAATAAAACTGTTTTCCATATACCATCTGGATACAAGGTTATATGATGGTCTCCTCCAGATGTCTGGGACACTGGGGAAGTCACGGTGCATTGCCTGCGAGGGGTCATTATACGGAGCAGCCAGACCGTATGATGACTCAGGAGCAGGATTGCTATGATTGACGTCAGGGACGTCAGACATCAGGGATGTCAGATATATGGACCCGGAGAGACCCCGGGCAGCACGCGTAGCTTGTGAAACCGTGAGACATGACGTCAGGGACGTCTAGCATCAGGGATGCTGGTGATGGTAATGGTAAAATACGAATTAATGAAATGGCTTTCCGGGTGGATTTATGATTGTGTGATTTTAATGAATTAATGTTCATTTATGGTAGTGGGTGGTGACCCACATGGTTTTAATATGTATGGTGGTGGTATTCCACGGTTTTGGGCTGAGTTCCCACACTTAGCTTTTGGTTAACGGTTTTTGGGCTAAGGCCCTAATGGCTCGGTTGAGCAAACGTTTTGGTTACTGGTTTTTGGTGGCATGCATACGTTTTTATTGGAGGGCATAAATGTCTTATAAATGTATTTGGTAAACTTATTGGTTTTTGTCCACTCACAGCTTTTGGTTTTAATGCCCTTCAGGTTGATCACGGATGCGTTTGCAGCAGAGACTGGGACATTGCACACCTCCTCCATCGGTCCTTGCGCACTCTGGATGGCCCGTTTGGGCAGTAGCTCTTGGTTATCCCTTGTCTGACACCCCTTGTTGGACGGGAGCAGGGCACATTCCACGGTAATCCCGGGGGGATTGGGATGGGTCCTGTCAACTTGGTATCAGAGCACGGTTGCTCTATTTGTGCGCGCAGGTCGAGGGTGTGATGTCTCTTTGGGCTGCAATTCGTTATCAACCTGATAGATAGTGTTTGGGTTTGGATAGTGGATGGAGTGTGATTGGCCCGATACGCCGTGCGTTAATGTGATTCGACCCAGGTGGGGTTGATTGTGGTGAACTGGTATTGTGGGACCGTCGGTTCGGTCATGTGATATTGGATTGTTGTGCTGCTAGGTGCAGCCAGGTTCGGGGAACCTCATGTGAGTAATGGTTTAAAAATGTGAACCCTTGTGGTGGTTTCTAGTGTGAGGGATGTTGGTTCATCGGAGTTGGCCGATGACCTAGTGGTGGAACCCACGTTGATGGGATGGTAGGATTGGATTTGACGTCTATTCGATGTCAGGACCGCGGGGTCGGTCAGGTTGTGGATTTTATATTATGGAAAGCTGTTTGGTTCGGTTGAACCATAGGGTGTGATTGTGGAACCCTAATACTAAAAAGGTAAACCTTAATTGTGACTAGTGGATGAGAACTTGTGCTGCGACGAGCGGTTGAGGTCATGGATGACCATGTGGATGGCTCTGGTGAGTCTAGGCTGAACTATGGGATTCGATTTACGGGTACGGTTCTGAGATAAATTGTGGAATCCCGTGTTGGATCGGGTATTGGTGTGATGTGTGGATGCGGATCTCGATAGCAATGACAGTTAGTCGGTAGTCATATGGAGATGACTGGCTATCAAGGGTAATCAGTGTGGTCATAATACTTGGGGATCAGGGGACGTTCAGGGAACGTTCATTTTCCTGATGTGGATTGTCAGAATAGTGGTACCCATATTCGTGAGGTACGGGATCGTCGTTCGGTATGAACGGAGATCCAGGGTTGTCGTATTTGCACACGGTGTGCAGTATGGATGTTTGCGGGTTGGTACTTTTGTGCTGATGCTAGTATGGATGCCTGTGTGCTGATACTAGTGTGTTGATAGTGTGTTGGTGCTGGTACTAGCGCTGGTGCTAGTGTCGGTAATGGTGTTGACGATGAGCCACAAATTGGGTGTGACTCCGTCATGATGAACTTATGTTCGGTCCTTGAGATTCGGTATTGGTTGAGTGATGGACTGGATGGGTTCCAGTTAAGATTGTGCTGGGTTGGGATAAGTCCCAATAGTGGTGAGATAACCAGTGATTAGTGGATTTGGGGGAGTTGTTGGCAACTCCAAACTTTGTGCGATTTTATGTTTTAATATCCCTAAAATGTACATGGAAATGATTAAAACTGGAAAAGACGAGGAAAACCATTAGTGGTATAAAGGTAGGAATTTGTAATTGAGAACTTGGGAAACCGAGTGTTGAACCTGTAAAGGTCGGGATGTGCGAACGGAACAATAACGGATTGATTGTGGACACGGGGTTGTCCAAGTGAATTGAGGAGGTAGGAAGTCTAGTGGTTGGACTTGACGTCTTGTTGGGAGCATGTCTGTTTCCAACATGGTTGGAACCTTAGTGTCGAAGAGAGTTGTGATTGGGGAACGAGAGTGGTGTTCGTCTTGGTGATTGGTATTCCGAAGTCATTGGGGTTGACTTCTTGCTTTCTGCCCTGGCAGACATTGACTGTAGTTACCAGTACGTTGAGCGTGTATTGGTTGGTGAGCCTGTGTGTGTTGTGAGGTCATTAGTAGGAGCTACGTATTCGAAATTAGGTAAACGAGATTTCTCATTTTCTGCTTGGTGGCAGACGATGTTGGGGTACATGGCGTGGTGAGTGCAGTGAGTTTTGTTGCATCCACGTAGGATGAGTTTTGGTGTCATCATTTTGGATCATCCTTGGTTTTTCCTAGGTGGAATGACAAGGATTGATACAAGGTAATCCGTGAGAATCCGCAGTCTCGACGTGTCTCGTCGTTGACTGATCTGTCTAGTTGTGGGAGACGGTTGTCGATCGTTGTGGCGATCTAGGATGTTGACGTTATTGTCAGGGACACAGTGTCTATCTGGGTCGTGATCTTGATGATTCAGATAGGGGGAGAGTATATCACTCTTACCTTGGTACGTGAGTCGTAAATGACGGGATTGAACTTCTTTTCGAAGTGGGGCCCGTATGGTGTTCTACTCGGGTGAGTAGGTTTTCAAGGTAGTTGAATTTTGTCAACCTTAGACGTGTGAAGGTTGGATTGGCTTCCCTATGAAGTCAATCAAGTGTATTGAACGGGTAACCGATAGGTTTGGTTTTGGTGTGTCTTGGTAAATGTGAACGAGATTTCGGGATTTGGAATCGAATTTCTGGGTGACGATTCAGGATTCGATTTTGGAACTTGAAAGTATATTTCCGGGTTTGGGTACGGAATGGTTATTCCAAATGCTAGCTTACGGAATAATGATTTCGGATTCGGATTTGGATATGAATTAAAAGGTGATGTCTGGGTTTGGATCCGGGATTTCTTACGAAGTTGCGGATTCAGATTCGGAATTGGAACTAGATGTTGGGTGGAGTTTCGTTTTGTTCCATGCTGGATTGGGCAAACGTACTCCATTATTGGAACGCGTTCGGCTATGACCTAGGTGGTTGTAGTCTGGTCATTAGATGGATGTGTGTACTTCGTACTTGGTTCGAGGTACAATATCGTGTAGACTTGTGAAGTCTAGTTACGGTATACGGGATATACCCGAGGTGTGTCGGTGAACGAGTTGGTAGTCGGATTGGTTCCGATACCATGAGATTGGTTGTGGATCGGACATTACTATGCAATGGGTCATGGTAATTCCGGTGTGTTTAATTACACACAGGTCGTGTGAAAGGTCAGTAAGGGTATTGGTGAGTCGAGTACGTTGGTGGCATGTGTAGCCACGAGTGAGTCTAGTGTCAGTTTTCGACTGACAACAACTGTGTGGTGACAGTTTGTCAGGAGGTGTCAACATAGATTGTTGAGTGGGGTCAGTTGACTCCTAGTGGGAGTGGGAAAGGAACCGTCGAGTTGTTGCGTTAACGAGAGGGTTGATTTGACAAGTGGTGTCAAATTCGAAACAAGTAGTTTCAGTCATTCGACGGGGTCGAATGTAATCGTTGCGTTTTGAGTACTAGTGGTACGTTTGGGCGTAGACAAGTTTTGTCTAAGTAGTTGGTGTGCAGGTGTACACGTGTTGTGTGGTCGATTCCACTTTCCACGGGGTGTTTGTGGAATCAGGGTAATCGAGTTTCGAGAGCGAAACTTTTTAAGGAGGGAAGTACGTTGAGATTAGATCGGTTGGAATTTCGAGGACGAAATTTATTAAGGAGGGAAGATTGTAACGACCCGTCCCGAATTCCGGGATTAGTTTAGTGACTAATCTTGATTAGTGAGGTTGAACGGTGGTTAGTAGGGCGGAATCGGACAAATTGTGCGAAATGACCGTTTTTGCCCCTGGTCGTGGGCAAAATGTTGACTTTTTGTTCGGGCGGTCAAATGGACTTTGACCGATGACCGTGACGTAGTTCGGGACGTCACGAGTTCATAGACAGGCGGCACGTTCGATTCCGACATTCGTAGAGAAAGTTATGGTGTTCGGAAGTTGAGGGGTATTTTGGTACTTTGGCTTGTTAGGGGCCAAATGTTGACTTTTTGATCGGGAGGTCCGATGGACGAAGGCCAAGGACCGTTACGTAGGTATCGTCGATACGAATCCAACGACAGGCGGCATGCCGAAATCGGAGATCCGACGACGACGTTATGGTCAAGGAAACGAACTAACGAACCGAGGCCGGAATTAAAATAATAATATAATAATGAATAGTGACTGTTGACTGTGCACATCCGGATGAGTGACAAGTGTCACCCATCCCTTGTTTCCAGCTCCATGTTTCCCTCCCAACACCATCATTACAACATCATCATTCCTTATCCACCATTATCCTTCCTTTTCCTTTGTTTTTCTTTCAAACCGTGCATGATTTAGGGAGAGTATGAACTGGGAGAATTGGCTCCCTTCTTCTGCTGTTCTTGTGAGAAAATGGGAGACTTTGATGATTGAATTAACGGGGAAACACGAGGGGTTGTGAGGGTGTCGAATTTTGGATTTTGGATTTCGGGAAAATTGGGGGGAAAATTCGAATTGAAGGAATTGGGCTGTGATGATCGAATTGGAGGTTACAAACATCTTCCTGAGGTTGTGACGAGTCGATCCACATCAAAAACGAGAAGGATTGGTGCCGTTTTGGCTCTGATCGAGCTTGGTGACAGAGGAAGAAATCGAGGCTGAGTCGTGGAGTTTGGGGCTGTGATTGATTCAATTGTTGTGGGGAAATGCTTTCTCATGATCCCACGATGCTTCTGGGATCATCAATTGAAGGAAAACGTTGGAGAATGGCAGAACTCCATTGTTGAACAGTGACGGTGCTCGAGTTTGAGTCGTGACGTTTGAGCACCGGTTTGATGCAATTGATGTGGGGGAATTGTTCCTCATGGTCCATTGATGCTTCTGGAATCATCAATTGGATGAAACCTGCATCAATTGAGGGACTTCCATGATTGAACAGTGACCGGGTGTTCTTCGTGGATCATCATCGAATCGTGGGAATCTGGGTAAGGATTTGTGTAATTGAGTTTACAGACTTATAATTAGACTTAAAACGAAGCTAATGGATTGATCAATTGAAGGAATTAGGATCGAATTGGCAGGATTGGAACCGGGTTGTGTCGCGGGTGAATTGGACCCGTTTACCAGACAAACGGGTTGGGCTGGTGACACTGTAGCAGGCGCGTGAGTTTCACGCGCAGCCACTCACGGCGGCGCGTGACGGCGCGTGGGCGCGAATCTCGAGGTGAGGTCAACATGACTTCTGTCCTATTTAATGTAACGGACATTTTGGAATTGGTTTTGTGTCGATCGGACACCGTCTCGATATTGTTCGGGATGTCCGAAGGTTTTAAATTAAGTCTAAAAATAAGTAAAAATTCGGGAAAATTACGGGACTTTGATAGGATGTTAATGATGAGGTTAGTAACCCTCTAATGTGATTTGGACAGGATTGGGAGTCCCGGTGATAGTGGTGTGGCCCGGGAGGGCCGGTGGCACGCGTATCGAGGCACACGGTTAAAACGGTCTGTGAGTGGACTTTGGTTTTATAAATTCTATGCATGCTTAAATGTTTTATATGGATTATGGTTGTGATTGTGTGATGTTGATTTGGTTATTGGTAAATTGTACGGTTTCACGTATTTCGAGGCGATTTACGTGCTTGCACGTAAATCGAGGTTTCCGGTTTTACATGGATTTTCCATATTTATGACTTAGATATAATGTGATGAAATGGTTTTGAAATTGGAAATATGAACTCGGGCTTGAGGCCCAATTATGTTGGAAATTTCGGACTTGGAGTCCATTTGAATATCGGGCCGGGGGCCCAGTTGGTTAATGAAATCGGGCCAGGGGCCCAGTTGGTATGAAATCGGGCTGAGACCCATTTGAGTTATGTTATCGGGCCAGGGGCCCAGTTGATTTACGAATTCGGGCTGTGGGCCCAGTGGGTTTATAAGTCGGGCTGCGGGCCCAGTTGGTTTACAAATCGGGCCGTGGGCCCAATGGTTCATAAAATCGGGCATGAGGCCCAGTTGGATAATGAATGTGATTTCGGGTCAGGGACCCTATATTTAATAATTGTGATTTTGGGACAAGGACCCTAAATGGAATTATGTGGTTTTATGGAAATTTCGGGCAGGGCCCAATGGTAATAATGTGATAAAAGGATTTAATAAAACTGTTTTCCATATACCATCTGGATACAAGGTTATATGATGGTCTCCTCCAGATGTCTGGGACACTGGGGAAGTCACGGTGCATTGCCTGCGAGGGGTCATTATACGGAGCAGCCGGACCGTATGATGACTCAGGAGCAGGATTGCTATGATTGACGTCAGGGACGTCAGACATCAGGGATGTCAGATATATGGACCCGGAGAGACCCCGGGCAGCACGCGTAGCTTGTGAAACCGTGAGACATGACGTCAGGGACGTCTAGCATCAGGGATGCTGGTGATGGTAATGGTAAAATACGAATTAATGAAATGGCTTTCCGGGTGGATTTATGATTGTGTGATTTTAATGAATTAATGTTCATTTATGGTAGTGGGTGGTGACCCACATGGTTTTAATATGTATGGTGGTGGTATTCCACGGTTTTGGGCTGAGTTCCCACACTTGGCTTTTGGTTAACGGTTTTTGGGCTAAGGCCCTAATGGCTCGGTTGAGCAAACGTTTTGGTTACTGGTTTTTGGTGGCATGCATACGTTTTTATTGGAGGGCATAAATGTCTTATAAATGTATTTGGTAAACTTATTGGTTTTTGTCCACTCACAGCTTTTGGTTTTAATGCCCTTCAGGTTGATCACGGATGCGTTTGCAGCAGAGACTGGGACATTGCACACCTCCTCCATCGGTCCTTGCGCACTCTGGATGGCCCGTTTGGGCAGTAGCTCTTGGTTATCCCTTGTCTGACACCCCTTGTTGGACGGGAGCAGGGCACATTCCACGGTAATCCCGGGGGGATTGGGATGGGTCCTGTCATCAGACCAAGCATTCAATGTAGAAATGAAAATACAACCATGGACAAGAAGCAACTACTCTATGAGAATTCTGGGGGCAAGGCATCAATGCCTATCATCCTTTGAGATTCAGTCCATTCTTCAGCCGAACGTAGAGGGAAAGCCATCCACCATTCCCGACCTCAAACTCTTGCTCCAGCTCTAACTCTTTGAAAGGGACTCCGTTGCAACTCATCATACCGAACTTTAGCTCCTTATTTTCTTTTTGGAACAAAGTTGTGGGGGCATATGATAGTAAAAACCATTCAAGCCTCAAAATAGCTGAATTTCTACTCTTGTTGGGTTTTTCACTTGCAAAAACTTCACCAAGTGCTCAGAATGACTGATGGAAAGTTTGCATCTGCTGGATGACCTTGATAACTAGGAAATGGCCTCGAGCAGACTTGGAAGGAAATTCAGGACTTGACTTATTCTCTGAAGGAAAGTCAAGTTTCTGTTTTTATGTTCTTCTTCAAGATGGTGGCAATCGTCAAATACACTTGAGCGCTCAGCTACTCATTTACCAAGCTTTTGGAAGGTCTTCCACCGTTCAAGCTTTTTGAGAATAAAAATTTCCGCCTCAACTGATGACCAAAGGAGGAAGTCGTTATATTATCCACTATCTAGATTTTTTCCCTTGCAACATCTGAGTGTCCATGTGGAAGAGCATCTTTCGTCAAGCTCCACAAAGACATCATTGGAAAGGCAATCCGATTGCAAACTTTCCATGCCATCAATTCTTCGGGTCCCTCAGATTGAATATCCTCCTCTCAAAATGGATTCTGGCTACATGAACCACCGCACTCCCGCAATGCAAGTTTCCCAAATTGCTCCAAGTATACACCTTGCTGCATCTTAAAGTGATCGCCTTGGAAAAATAAATAGATCATCGCTTAGATCATTGCCAGCGGATGCCCAGAGCTATCATGAGTATGCCAACAACGTATGACTAACAGTATATGAAATTTTATATATAGCATCCACAATTGACATAATCTCTGACAAGTACTACCACTCACGTGCTCCACTCCGCACGCGAGCAAACTACCTCATGGCAAGGGTCAAGCGCAACATGACATGTGCCCAATCCGAACTGCCACAATTGAATGAGGGAGTAAGTTCTGCATCATCAATGGGGAAGTTAATTAGAGGTTACAAACTCCTAGATTAGTTGGAGAATTAACCTCAAATGATCCATTAACCAAGTCCAAGCAAGGAGGTACAACAGAGACACATATCGGACTCTAAGACCTAAAGCATATTTACGTCATTTTGATGTGACATTTCGAACTCAATGGAATTTATCATACACAAGAACAACGGAACAATGAAATTGAAGATCAAGTGGAGTCCTACTCCCATATATGATTTATCAGGATCACAATACAAATTACATCCCTTAGGATTCACTAAATTCCTAAGTGATGTGGGGGCATTTGTGGAACCCAAAATCACCGGAGGAATGTGGAGTTGCCACGTGGCCCATAATTCTCGAAATGACCAAATTGCCCTTGGCAATAATACTTGTAAGCCCAAGCACCGGACATGGCCCAAGCCCACAACGCTTACTTAGCCCCAACATTGGGCCCAAACCAGAATGACATGTGGAAGCCTCTCCACCCTCGATTTGTATAACACGTGTTAGCATGCAAATTGATGAGCATTTGTCCCACATCGAAACTATGGAAATTGAACATCTCACTCACCCCTATATAAGAGGTACACATTTCCCAATAGAAATAAGTCGATTCTTCGCTTCGAAGTATATCATTTTTCTCTCTCAAAGCTAACTTAGGCATCGGAGTGTTCTTGGTCGAAGTATACCTCGCATCACATTTTACGTACGTGGAAGCTAGATGACTTGGAATGTAATATTTGTCTTCAGCTTTACGTAGTAAGGTTGGCCGTGGATCATGATGAGGAATTGTTTTTATATTTATTCATAAATTATTGGTGAAAATGTAGAATCATCATGTTGGTAAATAACCCAGCGCGCATCCCTCTTCACTCTTCGTTTCCTAATTCCTTTGCCTAAAGCAAATGGTCTTCGTCTTCGTCTTCGTCAACCACGTTATAAAGCAAAATAAGTTTTCAAATTTTAAAAATAATCTAGACAAATCCAAGGAGTGACTTCAAATTGCTGCAGTGATTATTATGAATTTATATGATTTTTTATTTGCCCAAAAGTCACTTTTAATTCTTATAATTTAATTAAATTTCATGTACGTCTATGTAATTTCAATTAAACTAATCTTAACTTTTTAATTTTATATTTATAAAAATTTAAAAACATATTCAATTTTCATCCAATTATTTAACTGAATATTTTATATTTCACTTATGAAATGATATTTTTGGCATATTTCAACCATATATTTTTATTTTTGTGTTAAAATACAACTATTTCATAATTATCTTTCCACCTATTGCTTGAAAACCATTTTTTTATACCCAAAAACTTCTAAGGCATAGCTCTTCGAACTCACCCATAGTTAGTAAACTGGGATCCCCATGAAGACCTTACAACTACTGAGAAACTCTGAAAATGTTTTTTTATTTCATATATATGTATTATTTTGAAAATCCTTTATTTAGTGGTTTTATTATGCTTATATGGTGTGTGTGCGCTTCTTTGTTAGTTACTAATTACAAATATTCTATCAATTATTGATGATGCATTTTTTAGTGATATAGTTTAAATTTAATAGAATTTTGAAATTTCTTATCCAAACATAACCCAACTCTTTTATCATTACATCTCAAAGGGACGATTATGTGGGTTTGGTACTGAGTATTGATCTCTAGTGATTGATAATATTTTTAGATTTAATTATTAAGTTTGGAATAGAAATAAGGGACAAGTATATATAGCGAATTTTTAACAACTTAAATAGTGAATTTCTAACAAAATCACGAAAAATAAAATCTAGATTAGGTAATAATAATAAAAATTATTTTTAACAACTTAAATAGTGAATTCCTAATAAAATGATCAAAATAGAGTAATAAATTGAATTTTATTTACTAAAGGAGATGATGATTACCAACTAAAGTTACGTGGAAAATATGAAAGGAAAGATAAGCATACTTGCTTTTAGTCGACACTTTGGTGGAAAATGTGGAATCATGTTGGTAAAGATAAGCATACTCCCTTTTTACACCATTCTCTTGCGAATGCCTTCCAAAAGCAAACGGGTCTTCGTCTCCGTCAAACACGTTATTAAAAAAAATATTAAACATTAAAAATGCATTTAATCATCTATCAAAAGTCTTAGAAAGTTAGAATCAATTTTTTTTGGAGTCTTCCAAAGTGCGTATAAAATAGGAGGAAATTCCTACCATAAACCAAGATATTCGAATTTGCGACATCTAGTCGACAAAATCAAGGCTCTTATCAACAAAATTAGACACACTTAACCTTAGAATTATTAGAAGTAGTGTATCCACGAAGAAAAATATGCCTTAAAATAACACTTTTTCGTATCACACCTTCAATAAATAATTTTAAAATTAAATAGTTTTAATTATAATATATATAATAATAATTTAATAAATAAAAATATGAATATTAGCAATTATAAATATACCTCGTATAACATTTTACGTTTTGGAAGTATGCAGCCTTCAAGTAATTAAGTGAACGCAAAAAAGAATTATTAAAAAACAATTGCATGGTACGGGTGCGGGTACGTACGTAGAAGATGACTTGGAATGTAATATTTGTCTTCAGCTTTATGTACGTAGTAAAGTTGGGCGTGGATCATGATGAGGAAATGGTCTTCCTCTTCCTCTTCCTCTTCGTCTCATCATGGTCTTCCTCTTCCTCTTCCTCTTCGTCTTCGTCAACGTCAACCAACGTCAACCACGTTATAAAGCAAAATAAGTTTTAATTCAAGGAGTGACTTCAAATTGCTGCAGTGATTATTATGAATTTATATGATTTTTTATTTGGTCAAAAGTCACTTTTAATTCTTATAATTTATTTAATTTTTCACGTAAGTCTATATAATTTCAATTAAATTAATTTTAACTTTTTCATTTTATATTTATAAAAATTTAAAAATATACTCAATTTTCATCCAATTATTTAACTGGATATTTATATATTTCATTTATGAAATGATCATTTTTGTGTTAGAATACAACTATTCCTTAATTATCCTTTCACCTATTGCTTGAAAACCATTTTGTAATTAATTTACATTGTACATGACATAATATTATTTGTAAGACTAATCCAAATTTCATTAAAATTAATTCAAATATAACTCTAACATAGATGACAAAAATATCCCTAACTTTATATGATGAGTATTTCCTTATTCGGATAAATAATTTGGATATAAATTTGGACGTAATCTTAAATTACTATAAGTAAGAAACTAAAAAGTTAAAATCAGTCAAATTAAAATTATAAGAACTAAAGTGGGAAAGTGAATAAACGATAGGAATCAAATTAAAACTTGGGCATTTATCCTTTTTTCTACTTTGTTATCAATAGAAATTAATGCTCGAAATTTGTTTGTGGCATCGTTGTTGGTTTATATTAAGATTGACACGCCGCCATGGCTAATACATGGTCTCTTTGATCCGAATCATGTTCTTTTCTTTGATGAGTATATATGTTTGATTGAATCTTGTGTTTCGTGTTAGGAATAATAATTGTATAACATACTAGTGTCTACTAGACCAATAATATCTCATTGCAGATTACATTATGTTGGACGATTTTTTCGAATTTTAATGTGAAATAACTCTTCAGCATGTAATTTTTCTTTTCGCCCTTATACTTCGCGCCTATTTGAGGTTTAATCAATTTAGCTTTATAATTTGTTTGGTGAATGACATAATTGCCATTGAAATATCCTAAATCAGTTAATCTCTAGATTCGGATCTTCGTATGGATGAGTGATCGCTTCAAGATGAGTGATTTCACCTTGCCGCCAGTGTCATCGCTTCTAGATGAGTGATTGCACCTTGCCGCCAGCTTTGTGTCCTCTTTAAAGCCCAAGTTAGGGAATTTATTAACAGAGGTTTTTATCAGTGATGTCTCTTTTTCTCTGGTTTAGATCAATGGGGTTTCAAGATTGTGTTTTTTTTTTTTTTTTGCCCTGCTTATGGATGAGTATTGATTATACATACTTGATGTTAATTCTACCTAATTTCTTATCGAATAAGATGTACATCAAATAACAAGGAGTTGATCTGAACACGATGAGAGATTATGTTGGTTTGCCTGCATGTTGTTGTTTCGATTGTTGTAGTTGATAATTGGTTAGAAAGGCTTAAACAGAATGAGGTATGATGAATTCTTTATGAAGACCAGTGCATTTTGAAATTGAATGTAAGTGGAGTGGATTTCCATCTTCTCATACTTGCTTTACAGGATTATCAACTTAGCTTCTTATGTACATTACTTTGCGTGTGAGGGCCTGAATTTCTTGCTTCACATTTTAAGGAATTAAAAAAGTGCAATGATTTTTAGTGGACTTCATGTAAGCTTTGAATTCTAATTTGTTCTCAATTCGATTGGATGTTTAAGGAGTATAAGTTATTTAATTGAAGGGAAATTTAGGGTATGACATGACCCTCCATGTAATCCCACGCGATTAACGTGAGAGGAACTGTTGACACAACATTGTAAAATGACCAATATGCCCCTAACTCGAGATAAATACATACCCCATGCTAGACAAGGGATACCTACCTCATCCTACGTCAGGATAATCAGAGTACGCTAACCCACGTGATACCTCAGTCTCCTTACAGCCGCGTCCGCAACCAACATGGAGGCACCAAAACTATGAAAACTGTGAGTGGAAAAAAATAAAGATTTGGAAAACCATTTTCCGAATAATAACCTTAAACCCTCCGTTTTAGAAAACATACATGCATAATCGAATAAATCTTTGTTTCCAGATAAAACAGTAAATCATAAACCTTTGAAGTTTTTTTTATCCAAACATAACCCAACTCATTTATCATTACATATCAAAGGGACGATTATGTGGGTTACGTATTGAGTATTGATCTCTAGTGATTGATAATGTTCTTAGATTTAATTATTGAGCTCGGAATAGAAATAAGGGACAAGTATATATGTATATGACGAATTATCTATGATCTCATATGGTAAGCAATTACAGTTAAAAATTAAAGACCCGTCAAACTTCATCCATAAATAGTCTTGAAATTTCTCTTCACATATGCAAAATTTCAAATTCAACTCTCATAAATTACAAGCTGGATATTCAACATGTATATTATAATTTCTTTATTCTTAATGCAATTAATTGTATATTATAGGCAAGGAATGAAAAATCGCCGGAATCGTCGATATATCGCTCGATATATCGTGATTTCCGGCCGGTGGTAGCTAAGAGGAGGGTGAAGATGTTTCTTCCCCCAATATCGGCGATTTCGTCCAATATCGATACATATCGACGATTTCAGTCGATATTGTCCGAAATTCCCGATATTGGAGATCGATGGATAACAGAACCACCATCTCATAAAACATAGGATCTATTTGGTTTAGGAAGATTACGAACTATCAATGAGTACAATACAGATAAGGCAAATTAATAAGAAACAAAATGGAAGCCCAAATCTAATCTACCTGGAGAAAGATGGTCCGCGTGGTATTGGAGACGAGATGGCCGGATCCAAACGCCGGTTAACGGCTGGAGGATGTCGCGCTTGGGTTTAGGGCTGAAAGGGGCGAACTCGAGCGTGAGAGATACAGAATTCCAGGGATGCGTGTTCAAGGGCGAGAGCTATACAATCCCAGACGTTCGAACAATTAGATCATCAATGGTGGACTCAGAAGCCAAAACCTAAATCTCTTGCTCTTTGGTGCTTTGGTACCCGTACCCAGTTCCCACAGATTTGTTGCTTCGAGATAAATTGAATAATAGCCTAATTGGCTTGTTTGCTGCACCGCCAAACTTGTAAGCCCAATGCTTTTATTTTCCTTTCAAGGCCCATTGATAGTTGCTTAGTTTTTTTAAGAGAAAATTGTTGTCACTAATGATCGGTTCTACGAGAAGTCCTGATTTTAAATTTACTCATCGAACCCATGAGGAAAGTTCGGCAAGAAAGGACTGAACTAAAAAAAAAATCATCAATCACGGACTAAACAGAAAAGAATTAAAAAAGGATTCAACGAAATCGTTAATCAATCATACACACAACAAGGATTCAAAAATTCAAAAGGCAATGATTCAATTGCCACCCACGGACGAACATAATTTGGGAAGAAACAACAAAATTAATTCACAGACTCACTAGTCTCAGTCACCACCTTCAAAAATTCAAAAGGTAATGTTTTAATTTAAATTTATCTTTAAGATTTTATAATGTTAGTTATCGACAGACCTATATTCTATCATATGATTCATCATATATTTATTATATTAAAGTCATTTTATAGTTTTTATTAGTCCTATATAACCATTATTGAGTACTTAAGTTTTTCTCAAAGTTTCATTCCAAATTTCCAACTTTTGAACCCAATTTCCGTCTTTTTTGTTGACCGTAAACGATATCGATATCGATACCGATATTTGGGGCGAGATATCCGTAAATTCGACTAGCGATATATCCATCGATATCGATATTTCAATCCTTGATTATAGGAAGTAAATTAAATATATGCTACAATGTATTATTGGTCTTGGGAAAAGTTAAATTGAATGATTTCTTTTCACATTGAATTATTTCAAGACGATAAGGGTAGTAAAGCAGACTATCAATTATATTGGATGTACATGATTCTTACTTCTCCAGAGTCCAGGACTCCAGACCTTTAAAGTTAGCTAATGAATCAGCAATTTCCACCTGTGTTGATATCTACTCCATACAGTGCACCCTCACCTTTATTAATATTTTTTTTTCGAAACACCCTCACCTTTATTTGAGTAAGGTGAAAAAGGAGAGGACACTTTATTTGACACTATTAACTTGCTTCCTACCATGGTTTGGAGTTCTACAAAATACAAAATTAAAATTCATTGTTCAATCTCCATCCATCAGATTTGATTTTCATCGATTGTTTCTATATTTTTTTTTCTCAGAGAAAAGGTAAGTTCATTGATTCAAACTAATAATATATTACAAAAATATATAATATAATCTCATTAAAATTTCATTAGAATTTTCAACTCGACAAAAAAATAAGAGGAATATTACAAAAAGATGAGTAGAAAACAAAATCTCGAAAAACAAAATTTAGATTAGTTAATAATAAAAGAAAAATATTTTTAACAACTTAAATAGTGAATTCCTAATTGTCGTGTTTCTTATGATTGTCACCAAATACGACGAAAAAAGAAAATAAAGCAAAATATATTAATATTAGTATTTTGTTTCCACGTTATGCAGGTAGACAAATATTGACTGGATTTTGAAGTATCATAAGCTGTTTCAGGAAAAAAAAAAGTATCATAAGCTGTGGAAAATGGAGGGTCCGTTTCTTAACGAATTTTTTTTTTTTAAATTGTGGAATCATGAATCACTGAAAATTATACCGCTGCTATGTGACCTATAATTTAAATTAATATAATTATAAGTTAGTTTAATTTGTAAACCTAATTTATAAATTAATCAACTCAACATATAAAATAGTCCATTTATTGTTTTTTTTAAAGATTTTTACTGTCATCTTTTTATGATTTTGTTTTTTTAAGTTTTAAATACCGTTTATAATATTTGTTCAGATACGGATGAGAAACTTTCAAATTTTAAATATTATTTTTTATATTTATTTTGTAAAATTAATTAAATTAAGATAATTCTAACTAAATTTGAGAAAACTTATTTTATATTTGTTTTATTCGATAACATATGATACTTTTAAAGAGTCAGAGAGTTACGGGTACATTATTTATCTTATTAATTTTTCATAAGTAAATTAATAAAAAATTGTTTATTTTATTTTCTTTTGAGAGATATATTAAATATATATATATATATTATGATTCAATTAGAATATTTTTTTTCTAATGCAAGGTTGGTCAAGAAAGCAAGGGCCCATCCCTTTTTCACCTTTCTTTTCCTAATGCCTTGTCGTCCAATCGTGTTGGAAAATGGTCTTCGTCTCCGTCAAGTACGTTATTAAAAATAATAATTAAAATGTTAAAGATACAAGAAGTTAGGAGGGGACAAAAACATAACCAAAACAACCAAGAGTGCTGGGAACCCTTGCCTTTAAACTAGATGTGCAACTAGTAGAAACTATTACTAGATAGTTTTGATGAGTTATGCTTGTGGTCCAATAACCTTTCTTTAATCAAGTGAGTGTGAGGTAAACATGTCAAATTGATTGCATTGTTCTTTTTTATACCTTCTTCTTAATGTATCTAAAGATTTTAATAAATTTTCTTTAGTCTAGTCCAGGTTCAGTTTATGTTATGCCTAAAATATCCATGTTAGCAGCTCGTTATTTAATTAAATGCAAATTAGACAGACAACTTCTTGAAGTTGTTGATTAAGTTATTGATCATTATTAAATTTGAAATTTGGTAACACACAAAATTGATTGACAAAAAGACGTTTTTACTGATTCGTAAAAAATTAAACAGAGCTTTTTCAAGATGATATAAGGAAGGTCGCTATGTAGACTAATATAAATGTTAGACTCTTGACTTGTAAGTATCAATCATCAATTAAGGACTTGGTTTTGCACCATTCATGGCATAATCATATCCATCTTACACAATTTTCAATTTCTTTTGGTATGATGTTATTCATGTACATCAAAATGGGCATGGATTTTATTATTTTCCAGCTCATATGTCATTTCGTTTTAAACACACAAGAAAGGAAAGTAAATTTCACGTATATGAAATTAAAAGATTAAAAAAAAAGATGGCGATCGATGACCAAAACAGAGCCACAATATCAAACATAGAAAGTAAATTGCAAGTGTTGAAAGTAAATTTTCTCTTTTGTAATCAAGCCTTGAGAAAGTATGATCTTCTAGAAATCATAAATTGAACGAGCATAAGTCGGAATCATTATATAGTCTAGCATAGTATTTAGAAAAGTTGGGCGTTTAGATGCCTCAAAGACCATATTGATTGACATTCAAGATGAGGTGAATGTCTAGAGATCTTTAAGACTAACTTGCTTGAAAGTTAGGGTGAAGAAGAGCTTTGTATAAGTGAGTATTGAGAGAGGAGTTGAGAAAAGAACTGAATCTTGATCCTAGATCGAAAGAAACATATTGTGCTTTAAAATTCGAGCTTTTAAACAAAGCAACTTTTGAGGTTTGTAGTTATCTTTGAAATTGTTTGAGTTTGATCAATTTGTTTGTTTGATTGATTGATTTGTTGTCCCTTTAGAAAATGATTTTTTCTCATTTTATATGCAGTTGAGGGTGAACTTGGCTTGCCACATAGGCTTGCACGTGGACCTTCTGGCAGTCACCTTGTCAAGTTCATCCTCTTTACCTTCTAACATTTTCGGGTTGACATAGCCAATTTCCTTCTTTTCCAATCCCATTTCCCCGCGTTCTCAAGTGGGCGCTATTTGGGTTGGTTCCAATTTCCTTCTTTTCGAATCCCAATTCTTCTCCTTCTTCTCCTTCTTTCTGACATTTGTTGGTTCTTGCTTTTGTCCGAGAGTTAAATTTTTCGAGTGTAAACATATTATCAAATGAATTAATAACGTACATCTCTTATATTATTCCTAACTCAAGTTTGGTGCTACTAAAATTAGGTAAACTTTACAAGTTGCACTGGAAATAAATTTACCAGGTAATGACTTCTTGAAGTTGTTGATTAAGTTATTGATCAATTATAAAATTTGAAATTTGGTAACACACAAAATTGATTGACAAAAAGACGTTTGTATTTATTCGTAAAAAATTAAACAAAGCTTTTTCAAGATGATATAAGGAAGGTCGCTATGTAGACTAATATAAATATTAGACTCTTGACTTGTAAGTATCAATCATCAATTAAGGACTTGGTTTTGCACCATTCATGGCATAATCATATCCATCTTACACAATTTTCAATTTCTTTTGGTATGATGTTATTCATGTACATCAAAATGGGCATGGATTCTATTATTTTCCAGCTCATATGTCATTTCGTTTTAAACACACAAGAAAAGAAAGTAAATTTCACGTATATGAAATTAAAAGATTAAAAAAAAAAGATGGCGATCGATGACCAAAACAGAGGCACAAAATCTTCTGCTAAAGACGAAAATTCATCCCTTACACACTACCGAGAAAAATAATAAATTTCACATCTTTTCATTTGTGTCGTTTCGAACACGTTTGAAGGAAAGTAGGGTTTCAAACACGTTTGAAGGAAAGTATGGTTTCAAACACGTTTGAAGGAGACAAATTGACTTGACTAAGCCATTGAAAAGGGTGGACACTTTATTTGACACTCATTTATTATACCCCAAGGAAAGTTCCATCTCCAATTCTCCATCCATCATATGTATTTGAGTTTCATTGATCATTTCTCTAGTTTAGTGTTTTGTTTTTTCTTTGGTAAAAGCAGTATCGTGGAGGGAGGAGGTAGAAAACAAAATCTCAAATGCAAAAAAATAATTATTTTTAACCACTTAAGCTACAAACTCCTAATAAAATTATCAAAACGGAGTAATAAGTTGGTTTTTATTAGTGAAGGAGATGCTGATAATTATTTCCAACTAAAAGATGAAACTATTGGTGGAAAATGGATAAGCACAGACAAGCATGCTTGCTTTTTAGTCCACGCTATAATTTGGTGGAAAATGTAGAATCATCGTGTTGGTCAATAAAGCAAGTGCCCAACTCTTTTTAACCCTTCTTTTGCCTCAGTGGATGCAGTATTGAAGATGAAGGACATACAAACACTGCGAAGATGCCAAAACCTACATTGAAAAGTATGTACCCTTTATGCTGCCCCAATATCCTCGACAAACACTGCCCCAGTATTGAAGATGAAGGACATACAAACACTGCGAAGATGCCAAAACCTACATTGAAAAGTATGTACGCTCTTGCAATACGTGACCAAAATAGCACCACAAATTGTTTTGAATTATTGGTGCGTCTCTTCTGGTCTAGACTCCAAAACCAATCTTGTGGGCTACAACGATTAAAGTGAAATAAAAGATAAGTATTGACGTTGACTTGTAAGCATTATGGACTACATAAATGTAAGTGACAAGCACATTTTTTACTTGACTCCACTGAAATGTTACAGGTTAACTGAGTCTAATAATTAATAATTTTGTTAAGTTATACTATCAGAAAACCGTAAGATGCAGAGCAAGAAGCTACACGCTTAATTAAGCAAAGTACAGGCTACAAAATTAACCATAGAAAACTGTTGATGGGAAAAGTTTTAATTAGAAACACAATGAATATTAGCACAAGTCCAACTCACAGAACCTTGTAAGAATAAGAGACATAATAACACTCCATTATCACTAAAAGGTATTTCCTGCAGTTCATCACTTCATCGAGTGTCCTTCATTATCACTCCAATACTTGAAAATCTGTACAGATATGTTATATGTGTAGCAGTCCATCTCGAAAGTTCCTACGCTTTAATAACTGAGTAAGACAATATTGCCAAGAAAGACACACATTCATGCTAGTGTATTGAGTAGACAAGTATTGGCTTCACTTACTTGTAAGCGTCATGCACTTCTGTTGTGTTCTACTTCTCCGGTCCTTGGCATTTCATCTCAAACACACTATGTACCAAGAAATGTGCCCATCCAATTTAGGAGGATAGAACATAGCAACTGTATCGAGCTTTGCTACTGCTTCGAATCTAAGTTGGGCAACATTGTCAAATGATTCTACCAAATGGTCTCTGCTCATACAGGACCTCTTATCGGACGTCGACGAACAAAACCCTTTTCTCACTGACTTTCAACACTGAGGCAGTCATCCCAGTTGAGACCACTGAGACTTCCTACCGTGTGTCAGCCTATGAGCCGGAGCAAAATGACTAGCAACTAGCACTTAGCCTGGATTTCATTGAAGAACACCGCGAACAGGCCAACTTGCTTGCATTAATTGTTCTTTTTTATGCTTTCTTCTTAATGTATCTAAAGACTTTAATAAATTTTCTTTCCAGTCTAATCCAGGTTCAATTTATGTTATGTCTGAAATATTCATGTTAGCATCTCGTTATTTAATTAAATGGAAATTAGACATACAAACTTCCTTAAGTCAGGATGATAATATCGGACCAGAACATGAGGCAACATTTTTTAGTGTAGAAACTTGATAGTTCATTGGGATGATATCAGACCACTGACGAAGAAAACCACTTGAGGGACAAAACCACTTGCTGGTTCTTGCTCTTGTCCGAAAATAAAAAAATTTCGAGTGTAAACATATTATCCAATTAATTAATAGCGTACATCTCTAATATTATTCCTAACTCGAGTTTGGTGCTACTAAAATTGGGTACGCTTTACAAGTTGCACTGAAAATAAATTTACTAGGTAATGGCTTCTTGAAGTTGTTTATTTATAAAATTTGAAATTTGGTAACACACAAAATTGATTGACAAAAGTGCGTTTTTACTGATTTGTAAAAAATTAAACAGAGCTTTTTCAAGATGATATAAGGAAGGTAGCTATATAGACTAATATACATGTTGACTCTTGACTTGTAAGTATCAATCAACAATTAAGGACTTGCTATTCATGCCAGAATCATATCCATCTTATAAATTTTCAATTTCTTTTGGTATAAACTTATTCATGTACGTCAAAATGGGCAGAGATTCTACTATTCTCCAGCTCATATGTTATTTCGTCTCAAACACACAAGAAAAAAAAAAGTAAATTTCACGTATATGAAATGAAAAGAAAAGAAAAAAGATGGTGATCGATGACCAAAACAGAGTCACAAGATCTTCTACTAATGAAGAAAGTTCATCTCTAACACACTAAAGAGGAAAATAACTTGTGATCAATATTGGCTAGAAATTATAGTTAAGTATGGTATGTGTTGACTTGCTAATTAGCAATTGATAGTGAGCTTGGAGTTAATTGCATTGATAGTCAAATCAAGATTGGGTGATCCAAAAGCACATTGATTCAGTGGATGCAGTATTGAAGATGAAGGACATACAAACACTGAGAAGATGCCAAAACCTACATTGAAAAGTATGTACGCTCTTGCAATAAGTGACCAAAATAGCACCACAAATTGTTTTGAATTATTGGTGCGTCTCTTCTGGTCTAGACTCCAAAACCAATCTTGTGGGCTACAACGATTAAAGTGAAATAAAAGATAAGTATTGACGTTGACTTGTAAGCATTATGGACTACATAAATGTAAGTGACAAGCACATTTTTTACTTGACTCCACTGAAATGTTACAGGTTAACTGAGTCTAATAATTAATAATTTTGTTAAGTTATACTATCAGAAAACCGTAAGATGCAGAGCAAGAAGCTACACGCTTAATTAAGCAAAGTACAGGCTACAAAATTAACCATAGAAAACTGTTGATGGGACAAGTTTTAATTAGAAACACAATGAATATTAGCACAAGTCCAACTCACAGAGCCTTGTAAGAAGAAGAGACATAATAACACTCCATTATCACTAAAAGGTATTTCCTGCAGTTCATCACTTCATCGAGTGTCCTTCAAACACACTATGTACCAAGAAATGTGCCCATCCAATTTAGGAGGATGGAACATAGCAACTGTATCAAGCTTTGCTACTGCTTCGAATCTAAGTTGGGCAACATTGTCAAATGATTCTACCAAATGGTACGAGACCTCTTACCGAACGTCGACGAACGAAACCCTTTTCTCACTGACTTTTGACACTGAGGCAGTCATCTCAGTTGAGACCACTGAGACTTCCTATTGTGTGTCAGCCTATGAGCCGGAGCAGAATGACTAGCAGCTAGCACTTAGCCTAGATTTCATTGAAGAACATCGCGAACAGGCCAACTTGCTTGCATTAATTGTTCTTTTTTATGCTTTCTTCTTAATGTATCTAAAGACTTTAATAAATTTTCTTTCCAATCTAATCTAGGTTCAGTTTATGTTATGTCTGAAATATCCATGTTAGCATCTCGTTATTTAATTAAATGGAAATTAGACATACAAACTTTCTTAAGTCAGAATGATAATATCGGACCAGAACATGAGGCAAAAAATTAAACAGAGTTTTTTTCAAGATAATATAAGGTAGCTATGTAGACTAATATACATGTTGACTCTTGACTTGTAAGTATCAATCAACAATTAAGGACTTGCCATTCATGCCAGAATCATATCCATCTTATAAATTTTCAATTTCTTTTGGTATAAACTTATTCATGTACGTCAAAATGGGCAGGGATTCTACTATTCTCCAGCTCATATGTTATTTCGTCTCAAACACACAAGAAAAAAAAGTAAATTTCACGTATATGAAATGAAAAGAAAAGAAAAAAGATGGTGATCGATGACCAAAACAGAGCTACAAGATCTTCTACTAATGAAGAAGGTTCATCTCTAACACACTAAAGAGGAAAATAACGTGTGATCAATATTGGCTGGAAATTATAGTTAAGTATGGTATGTGTTGACTTGACTAATTAGCAATTGATAGTGAGCTTGGAGTTAATTGCATTGATAGTCAAATCAAGATTGGGTGATCCAAAAGCACATTGATTCAGTGGATGCAGTATTGAAGATGAAGGACATACGAACACTGCGAAGATGCCAAAACCTACATTGAAAAGTATGTACGCTCTTGCAATACGTGACCAAAATAGCACCACAAATTGTTTTGAATTATTGATGCGTCTCTTTTAGTCTAGACTCCAAAGCCAAATAATAGATAAGTATTGACGTCGACTTGTAAGCTTTATGGACTTGTGTTATACTTCTCCCTAATCTAATTTGTCCATTATGTTATTTCATCTTATACACGTGATGTCACTTTAATAACATTTTACAAGTTACAAGACGAAATCATAAGCAGAACAACAGTATTTACCATTGAAATATAAGTGACAAGCTCATCTTGACTTGACTCCACTGAAATGTTACAGGTAAACTGAGTTTAATAATTAATAATTTTGTTAAGTTATATTATGAGAAAACCGTGAGATGCAGAGCAAGAAGCTACACGCTTAATTAAGCAATGTACAGGCTACAAAATTAATCATAGAAAACTGTTGATGGGACAAGTTTTAATTAGAAACACAATGAATATTAGTACAACTCATTATCATAGAGCCTGTAAGAATAAGAGGTAATAACACTCCATTATCACTAAAAGGTACTTCCTACAGTTCATCACTTCATCGAGTGTCCTTCATTATCACTCCAATACTTGAAAATATGTACAGATATGTCAAATGTGTAGCAGTCCATATCGAAAGTTCCTACTCTATAATAACTGAGTAAGAGAATATTGCCAAGAGAGACACACATTCATGCTAGTGTATTGAGTAGACAAGTATTGGCTTCACTTACTTGTAAGCGTCATGCACTTCTGTTGTGTTCTACTTCTCCGGTCCTTGGCATTTCATTTCAAACACAATGTACCAAGAAATGTTCCCATACAATTTAGGAGGATAGAACATAGCAACTGTATCAAGCTTTGCTACTGCTTCGAATCTAAGTTGCGCAATATTGTCAAATGAAATAAAATTTCCGATCCAAGTGACACATCTTCACTTAAAGGATTAGAAAAGACTTTATCTTCATTCACCACAGTTGCACATTATTGATCTGGAGAGGCCCCTGCCAATAGTACTCCTGTAATTGGGGTCTAATAATTTAGCCTCGAACGAAAGCAGCGGGGAAGAAAGGACAAAACTGTGTGATGAGGGGAGTAAATATAAAACTACACTTAACTTCTGTAGTAAATTGCAGATAAATGTCCGAAGTACATCAATCTACAACTTTATTCAAGACAAAGAGTTCATTGGACAAGCCCAATCAACTCGTAATTATAATACAATAACAATTCAAAGCAACAATCTCATTACTATATGGAGCTTAATAAAGCGCTAACTAGCTAGCTCCACACTACACAACTAGCATAGGCAATTGTCCATCCATGGAAACTTCGAAGATTCAGTAGCTACACCTGCCCTAGCTAAAAAAAAAAAAGTTAAACAAGCACCTAGGTAATTTCAAAAAGACAAATACCTATTATGTGTGTGTGAGAGAGATTACATGAAAAATTACCAATTAACGTTTGAGCATCCAGCGTTGCTGGATCAGCATAAATCTCACATAAAACCAATCATTCAAAGCATTCAAGAACTTGAAGTACGAGTATCTCCATGGTCTGATGTATATCAAGCTACCACAAATTGCCCAAAATCCAACAACTACTCCAAGCACCATACTGATGTAAAACCCCTGCCTTATAAGCCCATCCTTATCCTCTTCATCAATAAAACCCGGTTTCTCTGGGCCTGTTTCCTCCCAATCACACTTCTTCCAAAGTGGCAGTCCACACAGTTTAGGATTTGCAGCATAAATAGAGGAATCAATGCATTGGAGCAGAGTGCCTCTTGGAACTTTTCCAGACAAGTTGTTGAATGACAAGTCCAAGACAGCAAGACAATCTATCTGAGCAAGGCTTGTTGGAATTCTTCCATCTATTTGGTTTCTTGACAAATCAAGCGAATCCAATGACTTCAAGTTTCCAATCTCAAAACTTATAGGCCCTACCAAATGGTTTCTTGACAGGTTCAAAGAAACCAGCCCAACCAAACGAGTGATTTCACTTGGAATTTCCCCTGTTAATCCGTTGTTTGAGAAATCTATTCTTTTCACAAGCCCCAGAGTATTTCTATATGACTGCATTCTTCCTTTCCAAATGAAGGTGGCATCGTCCTCAAAATAAGCCCACTCAAATAAATGTTGATCTGTACTTCTCATATAAGAATGTGTGATGGCCAGAGTTGAATTTCCTCCCTGAGAAAGAGCAGTCAAATTGTTGAAACATTTGGGTATGCTTCCAAAGATGTAGTTTTTAGAGACATCCAAAATTCGAAGCTGAGAAAGATAACAAAGTTCAGAGGCATGCTTCCATTGAAGTGATTCGATGAAAGTACAAGGATAACTAATTTCTCTAGGCTAGTCCCTAACCAGGTAGGTATAGGTCCCAATAATGTGTTATGTCCAAGATCAATAAGTTGCAAACTTGAGCAATTTTTCAAAGATGAAGGCAATTCTCCAATAAATATGTTGCCTCTTAATTTCAGTGTTTCCATCTGAAACAAGGATGCTACAGTCTTAGGAACTTCCCATAGAAACTATTGTAACTCAAATCGAGCATGACTAGGTTTTCCAAATGTGTCAAACAATCTGGAAGTTCTCCGAAAACACTGTCGCTCAAGAGAATAAGAAATGTTAAACTTGTACACAACAAACTAGTTGACCCTGAAATTTTATTATTTGAGAGATCTAGATATGATGCTTGTGAAAGAACAGGGGGTATTGGACCTTCAATTTGGTAGGCACTCAGACAGAGTTCAGGGTAATATGCAAAGTCCAGTGCCAGTGTCAAAATAGGAAACACTAGTAATTTAACCCGCACGTTGCCGCGATGTTCTTGAATGTTTCGTAAACGGAAAAATTATGATAACATGAATATTATAATTAACAAAAATATTCAAGGTCTATTTACATATTAATAAAGCTGTTTAGGGAACATAATGGAGTAACTATTGATAGCTATGCTACTCTTATTTATACATATCTTAACCATTGCTCCAAAACAACTGCTCTTTCATCATTAACTTTATCGAGCAATTATTGGCACAAAATAGAAATATAAATGTTCAAGCAGTTTAGGTAATTTACACTTGAAAGGACAATGTAGAACTAATTGATCAGGGGGAGTCCTTGTATAATTCTAACCACATTAATATTATCAGTTATCATTTTAAGAGTATTGGAATGATCAGTAAGGAAATAATCATTAATACATGAGCAAGGAAAAACTAAATCATATTACACATGCAAAAAATTTGAGGCTATAGAAAGTTGGCAACCTGCAAATGAATAATAACATAGGTTGACGAAAGAGTCAAACCTGGAAGCGCAATTAAAAAATGGTAGACTGGAACTGGAAGTTAAGGTGTTGAAAGAAACCACATGTTTGTAAAACCAAAAAATGAAAACAAATAGAAGTAATTTAGCAACGTCGATGAAAAAAATTGAAAGCCAATACCATATAATAGCACTTGTATATACAAAATGGTGAGTCAAATTCTTTATAAAACCATTATATCTACCAAAATATTGTAAGAGAATTAGCATAGAGTATATCCAAAATGAATTTTAGGCAAGTCTAGCTATAATCGATATGAATCATATCAAATTTGAATCTATGACATTGGTAAAATTAGATAAGCACCAAAACCCACATGACAACCGTTACCTTTCTTGCCTGTTGTCTCAGGAATCATCCCTAACTTTAGTACGTTCTTCTCAGTATGGTATAAGCTATGTTGTTCTTATCATTTATAATGTTGCCTGGGTATATATATTCACAAACCAATAACACTATCTCCCAGAACATTTACCCAGAAAAAGAAAATTTAACTTTCTCATGATAAAAAATCATATTTGTTTCCATATGAACTTTGAGTCCGTAGCATTTACCTCGATATCCTTCTATTCTTCACCAGTCTCTCGAGAATGAATCATGTCAAGTCAACTCATAGGCTCCATTCAGGGGCACTTGATCCTCCTCTTCCACTGCACTTATAGAACTTACTTTCGAGCACAGAAAGAAGAACAAAGATATATAGATTGAGACATGCCAAATGTTTTCACAAACTATTCATGAGAAAGAGAGGCTTTCAATGGATAGTTGTACCTATGCCGAACCCAGCAGGTTTCACTGGCTGCCAATACCTAACTACTTGCTGCAATGGCTATTTCGACTACACCTGCAAGTAGAAAACCCCAGCAAAATCTTCTCAAAATTGTCATGATAAAAGACAAAAGAAAAAAAAAACAATGAAAATTGAGAATCTTGTAGAGATTCATGAAATAATCATAGATTCACAATTACTTGAATAAACCAACATAGTACAGTAAAATAGAAAACATGCACATCAACCCACTGATTTAGTCCCATTGGCATCAATAGATAGAGGAAATTAACTATACCAGGCGAAAAGCAAAAATTCAGAGCCTTCAAAATAGCCTGGGTTTATGTTAAAAAAATGTGGTCTCATGACCCGTGTTTAGAATGCCTGTACTTATGCTAGCATTATTTCTTATTGTAAAATCCATAATATATTGAAATTGACTAATCCATCTTAAAGATAGTAATTCAGTTGTAATATCTTACTATTATGACATAAATTGAGAAGAGTGCATCAAACTACAATAAATCAAAATGCATTATTAGACATGACAATCCATCACAAACATATGTGATTCTACAACTATCTTTATTCAAATGAGGCTAGAAATTACCTATTGTAAACACGTCATTATATTCATTCTAAGCATCAAACGCTCATGTGATCTGTTAACAAAGAGGAAAATGTATTAACATCACTTGATAAAGCCAGACATGGATTCATGAAAAAAAAAAAATTCACTGCTAAAATTAAGCAAGGATCAGATTGCTCGCTTAATTCTTCTTCTTATGGAACTGTTAAAAAAAACATGAATTTTACACTATCACTCAAAAATGAAAAAATGAAGGCCAAGTCGTAAACCCATACCTCAAATTTCAAAATACTCCAACTGGTACATAAATATTCAAGAAATAAGAAACATATATGTGAAAATAGATACTCTTGTTATGAATTTTCTTTCATCAAATATAATTAAATTATGTCTTATAAATTCTGATCAAGACTGAGAAATTCTGCTTCAACACCAAAACTTGGGAGAGAATTGTACAACAACAAACTAAATCTATAAATCCAAATCCAAGAACTTCATAAACCTCCAGATTTATGCATATAAATACAACAATAATTTTGGTTGCACATAACAAAGCAGTAGATTTTAATCATCAACAATAAACGAAGTTATGAAAATCTCCAACGATTGAGCTTATGAGGTTGGAACAATGCAACAATGCACAATTTAAAAATTCGAACCTTTCACTTAATACACAATTTAAAAATTCGAACTTTTCATTTTTAACATTCTTCTTCCACTCTGGGGTTGAACTCTAGAATTCCACATTTTCTGTAAAATTGATGGGTTCAATAGTAGAAGGCTGAAAAATGAAGATTGATGATCCGCCTTGCCTGGTTAGAAACCTATAATCGTGGTTGAAAGTTGATCATGAACACTAAAGAAAGAAAATATGATTTGGGTCCTTCTTTCTTCCAATCCTCTTCCTTTTCCCTTTTCCCTTTTTTTTAATCCTGCATAAAAATTTAATAGAAGATTGAGACAACCCCAAATCTTTCAAAACCCTTTTTGCTCCAATTTATCTATCATCAATTTATCAAAATTGAAGAAAAAATTTAAACAGACTAATAAAAAATCTTAAAAAATTCAAACCAAAATTTAAATAGCATGAAAAATAAAACTTCACTTCAAAGATAACCAAACCCAACAATACTTCTCTTCAAACCTTCAAGAAATGGACATACGAAAGTTGAGGAAAAATCCATTCATAAGCAAAAACAAAAGATATTATGTGGGGGCCTAAATTCATATTCGCCAAAATATTTATATTACAATTTAATCATCATATTATGCCTCATCGCCAACTATTATTATTCACTGCATATTTGTTTCTATGTACCTTACGTTGGGTCTTTGCGCCAAAGTAGAGAGGGAAGCAGTCATATGAAGAGCAAATTTGCCTTTGCTTTTCCAAATCTCTCTTTACCAACAAATGAACAACGTGAAGCTGCACATGGGAGATAAAAACAGTGAAGAATGTCAAAAGGCGAACTGAATAGAAAGTTCTATAAACCAATAACTACTGAGAAGATGAGATAAATTGCAACATTGAGGAGAATCAACCCTCAAAATCAATTCAAATAGTCTAACCGAAGAATCAATTAATCAAATCCTACAAAAGTCATATGAGTAGCAAGAGTAACAAATATAAAATTTGGAACCGAATTGAAGTAGATAAATTTTACGTCAATACTTCCCCAACACGTGAAAATTTGTTCATCAACTGTATCAAGAAATGGACATCCGAAAGTTCAGGAAAAATCCAGTCATAAGCAAGGATAAAAATATCGATATCGACGGATATATCGCTAGTTAAATTTACGGATATCTCGCCCCAAATATCGGTATCGATATCGATATCGTTTACGGTCAACAAAAATGACGGAAATTCGGTCTTAAAGTTGGAAATTTGGAATGAAACTTTGAGAAAAACTTAAGCATGCAATAATGGTTATATAGGACTAATAAAAACTATAAAATGACTTTTATATAATAAATATATGATGAATAAGATGTAATATGATTCTGACGATAACTAATAATATAAAATCTTAAATATAAACATAAATTGAGGTGAGTTACTATAATTGAATGTTAAAATGGTTAAAAATATAACAATAAACATACAAAAATTCAATGTAAGAAAAATGAAAAAATAAGTTTAACATATTTAAAATTGGGAAAAAAAAAGAATGAAAAAATAGGGTCAAATTTTGTTAAAAATTGGAAGTAATGGATATATATAAAATTGGACAAAAAATGAAAAAAAAAAGACCAACCTTTGAAAAATTGGAATAAATAAATAAAAAGAAAAAAAAAAGGAAAAAACCAAAAAAACCAAAAAAACCAAAATGTGGCAGCTGGTTGGGGAATAAAAAGGAAAAAATAAAAAAAAAACGGAAGGAAGTGCAACTGGGGGGTCGAACCCGAGACCCCCCCAAGGACATAAAAGGCCCACGCCAACTCTGCTGGGCTTCAGTTTATTAATTTACCTAACGTTAATTATATATGTATAAACATTAATCTGCTAACAAAGTCTCCCCCTACCTCCCGCCGGGTCTGCAACTTGGATTTTTCGACCCGGCGGCATGACCCGATGAAATAACCTTTGTTTTACGTCCGATTTTCACGATTTAATAGTGCATTTTCATCGTTTTGATCTTAGAAATAGATCTGTGGGTTCAAAACAAGAAATCATTTCGAAATTTCGGCCAATTTCTTCCCCCCCTTCTTATGTGTCGCCGGCCGAAAATCGCGATATATCGGTCGATATATCGACGATTCCGGCGATATTTACTTCCCTGGTCATAAGCAACATCAAAAAATATTCCACGGAGGCCTAAATTCATATCCACCCAATTATTCATTTTACAATTTGATCATCATATGGTGCGTTGTCACCAACTATTATTATTCAATGCATATTTGTTTATGTATACCTTAACGTTGGGTCTTTGCACCAAAGTAGAGAAGGAAGCAATTGCAGTCATATAAAGAGTTACTTGTGTCTGCTGGGTCCTAAAGAAACAGAAAATGCAAACTATATTGGTTCAATTGATAGATACTATTTTTTATTTTAGGCATTAATGTCAAATGAAGCGAAAAAACACATGATAAATCGCATACTGAAACTAATGGCGAGACTTTTTGTAGCCCAATTGAGTCATGCCATCAGAAACCTGCAAGTTCATAACTTTATATAAATGCTGTACTTGTGACGGGAAAATTAATATACATCATGAGGACGAAACAATGCTTACAATTTCCCATGGACGTGGATGGAAACCTACAGTGAAGCCCTTGAATACAGATGGATCTTCTTTCTCGCATGGCATGGAATGGCCAGTTCGAGAAAAACTCTAAAACAGATTTTACACATCTTGCATGAGCCTAAGTATAAGTTTCCAATAACTTCACACGTTATCTGTACTCAGCAACCATAGCATTCAACATATGAGGGTCTTCATGTTCAACCTATTCATCTTCAGAAAAGTAAGTCCAAATATCATTTGGCATTATTCAAGCGGAAATCACAATACTACTCGAGAGAGATTAAACTCTACAATTCACTGTAATGAACATAAACTGAAAATGAAGGTACTAATCCAGAAATCGACAGTTTGCATCATAAGTAACATTGCAGATGGCCCAAGTTCACCTGAAAAATTTGGATGATAACAAATCAGCTAGGAATTACTAAAATTTTGATAGAGTCACAGAGGCAAAACAAAATTAATGGTAGAGATGCAACATGAGTATAAAATCGTAAAAGTAGTTTTTGATTGAATGCAAGACCGAGAAATGAAATTAAAACTCATCTATGTGGTTTAAAAGTTAGATATAAATGAGGATTTAAATGTTACTCGGACATGCAATTTGTCCCAAACTCTTCAAGCAATATCGAAATTGAAATTAGACTCCAAAAAAATGAAATCAGACGCCAATATTTGCATTGTTCCTCCAAAGCAGGGAAAAAAACATAGATTTCATAAAAACAAAACTAAATCCACAAAACGCACATATTTAATTCATGAACACCCATATGCCAAAAATTAAGCCACCAAATTAATAATAGATCGGATCTAGCAACACGCAGATACAAAACAATCAAAAAATCAAAACCCATAAAACTCAGACAGAAAACGAACAATATCCAATTCAGCACAGATGGAATAATTGATCGATTATTAACTCCTCCAAGCCACGGAACTCCGACCTCGAAGCCTCGATTAATCAAGAGTTCTATCTTTCACTTTATCGATTGTCTCCTGGAAAGAGAACGAAGAAAAAAGAAGGTGGAAGTCAATGAATGAGAAAAATATTATGAAAACCTTAAATGTGTGAACGCAAAGAGAGAAAAAGGCTAGCAGAAAGATAAAAGAAAGGCAGAGGTAGTGGGTGTTATAGAAGAATTCAGAGGTGGCATAGACGTGTCACCAAATTGAGAAGGGGCCACAATTGAAGAGGCAAGGTTGAACGCGAGACGGGGCAAGAAATTGTGAAACGACCCAGACCGAGGAAGCGAGGTAGACGGTGATTGGATGTAGCAGCGGGAACACGGAAGTAGGGATGATGATGAATTGCTGATGAGAGCAGCAGTGGCGAGACATGTCTACTGGCGATTGGCTGGATCTGCGGCGTGAAAGAAGAATAGTGTTTCGTAGGACATCGAAGGAAAATGCTGCAGAAGCCAGGAAAGCGGTATCTAATGAGGCGGCGAAGAGGAAGGGCAATATTGATGAAGATGCAAGAAGCTGTTGAGAGACAGTGCAAGAAGGGTATAAACGGAAATGCACTGTCCATGAACAGTGCAAGGTAGTATATATAGAATTCCTTTAATTTGGTTGTAGAAGTTCATAAAGGTCACACACACAATGAAAGACCCCAGAACAACTTGGAAGGATATCAGAAATTCCGGCATCAGATAGATCAAGGGACGAAATGTTTCTGGGTTTGAAGCCAATTTGGGAAATTATTAGGACCAATAATCTTGCAATATTCCAAATTTAAACAATTCAATTGGAAAGGGGGGAGCCAATCAAGATGGATGTCTAAAACTAGGGAGTCAGAGGATAACCCCCGTCCCTCTAACTTGGAGAGCTTTCAGAATGAGCTTCTGAAATCACCTCTTTCAAAGAATTTATGCCAAAATCCAGAATCACAAGGTTGGACATTTGTCCGATACTTTCCAGTACTCGACCACTTAATGAATTGTTATAAAGATCCAACTCTTTCAAAGATGAAAAGTCTGTTAGATTAGGCAATGAGCTTCCCAGATGGTTATGAGAGAGATATAAGCTCTCTGATGAGGTTTTGCCAGCACAATTAGACAATAACATTTGCACTAGCTTGGAAAACTGTAGACTGAGATTATTGTAAAAAAGGTGCAGTGATTGCAACTTACATAACTTGGAAAAAGAAAGCGAGTCTACACCTTCGAGTTGATTAAAATAGAGATCAAGCTGGTCTTGTAGTCGGGCAACCATGCTAATATCCAAGAAGAGAGTTGGTTCATAGGAAGAGCAATGTTAGCAAGAGATTTAGACAAATCTATACTAGAAAAAGTAGAAAGAAGTTTGGGAGGAGAAAGATGACAAGTCTGTCATGTCAAGTTTGTGAGTTTAGGGAGCTTATTAACTGCTTCCGGCCATCCAAAAACAGTACTGAGATTGAAAAAACTAAGGTCCAAATAAGTTAATGAAGAGAGTTGAGAGAGCCAATTGAGATTTTCTACATTAGTAAAGTTCTTTGAGGCGAGATTAAGATATTGCAAGTGTGTAAGATTTCTGATCTGATATGAAAATCGACCACCAAAACGAGTCCAAACGGGATCAAGGTGTGTTAAATTGGATAGAGAACCAATGAAATATGGAATTTGACTCCAATTGAAGTTAATTCCCACAAGGTCCAAATATTTCAAATGCTTAAACTTAATCAATTTAGGACCAATCATCTTACCCCGTAAATAAAATGCAACTCCACAAAAATGAAGTTTAATAACATTACCAGTTTGGTTGCTGCCGGAAACTCTTCCCACGTGCAACAGTCTTGTTTGGATCCCCATGAAGAGAGTAAGTAGCGGGTATCATCCCCAGGCCTTGTTTGAATGCAAGGAGTACTTCCCTTTCCCTCTCATTGCACCTCGCCATGACGATGTTGGCATCATTATTGTCGCCAAATACGGCTTCTGAATAACTGTTGAATCCAAGAGCTAAGGAAGAGTTTGATATGCAATAATGCATGAACATGCCTTCCGTCCATCTTATTTAGTAGCTAAACTAAATATTAAGAGGAAGAAGATGCAAGATTGATCACAGTATAATATTGTAATGAAGATGAATCTAGCTATGACATTTCCAAATTAACTACTTATATGCACCCATAATTTGAGAATACTGAAGGGAAAAAGAAAAAAAGCCTTGCATTCGACATCATATGCATCATTTCTGTGCGTCACTAGATTTACATGCATACAAATAATTAAGACCTATATTGTATACTTAACACTAAGTCAAATATGGTGTGCTTACTGAAGAGTATTAAATTAAATTAAAAAATCATCCCGATCGGAATTCAAACGAAGAAATTATGGACGGAATTCGGTGAAATTATATAAATTACTTTTTAAATTGAAAATTCATTTGCAGGCCAAAAAAATTAGCCCAAAAGCAGCCAATCCAATCTCCTCTGCCCAGCAGCCCAAGATTCAAGCCCAAACCCAATTTTTTTTTTTTTATTGTGAAGACCTTTTATATTTTAGTTTTAGTTTAAAACTAAAAAAATAAAATCTTTTAATCTAAAATTAAACAAATATTATGAACTCTTAATAACGTGGACCCTTAATATGCTAATATTTGCTTTCTTTTCAAATAATATTATTATTTAGTTTGTGGTTAATTAGGATATGTATCCTTGATTCTGGGAGCTTTGATATTTGTCAAGGACTTGTGTTTCAAGTCTCACAATTATATACATTCATTGATACAATTTTCATTTTTCTCTGTTGGATAACATTTCACACCTACTTTTTTGAAACATGGTCATATGCATGGTTATGTTTCTTTGAATATGGGAGGGGGAACAAGTGGACAAGTATATTGACTTGACTTGCAAGTCATCCGCATGTTCAAAGACTTGTGTTTGTATAGTACCATTAGTGCATGTCACAATCATGTCCATTTTATGTACGTATTTCAATTTCGGTCGGTGTTCTATTATTTAATTGAAATAATTTGTAATTAGGGTTCATCGACTTTTCCAATTCGTCTGCAAATTTATTTTAATCTATAAAGAAATACAAGATATGTAACTCCATGCCAAGGCCATTATGAAGTATCTTTTTATTTTTATTATGTTTACTTTGTATTAATAATAATTTTAAAAATTAATATATTCATTAACGGTCCAGTTTGGATTTAACGGATTTCTAAACTATTAGATAAATAACAGATTAATTAGTAATTTTAACAAATTTATATCCACCTTACTTTTAGTACAAACTCTTAATAAAATGATAAAAAAGGATTAATAAGTTGGTTTTTATTTATAGGAAATGATGAGTAACTCCAAGTAAAGATGAAACTATTGGAGTAATAAGTTGCGTGAGTCACGCGGTCTTCGTCTCCCTTTTTCACCTTTCTTTGGCTAATGCCTTGCCTAAAGCCTAAAGTGCTAACCCAAGTGGTTTTCCTCTTAGCCACACGCGTATATTGAATTTAATTATTTCAACCTGAACTTCCTCGCACGTAATATTTGTTCATGGCGACGTTAAAGGTTACACCTTGATATGCATTATTTTGAAAATCTTTTATTGGGTGGGTTTTATTATGCCCATATTTATCCATTATTGATGATGCATTTCTTAGTAATATAGTTTGAATTGTACGGAACTTTAAAATTCCTTCATCTAAACATATCCCCTCATTTATCATTACATCTCAAACGCGCTACAATTATAAAAAAAAAGTTTTGCATGTTGATCAAAGCTCGTCTATTGCTAGAAGTTAAAATTTATGTGGGTTTTGTATTGAGTATTGATCTAGTGATTGATAATGTTCTTAGAGACTCGCCAATCATCATCTGTAAATAGTCTATGATCACCTTCTGCAAGAAATTAAAGTTAAAAATTAGAGACCCGCCAATTTTCATCTGTAAATAGTCTTGGAATTCCTCTTCACATGTGAAAATTTTCGAATTCGACTCACATAAATTACAAAATGAATATCCAATATGTATATTGTAATTCTCCTTCATTTCAATATAATTAATACAATTAGTTGTATATTATTGGAAGTAAATAAAATATATGCTATGATGTGTGTTTTATTGGTCGGTGAAAAGTTAAATTGAATTATTTCAACACGATAATGGTAGTTAATTAAGTAGACTATTAATTATATTGGACGGACAAGATTCTTACTTCTCCAGACCATTAAAGTTAGCTGATGAATCAGCAATTTCCACCTGTGTTGATATCTACTCCATACAGTGCACCCTCACCTTTATTTGACACTATTAACTTGCTTTTAGTCGATACTTTGGTGGAAAATATGAAATCTTGTTGGAAAGAAAAGGGCCCTTCCTTTTGCACCTTTCTCTAGCTAATGCCTTCCAAAAGCAAATGGTCTTGGTCTCCGTCAAACACGTTATAAAAAAAATAATTAAAATATCATAAATGCATTTGATCATTTATAAATAATTTATAAATAATTTTAGGGTTATTAACAGTGACGTAACTATGAATTTAAATCATGATCGGCATTTATATAGATAATATATATATTTATATGTTATTCCACCAAAATGAATTAGAAATAAATATCATTTGACCAAAACGATTTACATGTGAAGGAATTAGTATGTTCAATATGTACAAGGTGAGCAAGGAAGTAACTAACAAGGAAGTATATGCACCAGAAGTATTGTTTGGAATCAAATTTTTTTTTATACATGATGAGCAGGCAACGGAACTGGTGTGTCTCCTATCTATACTAAAAAGTCTAAAAGGCACGCAGGATTCCACTATTCATGGACAGTGGATTTCCTAAAATGCCTTTTCAATTTGTCACATTTTGGGTATTATTTATTTTTTATACTGTAAGGGGACGGAATTACCCCTCATTTTCTTCACGTTTAACGCAATCCTTTCTTTATGTTCTCTTCGACTTCTCCGTGTTCGCTCTTCTCAACTTTTCATCCGGAGTGAAGCCCAAATTCGAAATCCTAAATTCTACCAGACTCTCTTCTTCTCAACTTCTCTTGCTCGCCCATTATTCAACAGTTACCCATCAAATTAACAGGTCAGATTGCCCGTTCTTTTTTTATGTTAGGTTTTGAAGTGGTGTTTTAAGATGAAAACATGTGGATATTTGGGTGCAAAGGAGCAACTGGATTCTCAGCGCGCTCTACAGCTGAGAAAGTTACACAAGAAAACAACTCGCGCTTACAGAGAGAAGTTGCGGCACAAGTTTGTCCTTATTAAGGTTCGTTGTTTCGGGTCTCTTGAGTTTTGCGTCGCATCCTATTGGTTCTGGTCTTCTTCGTCTGTTTTTTATTTGTTATTATACTGACGGTGATTCCAAGGGTTTGCCAATCCTGGAGCAAGGTCGTGACCGGGCCTTATTGCTGGCAGGAGATAGACGTTGAGGAATGGAGCAAAAAATGCCAGCCTCACCACCTCGATCGAATGCTCGAAATGCTCATCGCAAGAAGCTGCGGATCGCTCTGAAAGCTCTCTGTTTCTACTTTCTAGCCTCCAAAATGACGTCATCTTCTCCCACGTTGTTGAACAGTAAGCATAATTGACCATTATATGATTTTTAGCACTGTTTACTAATTAGCCCCTTTTTTGCTGCTCGAGTTTAGATTTTGTGTTAACTGGTTAACTTAGCCCCAATGTGAATGCTCATAATTCACTCTCTGTAGTTGCAATTAGCTTGTTTTTTATTTTCCAATTCCATTCTGAGGGAATATATAATCGTTTGTTAATTTTTTTTTCTTGTTCTGATTTTGCAGTCCTCCTGCTATAAAGAGGCTGTCAAGTGGTTTGTTTCAAGAGGTGATTTTGCAGTCCTTCTGCAGCTAACTGTGTTGTCAGTAGCAAATCTTCAGGGCAAGACCATATGGTGTCTTCATGACGACTACTATGTGAGTAGTATATATCAGTAAGTTGTTCTAATTAATACTTTTCCCAATGTAATTAGCTCATTCTATCCTGTTACACATTTACATCTACAAGTTCACTGATCCACCTGCTGGCTTCATTGATCATTCCCATAAGTTGAAGCATATATATGCCGAGGGAAATTTGAAATTTAAAGCAATCAAGAAGTCAAGAACTAATTTTTTTTTGTTAAGTCTGTCAAGTTTTTCTTTCTTCTGACCATTTCACTTGGTCAAGAAACTCTTGAAATGGGGGTTGATTTGTATTGTAGGTATGATGGGGGATGGTCCCTCTTCTATCATCTTGGTGTAATGGGAATTATTTACTGATATACAAGTTCACTGATCCACTTGCTGTCTTCGGTATCATAGTTGTTAGAAGATATAATGAACTATACACATAACATCATCACTAGGGTTCCACCTGCTGGCTTCATATCATTCCCATAAGTTGAAGCATATATATGTCGGGGGAAATTTGGAATTTAAAGCAATCAAGAAGTCAAGAACTAAATTGTTTTGTTATTTCTATCAATTAGATCTAGGGTTCTAAGAACTCAATGGATTTCCATTTCTTTAATTTTTCAGCTATTTTTGTTTGAGTTGTAATTTTGAGTTATTATATATATATATATATATATATATGGATGTAGCTCCGTACATGCTAATTTCTTGCACCTTTTTTGTTTATTTAACATTTTCACGTGTTCTTTTTAACGTATTGTTCATTATTTTATGCATGTGGATATGTTTACCACTCTTCTATGTGATGGATAAGAATTGTCAGGTTATGAATAAGTTTGATTGTTCGCGTTTATGGTTTATTGTTATAGTTGGAGCCTGTGGATTGCTTGCCAAATGCTCATATTTGTTTTTCGGACAAATTCATCAAATTGCTGGGTTTCCATCAAATTTCCAGATTATATGGGATCGGAAGAGTTAGGTTATTTAAATGAATTTAATCTACAGTTTGCTTCACTAAATTATATAAGATTGGAATAACTTAGTTACGAGTTGGGTTAATTAAATGATTTTAATCTATAGTTTGCTTCAAACTAATAGTATTCAATTGTGTAAGTAGCAGATTTTCTTTTATCACTATCACAATTGTCGTTGGACATTATCTCATCATCGTTGTTGCGAGGAAAAAATTGTAGTCTGGGTTTTCATCAACAAAGAGGATGAACAGAATTGCGGGTATGGTTATTTCCCATTGTTTCTCTTCAACTAGATTTTAATTTTCGAAAGTTAATTTAGTGTTGCTCATTAGCTAACCTCTATTATGCTATCGATGAATTTCATATAATTTAATTCAAAGTTTTCTACTCATTTGGGTTAGTAGAGGTGCACGCAGAGCCTTTTGATTTATCTTCTTTCGTGCAGGGAGTCTTGACGCATCATTAGCAGGTTGGTTAATTTTTGTTGATAAAAAAGAACAGCAGGATTGCAGGTATGGTTAGTTGCCACAGTTTCTCTTCATATCGATTACTGTTGTTGATATTTACATTTCTTTTCTTAATATCTCTTACTTGATTGAACAATTTGTGCTATGGGATTTGGAATTTGGTTTGCTAGAGGAAATAAGTTAGTCTTTTGCCTTCTCCAATTCTATATTTCTCCTTCTTGGGTTATGTAAATGCAAGAAAATATTGATTATTTCGTACTAAGCTCTGGACCTGATTCGGGAGAGAAACCTTCAGATGCTGACGGATTCATGCTTGGCAGTGTTGGTGTTTAAGCCTAATCTCTGGAAGGTGACTTGGCAGCCTACATGGATTTGTGCCAAGTGAAGAAATAGAATGTGCTACGTTTTATTTTGATGTAAGCAAGTGTAGTGTCTGTGAGGAATTCAGTTAGAGATTGAGTGAGTGTGAGGATGAGCTGTAAATGAGAGCAACAAGGAAAGTGTGTGTGACGATGTCACTGTGAACCTTTCCTAACCGTTTTTCACAGTGTACGTGTGTCACTGTGAAGCGCAATCATCTCTTTTGCTATTCTACACCGAGAAATCCAGAAAATCCAATCCATCTCATTCATGCAATTTATCAAATACATAGAGTGCACATTTCAACGTTTGTGTTCATCATCAATTTCTGTGCCTTCTTTTGTGTTGATGGGGATCCCACACAGTGGCTCCCACTTTCCTCTCTCACCAGTCACCACAAAGATGATGGAATGACAAATGAGATTTGTTTAAAATAGTGAACATTATTTAGTAGATTGCACTATCGACAACTTTATCCTTCTCAATTTTTGTCCCCCACATCTGGACAGCAAGAAATGAAACTTCACTTTTTACTGATTTTGTCTTTTTTAATTATTATTCCTAATCTTGTAATAATATAGTTAATAGTAACCGGGTTCACATTTGACAACTATTCAATCTTGTTTCAACTATAATTCTCCCACATTTTTTCTAAGTTATCTAGTTTACTGCACTTATGTACATCCCCTTCTGATGTGTTCTAGGAAAATAACTTAATTAGTTTCTTGAATCATGGGACACAGCCTAGGAAGTGGGCAATACGACTAATGGTTGTTTTCAATCTCGCACAGGCTCTAGAATACTGCACAAGCAAAGGCCGTGCCGTTTATCACGACCTTAATGCTTACAGAATTTTATTTGATGAGGTAACTGTTTCTTGGCTCCATCTGAATTATACCATTTTCTATGTATTTTCTGATTGTCTTCTTTGTTTATTGTCTTATATTTTGCAGGATGGTAATCCTTGAGTATCCACCTTTGGCCTGATGAAAAATAGTAGGGATGGGAAGAGATATAGTACAAACTTGGCATTCACACCTCCTGAATATCTTCGAACTGGTATTTGTCTCCTACAAAATCAATTGATGTTTTCAATCCAAAAGGTGCTAATAAATACAATTTGGCATGTCTTAGAAAGTCTCAATACTAATTGGCTAGCAAGATAAGTCAATGACTTGCCTCACGTCCCATGTCTCGAGGGGAAAGTAACACCAGAAAGTGTTATTTATAGCGTTGGGACTCTTTTGCTTGATCTTCTCAGTGGAAAGCATATCCCTCCAGGCCATCTATGTAATTCCTTGAGTGGTAAAAGGAAATATATACAGTAAATATGTTGCCAGGAAGCAGAAAAAAAAAATTAGCCAATTGTTGAAATGTGACACCTGATGGAATGACAAATGAGGTTCTGTATTTGTTTAAAATAGTGAAAATTATTTAGTAGATTGCACTATCGACAACTTTATCCTTCTCAATTTTTGGTTCTATATTCATCTAATGCGCCTGTTCATATTGCATGAGGTTGTTACCGAACTTGAAATTGGTATTCCGCTAACACTCGATTGTGTTGATGTTCACAATCAGAGCAGCCCTTCAGGTAATCCCTTCTGATAATCTCTCGATTGAATGGCTTCAAAATTGACTCTGATCAACACTTGTTTTCTGTTTTGCAGGGGAAGGATGAAAAATGGTTTTACAGGTAAGTTCTTCTATCTCTAAGACTCCTAGCTGATTATAGAGCTTATATCTATTGGATTAGGATAGAAGAGAGAATGAGAGATTATATGAGATGATAGGATCGGATTGGATTGCTTTTGTTGTATGAAAACTGTGATTTCATAAAGATGCACATGAGGTGCTTGATAAAATGCCAGCAGAGAATTTCTCTGATTTCTTGTAGATATGACTAATGATTCTCATTAATAGATTTGTTTTCTGTGTTCTACTATATATTTCTTGCAGTTTCTTTTTACTCTCTTACACACACATCACTCACACACCTCACAATCCGTTACACACACTTTGCATGACAATGTGATGTCATCAAAGGCCTATTACATTCTCCCACGTGTCACCTAGATTCTAAAAACTGACACACACACAATCTAGGTGAGAAAAGTTTGTTATTCTCTCACACACTCTTCTTTCTTTTGCACCAAGTAACCGATTGACTTTAGAGGATAATGATCAAGTGTGAGGGGAAGCATGAGTAGGTCCAGGGGCGGACCGACCAAGGGGCAAGGAGGGTCACTTGACCCTCCCCTCGCCGGAGAAACCTTCAGGTAAGGAAGATTTTGACCCTCCCCTCTGCGCCAGATTGCCCCCTAGGTGTTTGAGAAAATGTCTCTGAGAAGAGAGGCAAGAGGAAGATGACTTATGTGTTTTTTTTTTGCTTTAAGCGACATAAAACGACGTCGTTTTATGTGTGTAAGTGGCTTTTTTTACTTGATCAACGACGCCGTTTGATTAAAAAAAAATCTGAAGAGCAAACATTGGAGGTTTGCAGCCCGCACGCCCTCTGTGCCGTGTGTCTCCCTCTCCAGGCTCCAGCCCTCCTCGCCTCCCAATCTTGAATCTCCTTCAGCAAAAATCAAATTGCAGCGACTTGCGACATCTCCCAGCAACAAGGCAGCAAGTAGGCAGTCCATATCGTCTCCAGTTCGTCTCCCTCTCCTCACTCCTCATTTATGTAGATTTTTTTTGTTCTAATGTTCTGATGTTCCCAAATTGCAGCTACTTACCTCTTCTTGTTCTGATGTATATGTTCAAAGTGATGTACAGAAGGCGAAAACCTAAAATCATAGTGGATACTCGAACACTCAAACAACTGATTATGTTTGAGAGACAATATCAAACATCCTAAAATCAAAGTGATTTACAGAAGGCGAAAACCTAAAATCATGGTGTTTGAGTGTTTCAGTTTAGGTTTGAATAAATAGATTTTTTTTCGCCTTCACTAATCACTTGACAATTTAAATGTTTCAGTTCAGTTGTTTGAATAAATAGGTTGATAATTCTTCTTTTGTTTTTGTTTGGGTAATTGGATGGCATGAATTCTAGCAATTTTTTCAAGCCTCCTGTTTTGGATACTCGAATCATAGTGATTAGTGAGCATGGATCTTTGTTCTTAGCTAGAGATGGTGTATAAAAAGATGGGAGATCAGTCTTTTTTGGTGTGCTTTGTTATTGATTGTATTTGGTGTATTTGGTGTTTCAATTGCAACTCTATTTGGTGTTTCAATTGCCCATTTTTTGGTGTTTCAATTGCAACTCTATTTGGTGTTATTGATTGCACTTGCTGCGGTTGCTAATCGACAATTGTGGGTCTTCTTCTGCTGAAGTACTGCCCGCTGTAGTTATGGTACACCCCCGATACAACAGCTGCAGTCCACTATAATCTTGTGTCACATAAACAGCTGCAACCAGTAGGGATGCCACAAATATTGCAATAAGGGAATGCAAGCTGCTTCTGATTCCCCATGTTGTTATGAGGACTATATTTTGGTGTATTTTAGGACCCATTTGGTTCATTTCTGCTATGAGCTAGACCTAGGGGTGGGCTGTTTATTACTGATTGTGTGCTTGTGGGGGAGTTTGAGTTTTCTCCCTTTTTAAGGTTTTTATTTTTCTAAGGGGTGGGCAGGTGAGAAATATTTTTCTTGTTCAGAGGAATTATGGCTTGTGGATATGCATTCTTCTTGGTGGTTCAATGAAAACAATAGTTTTGAATTGGTTGTTTGTGCGAAGTGGAAGTTTGACCCCCTCGAGCAAAATTCCTGGATCCGCCACTGAGTAGGTCTATACACCAACAGATTGTACTTGCAGTTCATTGACGTGGGAACCATGTTTCTCCATTAATTTCCCCAGTATGGCACATTGCATCGTATCTTCAGGCTGCTGCCCTTTCAACACTTGGAATGGAGAACGAAGCACAAGCAGCACTGAAAGGAGGCACTATGCTTGAAGCCAAAAGAGGTACGCATGCAGCCGGAAAGAAGTAAAAGTCAAGATTGTATCAGGTACTAGATTTGACACTTCCATCTCGGTTTCTCGGCATATTTAGGTGTTGAGTTGGTCATTAGGTTGTGAACCAAGGGCTTCATAGCCTGATTCAGTTCTATGAAATTAGATTTTAGTCATTTAGTGCATTATACTTTGAGGGGAAAAAAAGAAAAAAACTTGAAATTGTTCAGATGCTTGTAATTTGTGTACAGAAAACAGAGAGAAGTGCTGGTGTATTCTATCTTATAAAACTTAATAATGCATAGATAAATTTTACGTTTACCATAACGTACTAATTTACCATTGGATTTTGCATAAGACTGATTATTGAATTTAGCACACTCAAGACAAACAAGACCGTGAGAAGTAAATAAAGACACACTACTTGAAAACTTGTGCAGATAATCCATTCTTCAACGCAATTACTGAAGCATATATGCATGTTGTTGCAGAGGATGTTGAAGCCAGATAGAAGTAAACCAGTCCCTGTAAGTTTGGAAAATGAAAATTAATTATAAAAGCAAAATAAAACATAAATATCTCCACTGCATGAAAAGACATAAGTTGGATTAAATTTATACATGCACCGGAAAAAGAAATTACGTACCACATATCACAGCTTACCATGAATTAAGCATATCAATCCTTTAATTTCTGCTTGATCAGAGCTAACCTCACATAAAACCAGTCGTTGCAAGCATTCAACAAATTGAAGTAGGCGTGTCTCCATGCCCTGTTGATAATCAAACTGCCACAAACTCCCCAAAATGCAAGTGCAAACCCAACTGCCATGCTTATGTAAAACCCCTGTGTGATAAGCTCATCATCATCCTTGTCTTTGAGTTCATTACTGACCACATTCTGCTCCGAATCACACACCTTTGTTAGTGGAGGTCCACATAGTTGAGGATTTCCAGCATACACAGAGGAATTAAAACCTTGGAGCTGAGTGCCGGTTGGAATTTTTCCCAACAAGTTGTTGTATGACAAGTCTAACAAGCCAAGACGATCTATCCGAGCAAGACTTGTTGGAATTCTTCCATCTATCTGGTTTCTTGATAAATCAAGTGAATCCAATGAATCCAACTTTCCAATGTCGGGAGGTAGTTGACCTGTCAACTGGTTTCTTGACAGGTTCAAAGAGATCAGCCCAACAAGATGTGTGATTTCGCTTGGAATCTTCCCTGTGAATCCGTTGCTTGAGAGATCTAGGCTCTTTACAAGTCCCAACGTCTTTTCGAATTCCTGCGGTCTTCCTTTCCATAGCAACGTTATGTCATCATACATACGCGTACGCATATTCCATAGCAACGGTATGTCATCATACGTACTCGTAGGCATATTCCATAGCAACGTTATGTCATCATGACTGACGGTTGGGCTTGAATTTCCTTTCTGAGCAAGAGCAACCAAATTTTGGAGGCAGCTAGGTATACTTCCAGATATATTATTCACCGACAAATCCAAAATTTGGATCCGCGGCAGATGACACAACTCAAATGGCATACTTCCAGTGAAGTGATTGGACGAAAGTTGAAGAATAATCAAACGTGGAAAGCTAACTGCTAACCATTCAGGTATGGGTCCTGATAATTGATTATGTCCGACATCAATGACTTGTAAGCTTGTGCAATTCTTCAAGGATGAAGGAAATTCTCCCACAAATTTGTTGCCTCCTAATTTCAATGTTTCCAATCGAAACAAAGAGCCTATTGTGGAGGGAATTTTTCCAGAAAAAGAATTGTTACTCAAATCAAGCTTGATTAGATTCTTGAAATGCATTAAACAATCTGGAAATTCTCCAGAAAAATTGTTGTTTGAGAGGCGAAGGAATTTTAAATTGAAACTCATACCCGGAGTTGGACACAAGGAAGAAATGGACCCAGAAATTCGATTATTGGAGAGATCCAAATGTGATGCATTTAAAAATGATGTGGGAAATGGACCTTCCAATTGGTTCGAACTCAAGTTCGGATTTTCAATTGTTCCCCGAATTTGGTTGTGTGAGATATTCATATATTCCAAATCAGAAGGGAGATCCCAAAATCCACTTGGAATGACATCGGATATTCCGGAAGCAGAAATGTCAAGATAGGAGTAATGTTTTTGAGTTAGAATCCACTTTGGAAAATGAGAGTTCAATTGCTTGCAAGACTGTAAAAAGATGTATCGCAATTGAAAAGGTGGAATCCAATCAGAACTCAAGTTTAAAACAATTGAATTCAAGGACAAATCCAAAACTTGTAAATTGGATAGTCTTGAGAAATGTGTTTCTGAAATCACACCTTCCAAATCATTTGATCCAAGGTCAAGAGTCTCAAGCTTAGACACGTGCCCAATACTTTCAGGAACTCTCCCTCTTAGTTGATTGTCCCTAAGATGTAAAACCTTTAACGACATGAAGTTTGTCAAATTGGGTAATGATCCCGAAAGATGATTGGAACTTAAATACAAATTCTCTAGTGAGTTTTGAGCACATGTAGAGAGATGAAGTTGTACAAATTTCGAAAATTGTCCACTTATATTGTTATAAGAGAGATCAAGAAAAACAAGGCTGGTGTTGGTATTTGTATTGTAGTGGAACGACAACCATGGAAATATTGAATTGGAGGAGATTGAAAATGTAAGATTGTTGAAACTGAGATCAACATGAGCAAGAGATTTAGAAGAATTTATGTTTGAAAGCTTAGTGGTGGAACTGGAATCAGAATGAATTGGAGGAGAAGGAAGACCACAACCACTTAAACTCAAGTGTTGTAGTTTAGGGAGCTTATTAACAACTTCCGGCCAATCAAATGCAACACTGAGATTGGTGTCAGAGAGGTCCAAATATGTCAAGGAAGAAAGAGGACGAAGCCAATCGAGGTTTTGTACGTGCAAGTCATGATTAACCCCGAGATGAAGGTATTGCAAATGCGTAAGATTTCCAAGCTTACTTGGAATTTGGCCAGATAAGTTATTAAGCCCGAGATCAAGGTATTGCAAATGCGTAAGGTTTCCAAGCGTACTTGGAATTTGTACAGATAACAAATTACCCATGAGATCAAGGTATTGCAAATGCGTAAGGTTTCCAAGTGTACTTGGAATTTGGCCAGATAAGTTATTAAACCCGAGATCAAGGTATTGCAAATGCGTAAGGTTTCCAAGCTTACTTGGAATTTGGCCACCCAAAGAAGCAAGAGAGAGATCGAGGTGTCTTAAATTGGTTAGAGAAGCAATGAAAGGTGGGAATTGTTGGGTGCCTTTGAAGTCAATCCAGGAAAGGTCTAAATATTCCAAATGCTGCAACTCAATGAGTTTAGGACTAATCATCTTACCTTGCAACGTGTATGGAGACACATCACCTCCAAGCTCTGCAACAGTTTCTTCATATCCAAGATCGAGTTGAATAACATGGCCAGTTGCGTTGCTGCATTGGACTCCTTTCCATTTGCAACACTCTCGTTTTTGGATTTGTGTTCCCCAGGATGAGAATACTGCCCGACTGTCATCATCCTCAACGATGTCTTGTTTGAAAGCAAGGAGTGCTTCCCTTTCCCTCTCAATGCACCTCAACACGGCTGGTTCCTCCCCTGAATGATTGAACTCTGCAAGGGATGACGATGCACAAGGGAATTCATGCTGCAAAAGCACAAATAAAGCAAGAAACAAGGCCAAACCGCCCTGCATCTCAACCCAACGCAATAAGGGAATATTTTATGTAATATATGATGTGTTTGAATGTCTCTCAATAAGTGAGTATTCCAAATATATATATACACACATCAAGAAAACGAATTTCCTTTATTACAAATTAAAGAAAAGTATTTGCATGAAATAAATATTTGTGTGTGAACTGTGAAATCATGAAGAATATTCTGTATGAAATCGATGATGAAGTAGTTGATAAAGGTCTTGGAATCATATTAGTGTTGGAGAATAAATGAGAAGACAAATATTAGCAATAGGAGGTGCATATGTAAGTGACGTCATCTTGTTTTTACCAGATGAGTGTGCAAGTCTAGAACCAACATAAAGACAGAAATGATGCTAATTACACACTAAAAAGTGCATAAAAAAATATTCACCTCTGACCCTCTTTTCACCACAATATTTTTTCTTGGATAATTTATTTAAGTACGTGGAATGTTGTTTGCTTCTAATTGTTGTGTTTCTTATGATTGTCACCAAATACGACGAAAAAAGAAAATGAAGCAAAATATATTAATATTAGTATTTTGTTTCCACGTTCTGCAGGTAGACAAATATTGACTTGATTTTTAAGTATCATAAGCTGTGGAAAATGGAGGGTCCGTTTCTAAAAGGAATTTTTTTTTTTTTTTGAAATTGTGGAATCCTGAATCATTGAAAATTATACAGTTGCTTTGTGACCTATAATTTAAATTAGTATAATTATAAGTTAGTTTAATTTGTAAACCTAATTTATAAATTAATCAACTCAACATATAAAATAGTCCATTTATTGTTTTTTAAAGATTTTTACTGTCATCTTTTTATGATTTTGTTTTTTTTAAGTTTTAAATACCGTTTATAATATTTGTTCAGATACGGATGAGAAACTTTCAAATTTTAAATATTATTTTTTATATTTATTTTTTAAAATTAATTAAATTAAGATAATTTTAACTAAATTTGAGAAAACTTATTTTATATTTGTTTTATTCGATAACATATGATACTTTTAAAGAGTCAGAGAGTTACAGGTACATTATTTATCTTATTAATTTTTCATAAGTAAATTAATAAAAACTTGTTTATTTTATTTTCTTTTGAGAGATATATTAAATATATATATATATATATATTATGATTCAATTAGAATATTTTTTTTCTAATGCAAGGTTGGTCAAAAAAGCAAGGGCCCATCCCTTTTTCACCTTTCTTTTCCTAATGCCTTGTCGTCCAATCGTGTTTGAAAATGGTCTTCGTCTCCGTCAAGTACGTTATTAAAAATAATAATTAAAATGTTAAAGATACAAGAAGTTAGTAGGGGACAAAAACACAACCAAAACAACAAACAACATCGAGTGCTGAGAACTCTTGCCTTTAAACTAGATGTGCAACTAGTGGAAACTATTACTAGATAATTTTGATGAGTTATACTTGTGGTCCAAGAACCTTTCTTTAATCAAGTGAGTGTGAGGTAAACATGTCAAATTGATTGTCTTATTCTTTTTTATACCTTCTTCGTATCTAAAGATTTTAATAAAGCCCAAGTTGGCACCTTGCCGCCAGTTTGATGTCCTCTTTAAAGCCCAAGTTAGGGAATTTATTAACAGATGTTTTTATCAGTGAATTCTTCTCTGTCTCTTTTTCTCTGGTTTTAGATCAATGGGGTTTCAAGATTGTGTTTTTTTTTTTTGCCTTGCTTATGGATGAGTATTGATTATACATACTTGATGTTAATTCTACCTAATTTCTTATCGAATAAGATGTACATCAAATAACAAGGAGTTGATCTGAACACGATGAGAGATTATGTTGGTTTGCCTGCATGTTGTTGTTTCGATTGTTGTAGTTGATAATTGGTTAGAAAGGCTTAAACAGAATGAGGTATGATGAATTCTTTATGAAGACTAGTGCATTTTGAAATTGAATGTTAGTGGAACAAGTTTAGTGGATTTCCATCTTCTCATACTTGCTTTACAGGATTATCAACTTAGCTTCTTATGTACATTACTTTGCTTGTGAGGGCCTGAATTTCTTGCTTCACATTTTAAGGAATTAAAAAAGTGCAATGATTTTTAGTGGACTTCATGTAAGCTTTGAATTCTAATTTGTTCTCAATTCGATTGGATGTTTAAGGAGTATAAGTTATTTAATTGAAGGGATATTTAGGGTATGACATGACCCTCCATGTAATCCCACGCGATTAACGTGAGAAGACCTGTTTCTGTCTGACACAACATTGTAAAATGACCAATATGCCCCTAACTCGAGATAAATACATACCCCATGCTAGACAAGGGATACCTACCTCATCCTACGTCAGGATAATCAGAGTACGCTAACCCACGTGATACCTTAGTCTCCTTACAGCCGCGTCCGCAACCAACATGGAGGCACCAAAACTATGAAAACTGTGAGTGGAAAAAAATAAAGATTTGGAAAACCATTTTCTGAATAATAACCTTAAACCCTCCGTTTTAGAAAACATACATGCATAATCGAATAAATCTTTGTTTCCAGATAAAACAGTAAATCATAAACCTTTGAAGTTTTTTTTATCCAAACATAACCCAACTCATTTATCATTACATATCAAAGGGACGATTATGTGGGTTACGTATTGAGTATTGATCTCTAGTGATTGATAATGTTCTTAGATTTAATTATTGAGCTCGGAATAGAAATAAGGGACAAGTATATATGTATATGACGAATTATCTATGATCTCATATGGTAAACAATTACAGTTAAAAATTAAAGACCCGTCAAACTTCATCCATAAATAGTCTTGAAATTCCTCTTCACATATGCAAAATTTCAAATTCAATTCTCATAAATTACAAGCTGGATATTCAACATGTATATTATAATTCTCTTTATTCCAAATCGTTAATGCAATTAATTGTATATTATAGGAAGTAAATTAAATATATGCTACGATGTATTATTGGTCTTGGGAAAAGTTAAATTGAATTATTTCTTTTCACATTGAATTATTTCAACACGATAAGGGTAGTAAAGCAGACTATCAGTTATATTGGATGTACATGATTCTTACTTCTCCAGAGTCCAGGACTCCAGACCATTAAAGTTAGCGAATGAATCAGCAATTTCCACCTGTGTTGATATCTACTCCATACAGTGCACCCTCACCTTTATTTGAGTAAGGTGAAAAAGGAGAGGACACTTTATTTGACACTCCATTAACTTGCTTCCTACCATGGTTTGCAGTTCTACAAAATAGAAAATTAAGATTCATTGTTCAATCTCCATCCATCAGATTTGATTTTCATCGATTGTTTCTATATTTTTTTTTCTCAGAGAAAAGGTAAGTTCGTTGATTCAAACTAATAATATATTACAAAAATATATAATATGATCTCATTAAAATCTCACTATAATTTTCAACTCGACAAAAAAACAAGAGGAATATTACAGAAAGATGAGTAGAAAACAAAATCTCCAAAAACAAAATCTAGATTAGGTAATAATAAAAGAAAAATATTTTTAACAACTTAAATAGTGAATTCCTAACAAAATTATCAAAATAGAGTGATACTTGCTTTTAGTCGACACTTTGGTGGAAAATGTGGAATCATGTTGGTAAAGAGAGCAAAGGACCCATCAAACACGTTATTAAAAGGAAACGGTGGAAAATAAAGTAAATGTGGAATCACTTTGGTGGAAAATAAAGTAAGTTGCTTTTAGTCGGCACTTTTGTGAATGCCTTCCAAAAGGAAACGGTCTTCGTCTCCGTCAAACACGTTATTAAAAATAAATTAACATTAAAAATGCATTTAATCATCTATACATAGTCTTAGAATCATGCTTTTTTGGAGACCTCGAAAGTTGTGTACATAGGGGGAGAAAATTGCTACCACAAACCAGAATATCATAGGGTTCGAATTTGCGACATCTAGTCGATAAAGTCAAAATTCTTACTAACAAAACTAGACTCACTTGGCCTTCAAATTATTAGAAATAGTGTATCCACGAATTTAGGTAATGAAGGACCTTATGTAAATAATATTAATATGTTATTCGGCTAATGAAATAAATTATAAATAAATGTTATTCAACTGAAACGAATTATAAAATAAATGTTATTCAACCAGAACAATTTACGAATAATATTTGAAAAATGATTAAATGCAAACATTTGGACAAAATCTGAAAGTTGCACTTTAAAATGTGTTACTTTGGAGATCCCTTGTTTGGCGATTTTGTTAGGAGTTTTTTATATTCATATGATGCATGTGCTCCCTTGTTAGTTACTTGCAAACACCCCGTCAATTGTTGATTATGCGTTAATTCTTAGTACTATAACTTAAATTTCACGAAATTTTAAAATTTGTCATTCAAACATATTCTAACATCTATGTCATTTCATCTCAAATATGCTATAAGAGAACATAAATTTTGCATGTTGAAAAGAGAAGAGAAGAGAATATAGCTATAGAGGACCAAAACTCGTCTACTGCTACAAATTAAAGTTAAGTGGGTTTGCACTTTGAGTATTGACATGGTAATTAAATCTCCCTTGCCAGCTCCCCATCAGCCAAATCAGAAGGATGTGGTTCGTCACATTTGGCCTTAAGCAAGCCACATATTTAGTTACGGAATCAATTTCGGAACCAAAGGTTTTCCAAACTTTCGGACACTTGAGTCGAATTTACAGAGCTATGCTTCTTTATATTGTCTACTGTGGAACCCAAAATCACCGGAAGAATGTGGAGTTGCCACGTGGCCTATAATTCTCGAAATGACCAAATTGCCCTTGGCAATAATACTTGTAAGCCCAAGCACCGGACATGGCCCAAGCCCACAACGCTTACTTAGCCCCAACATTGGGCCCAAACCAGAATGACATGTGGAAGCCTCTCCACCCTCGATTTGTATAACACGTGTTAGCATGCAAATTGATGAGCATTTGTCCCACATCGAAACTATGGAAATTGAACATCTCACTCACCCCTATATAAGAGGTACACATTTCCCAATAAAAATAAGTCGATTCTTCGATTCGAAGTATATCCTTTTTCTCTTTCAAAGCTAACTTAGGCATCGGAGTGTTCTTGGTCGAACAACCCCCCTGGTAATCGATCGAGGCAAAGATAGCTAATTGTTTGCTGTTTGTAGAAATTGTGAGGACTTTTCGCGGCGGGTTCGATTTCTGCTTCAACAATTGGTGCTTTCATTGAGAGCCGATTGAGAAGTACTCAAGTGGAGCTCTCACAATCGTTCATCGTTCATCATACTTCGTTCGTCGTTCATCGACAATGTTCGAAGTTCTTGAACATTGTTCATCGTTCTTCAGCTATGTTCATCGTTCATCGTACTTCATTCGTCGTTTATCGACTATGTTTGAAAGTCCTTGAACGTTGTTCATCAGCCGCGTTCATCGTTCATCGTACTTCATTCGTCGTTTATCGACTATGTTTGGAAGTCCTTGACCGTTGTTCATCAGTCATGTTCATCGTTCATTATATTTCGTTCGTCGTTCATCGACTATGTTCGAAGTTCTTGAATGTTGTTCATCGTTCTTCAGAACTTTCCGTCAATCCTTACGATTCAATGTGGAAAGGGCATGACGATCCATTCGATCATTTGAAGGTAGAGTTTCAGCCTTTGCAGCTCGGAAAGGGAGCAGAGAATGCACTGTGCCTCCAGAAGAGCACCAAAGCCTTTGCCCCGCGAAGCACCAAAGCCTTCGCCTCAACGAAGCATCCAAGCTTTCGCCCCTGCGAAGCATCTAAAACCTTCGCCCTAGCGAAGCATCCAAGCCTTCGCCCCAGCGAAGCATCCAAGTATTCGCCCTGCGAAGCACCAAAGCCTTCGTCCCAGCGAAGCATCCAAGCCTTCGCCCCAACGAAGCATCCAAGCCTTCGCTCTAGCGAAGCATCCAAAGCCTTCGCTCCCGCGAAGCACCAAAGCCTTCGCCCCAGCGAAGCATCCAAGCCTTCGCCCCAGCGAAGCATCCAAAGCCTTCGCTCCCGCGAAGCACCAAAGCCTTCGCCCCAGCGAAGCATCCAAGCCTTCGCCCCAGCGAAGCATCCAAGCCTTCACCCCGCGAAGCACCAAAGCCTTCGCCCCAGCGAAGCATCCAAGCCTTCGCCCCAGCGAAGCATCCAAGCCTTCACCCCGCGAAGCACCAAAGCCTTCGCCCCAGCGAAGCATCCAAGCCTTCACCCCAGCGAAGCATCCAAGCCTTCGCCCCCGCGAAGCACCAAAGCCTTCGCCCCAGCGAAGCATCCAAGCCTTCACCCCGCGAAGCACCAAAGCCTTCGCCCCAGCGAGCATCTGAAGCCTTCGTTCCCACGAAGCATCTAAAGCCTTCGCCCCGCGAAGCACCAAAGCCTTCGCCCCAGCGAAGCATCCAAGCCTTCGCCCCAGCGAAGCATCCAAGCCTTCACCCCGCGAAGCACCAAAGCCTTCGCCCCAGCAAAGCATCCAAGCATTCGCTCCCGCGAAGCACCGAAGCTTTCGCCCTAGCGAAGCATCTGAAGCCTTCGTTCCCACAAAGAATCTAAAGCCTTCGCCCCGCGAAGCACCAAAGCCTTCGCCCCGCAAAGCACCAAAGCCTTCGCCCCGCGAAGCACCAAAGCCTTCGCCCCAGCGAAGCATCCAAGCCTTCACCCCAGCGAAGCATCCAAGCCTTCACCCCGTGAAGCACCAAAGCCTTCGCCCCAGCGAAGCATCCAAGCATTCGCTCCCGCGAAGCACCGAAGCCTTCGCCCCAGCGAAGCATCTGAAGCCTTCGTTCCCACGAAGCATCTAAAGTCTTCGCCTCGCGAAGCACCAAAGCCTTCGCCCCACGAAGCACCAAAGCCTTCGCCCCACGAAGAACCAAACCCTTCGCCCCGCGAAGCACCAAACCCTTCGCCCCACGAAGCACCAAACCCTTCGCCCCAGCGAAGCATCCAAGCATTTGCTCCTGCGAAGCACCGAAGCCTTCAGCCCAGCGAAGCATCTGAAGCCTTCGTTCCCACGAAGCATCTAAAGTCTTCGCCTCGCGAAGCACCAAAGCCTTCGCCCCACGAAGAACCAAACCCTTCGCCCCGCGAAGCACCAAACCCTTCGCCCCGCGAAGCACCAAACCCTTCGCCCCAGCGAAGCATCCAAGCATTCGCTCCCGCGAAGCACCGAAGCCTTCGCCCCAGCGAAGCATCTGAAGCCTTCGTTCCCACGAAGCATCTAAAGTCTTCGCCTCGCGAAGTACCAAAGCCTTCGCCCCACGAAGAACCAAACCCTTCACCCCACGAAGCACCAAACCCTTCGCCCCGCGAAGCACCAAAGCCTTCGCCCCGCGAAACACCAAAGCCTTCGCCCCCGCGAAGCACCAAAGTCTTCGCCCCGCGAAACACCAAAGCCTTCGCCCCGCGAAGCACCAAAGCCTTCGCCCCGCGAAGCACCAAAGCCTTCGCCCCGCGAAGCACCAAAGCCTTCGCTCCCGCGAAGCACCAAAGCCTTCGCTCCCGCGAAGCACCAAAGCCTTCGCCACAACAAAGCATCTGAAGCCTTCGTTCCCACGAAGCATCTGAAGCCTTCGCCTCGCGAAGCACCAAAGTCTTCGCCCCGCGAAGGACCAAAATCTTCGCCCCGCGAAACACCAAAGCCTTCGCCCCACGAAGCACCACAGCCTTCGCCCCGCGAAGCACCACAGCCTTCGCTCCCGCGAAGCACCAAAGCCTTCGCCACAGAAAAGCATCTGAAGCCTTCGTTCCCACGAAGCATCTGAAGCCTTCGCCTCGCGAAGCACCAAAGTCTTCGCCCCGCGAAGCACCAAAGTCTTCGCCCTAGCGAAGCACCAAAGCCTTCGCCCTAGCGAAGCATCAAAGCCTTCGCCCTAGCGAAGCACCAAAGCCTTCGCCTCAGCGAAGCATCCAAGCCTTCGCACCTACGAAGCATCCAAAACCTTTGCCCCAGCGAAGCATCCAAGCCTTCGCCCCAACGAAGCATCCAAGTCTTCACCCCGCGAAGCACCAAAGCCTTCGCCCCAGCGAAGCATCCAAGCCTTCGCCCCAGTGAAGCATCCAAGCCTTCGCTCCAGCGAAGCATCCAAAGCCTTCGCTCCCGTGAAGCACCAAAGCCTTCGCCCCAGCGAAGCCTCCAAGCATTCGCTCCTGTGAAGCACCGAAGCCTTCGACCCATCGAATCATCTGAAGCCTTCGTTCCCACGAAGCATCTAAAGCCTTCGCTCAGCGAAGCACCAAAGCCTTCGCTCCGCGAAGCACCAAAGCCTTCGCCCCGCGAAGCACCAAAGCCTTCGCCCCGCGAAGCACCAAAGCCTTCGCCCCGCGAAGCACCAAAGCCTTCGCCCCGCGAAGCACCAAAGCCTTCGCCCCGCGAAGCACCAAAGCCTTCGCCCCGCGAACCACCAAAGCCTTCGCCCCGCGAACCACCAAAGCCTTCGCCCCGCGAACCACCAAAGCCTTCGCCCCGCGAAGCACCAAAGTCTTCGCCCCGCGAAGCATCAAAGCCTTCGCCCTGCGAAGCACCAAAGCCTTTGCCCCAACGAAGCATCTAAGCCTTCACCTCGCGAAGCACCAAAGCCTTCGCCCCAGCGAAGCATCCAAGCATTCGCCTCCGCAAAGCGCCAACGTCTTTGCCTCCGCGAAGCATCAAAGCCTTCGCTCCCACGAAGCACTAAAGCCTTCGTCATGCGAAGCACCAGAGCCTTCGTCATGTGAAGCATCAATGCCAGCGTCATGCAAAGCATTCAAGCCTTCGCCTTGTGAAGCACCCAAAAGTTTGCCTTGTGAAGCACCCGAGTCTTCGTCATGCGAAGCACCCAAGCCTTCACCCTTAGAAGCATCCAGAACTTTTTTCTGCGAAGTATCAAGGTCTTCCTTCAGGAAACATCTCAGGCCTTTCCTTTAGGAAGCAATCAAAGTCTTTCTCAAGAAGCAATCCAAGTCTTCACCCGATAAGCAATCTAAGACTCTTTCTGGGAACCACTCTAAACCAATTGGAGTGGAAAAGCTCTCAGTGGATACTCATAGCTGTATTGGGGGCATTTGACAAACCTACAAGCGTGGAAGCTAATTCAAACAAATAAAAATTTTGCAGAGGAAACTTCACACATGAATTCAAAATTCAAAATTTCATTTCATTATTCGAAAAATGGTTAGCAAATCACATGTCTGATTGCTCAGATGTAACGACCCGTCCCGAATTCCGGGATTAGTTTAGTGACTAATCTTGATTAGTGAGGTTGAACGGTGGTTAGTAGGGCGGAATCGGACAAATTGTGCGAAATGACCGTTTTGCCCCTGGTCGTGGGCAAAATGTTGACTTTTTGTTCGGGCGGTCAAATGGACTTTGACCGATGACCGTGACGTAGTTCGGGACGTCACGAGTTCATAGACAGGCGGCACGTTCGATTCCGACATTCGTAGAGAAAGTTATGGTGTTCGGAAGTTGAGGGGTATTTTGGTACTTTGGCTTGTTAGGGGCCAAATGTTGACTTTTTGATCGGGAGGTCCGATGGACGAAGGCCAAGGACCGTTACGTAGGTATCGTCGATACGAATCCAACGACAGGCGGCATGCCGAAATCGGAGATCCGACGACGACGTTATGGTCAAGGAAACAAACTAACGAACCGATGCCGGAATTAAAATAATAATATAATAATGAATAGTGACCGTTGACTGTGCACATCCGGATGAGTGACAAGTGTCACCCATCCCTTGTTTCCAGCTCCATGTTTCCCTCCCAACACCATCATTACAACATCATCATTCCTTATCCACCATTATCCTTCCTTTTCCTTTGTTTTTCTTTCAAACCGTGCATGATTTAGGGAGAGTATGAACTGGGAGAATTGGCTCCCTTCTTCTGCTGTTCTTGTGAGAAAATGGGAGACTTTGATGATTGAATTAACGGGGAAACACGAGGGGTTGTGAGGGTGTCGAATTTTGGATTTTGGATTTCGGGAAAATTGGGGGGAAAATTCGAATTGAAGGAATTGGGCTGTGATGATCGAATTGGAGGTTACAAACATCTTCCTGAGGTTGTGACGAGTCGATCCACATAAAAAACGAGAAGGATTGGTGCCGTTTTGGCTCTGATCGAGCTTGGTGACAGAGGAAGAAATCGAGGCTGAGTCGTGGAGTTTGGGGCTGTGATTGATTCAATTGTTGTGGAGAAATGCTTTCTCATGATCCCACGATGCTTCTGGGATCATCAATTGAAGGAAAACGTTGGAGAATGGCAGAACTCCATTGTTGAACAGTGACGGTGCTCGAGTTTGAGTCGTGACGTTTGAGCACCGGTTTGATGCAATTGATGTGGGGGAATTGTTCCTCATGGTCCATTGATGCTTCTGGAATCATCAATTGGATGAAACCTGCATCAATTGAGGGACTTCCATGATTGAACAGTGACCGGGTGTTCTTCGTGGATCATCATCGAATCGTGGGAATCTGGGTAAGGATTTGTGTAATTGAGTTTACAGACTTATAATTAGACTTAAAACGAAGCTAATGGATTGATCAATTGAAGGAATTAGGATCGAATTGGCAGGATTGGAACCGGGTTGTGTCGCGGGTGAATTGGACCCGTTTACCAGACAAACGGGTTGGGCTGGTGACACTGTAGCAGGCGCGTGAGTTTCACGCGCAGCCACTCACGGCGGCGCGTGACGGCGCGTGGGCGCGAATCTCGAGGTGAGGTCAACATGACTTCTGTCCTATTTAATGTAATGGACATTTTGGAATTGGTTTTGTGTCGATCGGACACCGTCTCGATATTGTTCGGGATGTCCGAAGGTTTTAAATTAAGTCTAAAAATAAGTAAAAATTCGGGAAAATTACGGGACTTTGATAGGATGTTAATGATGAGGTTAGTAACCCTCTAATGTGATTTGGACAGGATTGGGAGTCCCGGTGATAGTGGTGTGGCCCGGGAGGGCCGGTGGCACGCGTATCGAGGCACACGGTTAAAACGGTCTGTGAGTGGACTTTGGTTTTATAAATTCTATGCATGCTTAAATGTTTTATATGGATTATGGTTGTGATTGTGTGATGTTGATTTGGTTATTGGTAAATTGTACGGTTTCACGTATTTCGAGGCGATTTACGTGCTTGCACGTAAATCGAGGTTTTCCGGTTTTACATGGATTTTCCATATTTATGACTTGGATATAATGTGATGAAATGGTTTTGAAATTGGAAATATGAACTCGGGCTTGAGGCCCAATTATGTTGGAAATTTCGGACTTGGAGTCCATTTGAATATCGGGCCGGGGGCCCAGTTGGTTAATGAAATCGGGCCAGGGGCCCAGTTGGTATGAAATCGGGCTGAGACTCATTTGAGTTATGTTATCGGGCCAGGGGCCCAGTTGATTTACGAATTCGGGCCGTGGGCCCAGTGGGTTTATAAGTCGGTGTAACAACCCGTACCTACGGGAAGGGTAAAAATGTAATTTTTGTGAAGTTTTGTAAAAAGGACGATTTTGCCCTTGTGAATAGTAAACGAAAAGTTGACTTTTTATACTATTGTTTGGATGAGTGTTAGCCCTTGACCGTGACGTAGGTTAGGACGTCACGAGTCCGTAGACAGGCGGCAGGTTCGATTCGGACAATCGGAGGAGAAGTTATGATGTACGGAAGGTTGGGGGCGTTACCGTAAATGTTGACTTTTTGGAGGATGTGTGATTTTCACGTAGACCGAGGACCGTTGGATAGGTCTCGACGTCCTGAGTTCAACGACAGGCGGCACGCTATCATCGGACGTCGGACGGAAAAGATACGGGTCTGGAAAGTCTGAGGGCAAAATGGTAATTTTGTGCAGGAGGGGCATTTTGGTCATTTTCCCTCAGCCCAATCAGATAAGGGCAAGTGGCAGATATTTTGGGATGGCCAATAGCTGAGGGACACGTGGGGGACACTAGATGGTTCTAGGAGAAACTTAAGTGTGCACGGCCACACTTGGTTATTTTTGAACCGTGCACAAATTCGAAGGAAACAGAAAAACAGAGAGAGGATTGGGTGAGGCGGTGATCGATTTGGATGCCAGGGAGAGTGAGGAGTGACTGGAGAGAGTGACAGAGAGACGTGGGTGAGGTGCTGATCGTGTTTTGGGACTGGCATCGTGCACGGCGGCACGGTGGTGGTGCGGCGAACATTTGAGGAAAACAGAGGAGACCGTGGACGGTGGAGGCTGTTGTGCCGTGTGGTGAGGCAAACCAAGGCGGTAGGAGACTCAGGAGGTTGAGGGGAGTCCCACGAGCACCGTGGTGGGTGACGGTTCTCACGGCGGCGCCGGAATCGAAAGGTAAGTTCTTTTGCCCTGTTTTTCGTGGATTTTTATTTGAAGAGTCGTGGACCTAGAGCTAGAATCGACAGGTTTGGTGAGTGAAGGGAGGTTTAGGAAGGTCTTAGGCGTCGTTTGTGGTGGTTGCCGTGACGGGAGGTTCACGGTGGGTGGTGGTTCGACGGCGGGTCTTTTGTACCCTGTTTTAGCCGTGAGTTTCAAACTTGAAGTCGTGGACTTCGGGGATGAATCGACGGATTCTGTGAGTTGGGTAGGACTAAGTAGGGTCCTAGGATGGTGCTGGTATCCCCACCGTGAAGGGGGAAGTAGTGGACGGCCGGGAAGGAAAACAGAGCTCACGGGCAAGGTTTTTCGAGGTTGAAGACGAGGGGTATTAGGCCGTGATTTCTGGATTTTAGGACTGGGTTTGGTTGCAGGGGACTGGACGAAGCTAATGGTATTGGAATGGAGAAGAATGGTGGGTGAACGGCGGAGAACCGATCACGCCGGTTCAACTGTGTTGAACCGGGTGACTCGAGGTTGAAGATGGACTGTAGCAGGCGCGTGAGGCCCACGCGCAGCCACTTTGGGCGGCGCGTGGGGGCGCGTGAGGAGGAATCCGGTCAAGCGTCCAACATGAGTTTAGCCCTAAATGTCCTAAGGAATCCAATGGTACAGTTTTCGGGTTAATCGGACGGTGTTACGGAATGGTTCGGGAATCCGTACGGTTTAGGGTTTCGGATTAAAATATTATTAAATTCCCGAAAAATTGGGGAAAATAGGGAAGGTATCCTTGATGTTATTGTGACCCTATTTGGTATCTATTGACAGGACGGGAGACACCAGAGACGGTTGAGGAGCGCACGGAGCGCGAGTGACGTGTTGTACACTATGAGTGGACTTTTTCTTACTTCCGAGCATGCCAAACTGTTTTAATTACTGTTTTATGATTTCTATGTGTGTTTTTATGTCCTGATGATGATTATACGTGATTGAGATGTTTGCACGTTTTTCGAGACGTTTTCGGGTTTTTGCGCGTTTTTCGAGAAAAACTGATTTTCCGATTTTAAAGCTATGTTTGGAGATTTTAATCTATAAGTGTTTCAGAAGATGATAAATGGATTGTGAAACATAAATTGTGATTTAACGTGAGTTTTGGGTATAAAAGTAGATCTCCGGATTTGGGTTCGGAATGTCGGTTCTGGACGCCGGAAGGGCTTCGAACCGGGGATTTCGAATTCGGATTTGGCGATGGATTTTGAATTGGTTTTACACTGGATATGGATTGGATTTGCTGGATCTGGATAGGGGTTTAAAGACCCGGATTGATATTGATGGGGGACGGGCCCGGATTGAGTTTAAAGACTCGGGAGTTTAAAGACTCGGATATTATGATATTACCCCCATAGGCCTATTGAGTTTAAAGACTCGGGAGTTTAAAGACTCGGATTTATATGTGAGGCCTGGTTGAGTTTAAAGACTCGGATAGGTCCAGCAGGTTTGATCGGGTTATACTCTAGCTTCTTATGCTGTATTATAGTGTATCTGTTTCTTATGGTATTTATAGTGTTTCTGTTTCTTATGATGTTTCATATTATGTTTTTTTCTCATACTTCATTGGCATGCCTGGTTTCAAACCGGAGGGAACAAATGATTTTATTTCCTTACTTTGATATGCTGGTAACGGTTTTAAAACTTTCATTCTTTTCGGTCCACTCACACCTTTTGTTTTTAATTTCCCTCCAGGTCGTGGTGATAGCGCTGGGGTGAACGTTGAGGCGGATATCGAGGCATAGGGCTTCCGACGTTCTTCCGTTGCGGACTTAGACTTGTAGGACTTTTGGTGCCCATTTTGTAGAACTATGCTCTGGCTTACTGTTGTATATATTTACTCCTTCGTCTGATGGTTATGCTTATAGTTGTATGAAGTTTCTTTTTGGTATTGTAAGTATGATTGTCAGACGGGAGCAGGGTTCATCCCGAGTATCGAGGTGATATTTGGGACGGGTCCTGACAATTGGTATCAGAGCATAGGTTGTGTCAATTTGTGTTGGGTCTAGGTTGTTATACTAACTCTATGCCTCTTTCAGCGTACGATTGATCATGCCTCTGAGACGTGAACCCCCTCCACGACCTGAAGATGAAGCGGCGAGAGGGACTGAGAGCGCTTCGATTGAGAGAGCCCAGAGGCTTGGGGCTACTACGTTCAGCGGTGGGGCTGATCCCGAGGAAGCTCACCGATGGATCACCCGACTCGAGCGTATTTTTGGGGTGATGCACTGTCCTCCCGAGGATCGGGTATTGTTAGCCACTTTTCTGTTGGATGGAGCTGCCTACGAGTGGTGGTATGCGCTGGAACTGTCCGGCTGGGATGCGCATACCGTGACCTGGGAGACCTTCCGGGAGCGATTTCTAGATCAGTACTATCCCCGTTCTTTCAGGGATGCGAAGGAAGCGGAATTCCTTCACTTGAAGCAAGGAAACTTGACAGTTGCTGAGTATGAGCAGAGGTTCCAGATGCTATCTCGTTTTGCTCCGGCATTTGTGGCAATCGAGGCGGAGAAGTGCCGCCGGTTTGAGTTGGGCCTCCGGGGAGAGATCAGGGCCATAGTGACAGCCGGCTCTTTTGCTACATTCCGAGAGTTGTCTGATGCTGCTGTCAGGGTGGAGGCCAGTTTACCTGCTCGACCACAGTATTCGGGCAGTGTCCGACGCCGAGAGCAGTCATTTCCAGGAGCATCGAGTCAGAGGCCCCCGAAACGGGGTAATTTTGGTGGATCACTATCGGCTGGTGGAGCCCGGTATGGCAGACCAGGTAGTTTCCAGGGCTCAGGATTTCGAGGAGCTAGGTCACAGCCGACTCCTCAGGCGAGTGCGACTTCAGTGGCTTCTACAGGGAGGCATACCGGTGGACCCGGTAGGGACACATGCTTCTATTGTGGGGAGCGAGGACATTTCCGTCGGGAGTGCCCATTGTTAGCTACGGAGGGTGGAGCAGGCAGAGGTGCAGCAGAACCCGGGCGGAGTACTGCATCAGTATCAGGGGCGGCAGGCCCTAGGGGTGGCGGTGGTGCCACGAGCAGTTCCAGAGGGCGCGGTAGGTCATCGGGGCCACAGGCGCGAGTTTTTGCGATGACTCAGCAGGAGGCTAGGTCAGCACCGGGAGTGGTGACAGGTACACTCACCATACTTGGTCACACTGTTTTTGCTTTGATAGATCCCGGGGCTACCCATTCATTTATAGCTCGGAGTTGTAGTCTGGTTAAGGAGAGGGAGGTGTCTACTTTGGATTGTGCGTTAGGAGTGAGTACACCTACTGGGGAGGTGTTGGTAGTGACTCAGGTTTTGAGAGAGTGTCCGGTGATGGTAGGCCAGGTGGAGTTACTGGCAGATTTGTTACTCTTGGATTTACGGGACTTTGATGTGATCTTGGGTATGGACTGGTTGACGAGACATCATGCTTCTATCGAATGTTTCGATAGGAGAGTGACTTTTCGGAGTCCTGGATTATCAGAGACTACATTTCAGGGGGATCAGCGTGCACTTCCTACGGGAGTTATTTCGGCACTCGAGGCTAATAAACTGTTACGTAAGGGGTGCCAGGGTTACTTAGCTCATGTGGTGGATACGCGTGCTACGCCAGAGAGGGCGGAGGATATACCAGTGGTACGGGAGTTTCCCGATGTTTTTCCCGAGGAGTTGCCAGGACTACCCCCACACCGAGATCTTGAGTTTACGATTGAGCTTCTACCAGGTACACAGCCTATTTCTCAGACTTCTTACCGTATGGCACCTGCCGAATTGAGGGAACTTAAGGCCCAGTTGCAAGAGTTGGTCGATATAGGATTCATTCGACCGAGTATGTCACCTTGGGGAGCACCTGTTCTGTTTGTCAAGAAAAAGGACGGAGGATTGAGGTTGTGTGTGGATTACAGGCAACTGAATAAGGTAACTATTCGGAATAAGTACCCCCTACCCCGAATTGATGATTTGTTTGACCAGCTCAAGGGAGCACAGTATTTCTCGAAGATTGATCTTCGCTCCGGCTATCACCAGTTAAGGGTTAAAGAGGAGGATATACCGAAGACAGCTTTCCGGACCAGGTACGGTCACTATGAGTTTGTGGTGATGCCTTTTGGTTTGACTAATGCCCCAGCAGCTTTTATGGACCTTATGAACCGAGTGTTCCGGCCCTACTTGGATCGTTTTGTGATTGTTTTCATTGATGATATTTTGGTGTATTCGAAGAGTGCGAAGGCGCATGAGAAACATCTGAGGATCGTGCTTAAAACGTTGAGGGAGCATCAGTTGTATGCGAAGCTTAGCAAATGTCAGTTCTGGTTGACCAGTGTTGGATTTCTTGGCCATGTGATTTCGGCCGAGGGTATTCGTGTGGATCCTCAGAAAGTTGAGGCGGTAGCCAATTGGGAACAGCCTAAGACGGTGACGGAAATTCGGAGTTTTCTGGGTTTGGCAGGGTATTACCGGCGTTTTATTGAGGGCTTTTCTATTCTTGCAGCACCGTTGACGAGGTTGACACGGAAGGGAGTTCGGTTTGAGTGGGATGAGAACTGTGAACAGAGTTTCCAGGAGCTTAAACGGCGGTTGACATCTGCTCCTGTGTTAGCCCTTCCAGATGATAGTGGGGAGTTCGAGGTGTACAGTGACGCTTCTTTACAAGGTTTGGGTTGTGTCTTGATGCAGCACGGGAAAGTGATTGCTTATGCTTCCCGGCAATTGAAACCCCATGAGGTGAACTACCCTACACATGACTTGGAACTGGCTGCGGTGGTTCATGCATCGAAGATTTGGCGACATTACTTGTACGGTGAGAAATGCAGAATCTTCACGAACCACAAGAGTTTGAAGTATTTGTTCACTCAAAAGGAATTGAACCTCAGACAGCGCCGTTGGTTGGAGTTACTTAAGGACTACGACTGTACTATCGAGTATCATCCAGGGAAGGCTAATGTGGTAGCCGATGCTCTGAGCAGGAAGTCAGCTGGATCTTTGTCGCATTTGAGGACAGTACGGTTACCTTTGCTGGTTGAGCTCCGTAGGTTGGGAGTAGAGTTGACTGTGGATGATCAGGGAGCACTCCTAGCGAGTTTCCATGTGCGACCCGTTTTGATTGATCAAGTGATTGATGCTCAGTTTGAGGACCCTATTCTGGGCATCATTCGGATTGAGGTCGAGGCTGGAGAAAGACAGGATTTTGAGATCCGTGAGGATGGAGCCTTGGTTAAGGATGGACGGTTGTGTGTACCTGAGGATGAAGTTTTGAAGAAGGTGATATTGGATGAGGCTCACTGTTCAGCTTATGCGATGCATCCTGGTGGGACCAAGATGTATCGTACCCTTCGAGAGCATTACTGGTGGTCAGGGATGAAACGTGAAATTGCAGAGTATGTCAGTAGATGCTTGATTTGTCAACAGGTAAAAGCCGAGCGGCAGAGACCTTATGGAGCAATGCAACCTTTGCCGATTCCCGAGTGGAAATGGGATCACCTGACTATGGATTTTGTGTTCAAGCTTCCGAGAACACCGAAGGGACACGATGGTGTGTGGGTTGTTGTGGATCGACTTACGAAGTCTGCTCATTTCTTGCCAGTACGGGAGAACTTCAGGCTGGAACAGTTTGCACAGTTGTTTATTAATGAGATTATTCGATTACATGGGACTCCGGAGTCGATAGTATCTGATAGAGATCCGAGATTCACTTCTCGTTTTTGGCAGAGCTTACAGGAAGCTTTTGGGACTAAATTACACTTCAGTACTGCTTTTCATCCTCAGACTGATGGGCAGTCTGAGCGGACTATTCAGATTCTCGAGGATATGATGCGAGCTTGTGTGCTTCAGTTTCAGGGTACTTGGGAATCACATCTGCCTTTGATGGAGTTCGCTTACAATAATAGTTTTCAGGAGAGCATTGGGATGGCTCCTTACGAGGCTTTGTATGGACGGCAGTGTCGGACTCCATTGTGTTGGACTGAGGTTGGTGAGAGGAGGTTGACTACTTCTGAGCTGGTGGAGCTTACTCAGGAAAAAGTGGCACTGATTAGGGATCGATTGAAGGCAGCGCAGGACCGCCAAAAGAGCTACGCTGACCGTAGGATCAGGGATTTGGAATTTGCTGTTGGAGACTGGGTTTTCTTGAAGCTATCTCCTTGGAAAGGGATTGTACGATTTGGCAGACGAGGGAAGTTGAGTCCTCGTTACATTGGACCGTATGAGATCTTAGAGCGGATTGGTCCTGTAGCTTATCGGTTGGCCTTACCAGCAGATTTAGAAAAGGTACATAATGTCTTTCATGTTTCTATGCTTCAGAAATATATTCGAGATGATTCGCATGTTTTGGAAGCACAACCAGTGGAACTGAGGGAAGACTTGAGTTTTGAAGAGCAACCTGTTGCAATCTTGGATCGGAAGGATAAAGTGTTGCGAAGGAAGACGGTTCCCTTAGTGAAGGTATTGTGGAGGAATCATCAGGTCGAAGAAGCTACTTGGGAACCCGAGGCCTTGATGCGAGAACAGTACCCTTATTTATTCCACTGAATTTCGGGGACGAAATTATTTTTAGGGGGGTAGATTGTAACAACCCGTACCTACGGGAAGGGTAAAAATGTAATTTTTGTGAAGTTTTGTAAAAAGGACGATTTTGCCCTTGTGAATAGTAAACGAAAAGTTGACTTTTTGTACTATTGTTTGGATGAGTGTTAGCCCTTGACCGTGACGTAGGTTAGGACGTCACGAGTCCGTAGACAGGCGGCAGGTTCGATTCGGACAATCGGAGGAGAAGTTATGATGTACGGAAGGTTGGGGGCGTTACCGTAAATGTTGACTTTTTGGAGGATGTGTGATTTTCACGTAGACCGAGGACCGTTGGATAGGTCTCGACGTCCTGAGTTCAACGACAGGCGGCATGCTGTCATCGGACGTCGGACGGAAAAGATACGGGTCTGGAAAGTCTGAGGGCAAAATGGTAATTTTGTGCAGGAGGGGCATTTTGGTCATTTTCCCTCAGCCCAATCAGATAAGGGCAAGTGGCAGATATTTTGGGATGGCCAATAGCTGAGGGACACGTGGGGGACACTAGATGGTTCTAGGAGAAACTTAAGTGTGCACGGCCACACTTGGTTATTTTTGAACCGTGCACAAATTCGAAGGAAACAGAAAAACAGAGAGAGGATTGGGTGAGGCGGTGATCGATTTGGATGCCAGGGAGAGTGAGGAGTGACTGGAGAGAGTGACAGAGAGACGTGGGTGAGGTGCTGATCGTGTTTTGGGACTGGCATCGTGCACGGCGGCACGGTGGTGGTGCGGCGAACATTTGAGGAAAACAGAGGAGACCGTGGACGGTGGAGGCTGTTGTGCCGTGTGGTGAGGCAAACCAAGGCGGTAGGAGACTCAGGAGGTTGAGGGGAGTCCCACGAGCACCGTGGTGGGTGACGGTTCTCACGGCGGCGCCGGAATCGAAAGGTAAGTTCTTTTGCCCTGTTTTTCGTGGATTTTTATTTGAAGAGTCGTGGACCTAGAGCTAGAATCGACAGGTTTGGTGAGTGAAGGGAGGTTTAGGAAGGTCTTAGGCGTCGTTTGTGGTGGTTGCCGTGACGGGAGGTTCACGGTGGGTGGTGGTTCGACGGCGGGTCTTTTGTACCCTGTTTTAGCCGTGAGTTTCAAACTTGAAGTCGTGGACTTCGGGGATGAATCGACGGATTCTGTGAGTTGGGTAGGACTAAGTAGGGTCCTAGGATGGTGCTGGTATCCCCACCGTGAAGGGGGAAGCAGTGGACGGCCGGGAAGGAAAACAGAGCTCACGGGCAAGGTTTTTCGAGGTTGAAGACGAGGGGTATTAGGCCGTGATTTCTGGATTTTAGGACTGGGTTTGGTTGCAGGGGACTGGACGAAGCTAATGGTATTGGAATGGAGAAGAATGGTGGGTGAACGGCGGAGAACCGGTCACGCCGGTTCAACTGTGTTGAACCGGGTGACTCGAGGTTGAAGATGGACTGTAGCAGGCGCGTGAGGCCCACGCGCAGCCACTTTGGGCGGCGCGTGGGGGCGCGTGAGGAGGAATCCGGTCAAGCGTCCAACATGAGTTTAGCCCTAAATGTCCTAAGGAATCCAATGGTACAGTTTTCGGGTTAATCGGACGGTGTTACGGAATGGTTCGGGAATCCGTACGGTTTAGGGTTTCGGATTAAAATATTATTAAATTCCCGAAAAATTGGGGAAAATAGGGAAGGTATCCTTGATGTTATTGTGACCCTATTTGGTATCTATTGACAGGACGGGAGACACCAGAGACGGTTGAGGAGCGCACGGAGCGCGAGTGACGTGTTGTACACTATGAGTGGACTTTTTCTTACTTCCGAGCATGCCAAACTGTTTTAATTACTGTTTTATGATTTCTATGTGTGTTTTTATGTCCTGATGATGATTATACGTGATTGAGATGTTTGCACGTTTTTCGAGACGTTTTCGGGTTTTTGCGCGTTTTTCGAGAAAAACTGATTTTCCGATTTTAAAGCTATGTTTGGAGATTTTAATCTATAAGTGTTTCAGAAGATGATAAATGGATTGTGAAACATAAATTGTGATTTAACGTGAGTTTTGGGTATAAAAGTAGATCTCCGGATTTGGGTTCGGAATGTCGGTTCTGGACGCCGGAAGGGCTTCGAACCGGGGATTTCGAATTCGGATTTGGCGATGGATTTTGAATTGGTTTTACACTGGATATGGATTGGATTTGCTGGATCTGGATAGGGGTTTAAAGACCCGGATTGATATTGATGGGGGACGGGCCCGGATTGAGTTTAAAGACTCGGGAGTTTAAAGACTCGGATATTATGATATTACCCCCATAGGCCTATTGAGTTTAAAGACTCGGGAGTTTAAAGACTCGGATTTATATGTGAGGCCTGGTTGAGTTTAAAGACTCGGATAGGTCCAGCAGGTTTGATCGGGTTATACTCTAGCTTCTTATGCTGTATTATAGTGTATCTGTTTCTTATGGTATTTATAGTGTTTCTGTTTCTTATGATGTTTCATATTATGTTTTTTTCTCATACTTCATTGGCATGCCTGGTTTCAAACCGGAGGGAACAAATGATTTTATTTCCTTACTTTGATATGCTGGTAACGGTTTTAAAACTTTCATTCTTTTCGGTCCACTCACACCTTTTGTTTTTAATTTCCCTCCAGGTCGTGGTGATAGCGCTGGGGTGAACGTTGAGGCGGATATCGAGGCATAGGGCTTCCGACGTTCTTCCGTTGCGGACTTAGACTTGTAGGACTTTTGGTGCCCATTTTGTAGAACTATGCTCTGGCTTACTATTGTATATATTTACTCCTTCGTCTGATGGTTATGCTTATAGTTGTATGAAGTTTCTTTTTGGTATTGTAAGTATGATTGTCAGACGGGAGCAGGGTTCATCCCGAGTATCGAGGTGATATTTGGGACGGGTCCTGACACTCATTACCTTCCACATGTTGACCTGCAATTTCCAACAGGTCAACGTAGTCTTCTTCCACAACTTTACCGGCTTCGGCTTCTTCATCTCTTAACTTGAGTTTCATGTTGTAATAACAGAAAACAAGTTGTTCTAACTTAGAATATGCGAGACGATTTCGTTGCTTTGTATGAATTAAAGCAAATGTACTCCAATTTCTCTCACATGCCGAAGATGATGTCGTTTGTGATAATATATGAACAGCAATTTGTTGCAAGCTGGGAGAAGCTTGGCCATATAGTTCCCACCACTCAGCTGTCAATATCAAGTTTAATGTAAGAGGCATTATAAAGTGCTAAGTCATAGAATATCAAGTTAAATACAAGTAATATACCTGGGGGCATTTTCGTTCGTGATTGTACAGCCATAGGTGAACGAAATGTTTTCCGACCATCTCTAAAGTTGATCAACTACATTAAGGCTGATGTTAATATAATGCCATAGATGTACAGATTCGAAATAACTCATCAAGATTCAAAATAACTCATCAAGATTCATATATGGTAGTGAACTTACGTCTACTCCAAAATTTTGTAAACCCACTTGTCCATTTGGATTCAGTTTGAGGAATACTTGTTGAACTGATTGGACAAGGAAGGAGTCATGCCCAATACCTGCTTGATATTGATATCGGGGATTCAAGTAATAAGCTGCAAATCATGAATGAACTTTGCTTAGTAAACAACAATAAAATAAAATATTAACAAGTTCAATAAGATAGAAATATACCAGCAGCATGTAAAGGATGTACTAATGTTTTTTCCCATCGCTCCTGTATGATTTTAAGGACCCACTTCTTCCCTTTAAGACGGGTTATCTTTTCTTTAATTCGATTGAACATATCATACAGGATTGGAATGGTTGGGACTACCTCTGTATCAACAATTCGGAGGATGCAATATAATGGTTCATATATTGATTGCATCATCTCCAAGGACTCCCAGAATCTTTGGTCGAGGATATGAGCCTCAACCCTCTTGCCTTCCACTTTCCTGCTCAATGGGCTACCATGCCATTGATCACTGGTAAACAACCTTCTAAGGCCAACTTTATGTTTAACTATACTGTTTATACAAATATAGTTGGTTGCGAACCGAGTTGCACCAGGACGAACCAAGTCTCCTTGACAAAATTCATGCATCTGAGCAAGTAACCATAGATGATTATAGATGTAGTTAGTTACCTGCCTAGCATTTTTTATGATGAGCGCCATTGTCTCATTCTTCCCAATATCTTCAAATATTAGGTCGATACAATGGGCTGCACAAGGAGTCCAATAGAGCGGATAAGTCTTCATCAGTTCTTTTCCAGCCTTTTTGAAGTTCGACCCATTATCAGTAACGATCTGTACAACATTTTGTACTCCAAATGACCGGCTTTTTAATAATTTTCGTGTTACAGCTCCAAGTATTTTCCTTCAACTTTATCTCAGCTTCTAAATGCTATTACATGGCTGCTTAAGACAACCTTGGCAAGCCTTTCCAGATCTCGGATTCCGACAGTATTCATCGACAAAATCACCTCTTGCGTATGAGCAGATTCAAACTATTTGAGTGTAAGACGTGAAGGAAAATTGATCTAATGTGGTGGAGAATCGAGGCTTTCTAGTGAGGGTCGTGCATGGGCTCTATAATGCCACACATAATGGTAATTTATATTCAGGGTTATATTCATGGTAACTTCAAATATAATTTTAGAAAGAATCTTTGGGACTAGATGGTATATTGTTCACATCGGTGATGGAGTTAGATATAGAGATACATACTAGGTTGAAAAGAAAAACTTATTCTTTGTTTTTTGATAATTTTTATTTATGATATTTCGTAACTGTTTTGATTGAAGCATAATGAAATTTTGTAATAAAATAAAAAGACCAAGAAAGTCACTATATATAATAAAAAATAATAAGAAAAGAACGTATTAATCTTTTATTCTTCGTCTTTCCTCTAAATAGGTCACTTGATAATCACTTAACAAATGAATATTTATAATGTGTTTAGAAACTAATATTACATTTATGTACATTTATCTAATATATATTTTCGTAAATTTTTTACCGTGAAGTTTAGTGCATGAGCACAGCTGGCAATGTGTTGTGGGCTCCCTTCAACAAAAGGTGAAATTCATTGAGTCCACATAGAAATGGACCACGTTGTCCACAAGAGAAATACATCGCTTTTTAACTTTAATTTTGGTTCAACCAACAAATACAAGAATTAATTATATGTATGAATTTTAGCAAGTCTATAAAAAAAAACTAGCTTCTATGATTATAAATCATAGATTTGAATCGTAATCATATTCATCAAGTCGTGATTCAAAAATTCCCTTGTAGTTGTAAGATCTATATAAGGGATTCTAATTTACTGATTAAAATGGTGGTTGGATATACCTAAGGGACCCTAAGTTATTGTTTAAAGGGTAATTGTAGGGTCTACGTAGCAACGTTAGTTTACTAAGGGCGAGTCTAAGGAGAGTTTTGAGTATGAAAAAAGAAAAGATTTAATTGGGTGACTCAAACAATGAATTATTGTTTCGCATTGAAACTAAGAGAATGTTCTTATTAGTTTGAAGTTTGAACTATTTAGTTTTTATTGAATTAGATTATGAGTCAATAGACTGGTTGCTAAATTAAGTTGGTCTCTTGGTGATCTAGATTCTAAACCTAAAGGTTCACCAATAGGAAAAAACACAATGGTTTTAGCGATTTTCCAAATACCATAATTCACAAACACCTAAACACCTAAATGCTTAAAATAACATAATTTGGCTAAACACCTAAATGCTTCAAATAATTCACAAACACCTAAACGCTTCAAATAACACTTCGAACAACAACTCTCAAACACCTAAACACTTCACATACACACACATACACACTATATAACAGATATATACTATATACATGACAGGACCCGCCCCGATCCCCCTGGGACCACCCGGGGACGTGCCCTGCTCCCGTCTGACACCCGACATTAAAATATCATAATTACCCTTATTGAAAGTAAAATGCATAAAGAAAATCCAAAGTTAAGTCATACATAGCACGCCACACAAATACTCGAATACAAATAGTGTCAGACAAGGGATAGTTCCCGAATACAGTTTATTGAGCACGACTCTAGACACACTACGTGCCAACCTACCCAGCAGTAGGGTTCAGGTGCGCAACGTAAACCTATGCCTCTTCCTCGGGATCCTCCTCCTCTTCCTCCTCAATAGCACCACTTGGAGGGGTAGTAAAACAACAAGGGTGAGTGGGCCGAAACTCAAGGTTTACAAAACAGTTTACCAATTCGAAAACATATAGATTTTCCCCTCCGTTTTCCGAAAAGACATGCATTAGTATCATAAACCACAAAATCATATAATCATAAGCAGAATAATATCAACATAATATAATCTCAGTCACTGCACTATACATCCCAACCCTGACATCTCAGATGCCCGACGTCCCAGACGCCCAATAAGGTCACAGTCCCAAGGCTACGCGTGCCACCCGGTGTAACACCCCGAAAATTCAAGGATTTCAATATTGTAATTTAATGTATGATTTGACGCTTTTACCCTTGTGATTGGTATGGCCAAATTGTTGACTTTTTGATTGATGAATTAAATGGACTTTGACCTATGACCGTGACGTAGTTCGGGACGTCACGAGTTCATAGACAGGTGGCACGTCCAATTCGGACGATCAGGGAAAAAGTTATGACTATCGGAAGTTCAGGGGCATTATCGTAATTTGGACTTCCGGGGGGAAATGTTGACTTTTCTTTTGGCAACTAATTTTCAGTTGACTCAAGGACCGTCAGGTAGGCCTCGACGTCCTGAGTCCGTAGACAGGCGGCACGCCGAAATCGGACTTCGTACGAGGAGGTTATGGTCAGAAACGTGAAATCGGGAGGTTCGTGTCTCGATTTTCGTGTCGAATATTTTATTCTAAAAATTCTGATTGGAGGACACCTTGTCACTCACCCATTGGCTAGATTGGATCAGATCCACTATGGGATTAAATAGCATTAAAATCAACTTTTAAATTCAGCCCTTAGATCTGAAAACCTCCAGATCTGATCTCAGCCCTTGATCTCATTCTGAGATTCAATCTGGGCCGTCCATCATGTCCCTCCATCTCTATATATATTTCCTTACCCGACACCCACGTGCTGCCCATTCCATACCATCACACCACAACTGCACCTGATCCTTACTCTGTGAGCCACTGGGCTAGACGTGTGTGGCGGCAGACGGTAGTGACCACGGCGGAGGACGGCGGCGAGGTAGGAACCAGGGAAACCCAAAACGGTTTTAAACTCAGATTTTGGTAACTCGAATTCCCACGTTTAGTTTTGTTCTCTATGAATCCTAATCGACTCTAGGGACTGCCAGGAACCTTTTGGGCTTGGGATCGTGACCGGAGGTGATCAGGACGGTGACTAAACGGCGACGGGAAACCGGTTCTGTTCTTCGAGGTAAGCCCTCGATCCTGTCTGTTTTTCTCGATTTTGATTCCATAGAACCCTTCCTGGGATTAAGGCGAGCATCTAGGAACAAACTAGGACTGAAATGGTTGAGTGTGGAAGAAATGGTGACCGGGTCATGATCGCGGGTCTGATCGACCCGAGTTGCAGGAATACGGGTCAACCCGTCTGAGGACAGAGGTGATGACGTGGCACCCTGTCAGACTGTCAGGTGACGTGGACCAACCGTGAGCCGACACGTGTCACATGTCAGTGCACAGTCAGCACTGGCATGTTAGTGATGTGGACCAGTCAGGGACTGCCACGTGTCACTGACATGTCAGTGACGTGGACCAGTGCCGTGCTGACACGTGGCACATGTCAGATCTGACATGTGGCCTGACAGATCAGTGAGGTGGACCAATCGGATGTTGACACGTGGCACCTGTCAGAGTCTGACATGTCAGACCTGACAGCTGTCAGATGACGTCATGCTGACGTCAGCAGTGATGTTAGCGATGACGTCAGCAGGGAATGTTCCTGCGTTGACCGGCGCGTGGGGGCGCGTGTGAACAGTGTTTTTGGTGGGACCACCATCATTCTTTAGGTTTCGACGATCCGGATCCAATGGCGGTGGTTTCGGGTCGATCGGAGATCATTAAGTTGGTCAAAATGAGGTTTATTGCATTGGGAAGCGCGTTCGGGCGGCTTTCCCGGGCCGGTTTCGGACTAGGGTTTCATGGTTAAATGTTTGGGGTTTGTATGGACCCTTACGTATACTTTGGATATGACAGGGATTGTATAATTGTACCAGATCAAGGGTATACGCTCGGTTTTCAGCAGGATTGTACTGTGAGTGGGCCATTTTCTTAAACCCTTGTGTGCATAAATGTTTTCTGGTTTAGTATACATATTCACATGCTAAAAACAAATAATGGTTTTGATGATATGGAAATTATGGTTACGGGACGTTTCACGATATTTGGGCTTGAGACCCGTCTGATGAAACTTAAAGATTGATTGGATTTTATATATGTTTTGCATGTGGATATCAATAAAATGTATTTGGTACTGCACTATATAGATCCTTCCATATTATATTGTCTCCTCCGGATGAGGTACCCCGGAGAGGTCACAGACGTCTAGTACGTCCAGCGTCTATGACGCTAAGCATCGGGGATGCTGTACCCGAACGGGGTTCGGGGAATGAACTCGGAAATTGAGACCCGAGTGGCACGCGTAGCCTTGTGATTGTGACCTTATTGGACGTCAGGGACGTCAGACATCAGGGATGTCGGGATTGGAGTGTATAGTGCAGTGGCTAAAATTATACTTATGGTTTTATTATATGCCTTATGGTTCATATTATATGATTGATGGTTTTAATTACGGATGCATGCATGTTTGGAAAACGGAGGGGTAAATTATACATTTTACTTATCAAATGATTTTATAAACTTGAGTTTCGGTCCACTCACCCTTAATGTTTTTGGTAACCCCTCCAGGTCGTGATACTGAGGTAGAGGAGGAACCTGAGGCTGAGGCATAGATCTACTTCTGCGTACCTGAACCCCTGTTGGGTGGTGTACCCGCAGGTTTACTATAGTGTCGTGCTCGCAACTTGTAATTTTGGATTTCATCCCTTGTCTGACATTCGTTTAATTCGGATTTGATGTATGACTTTAATTTGGTTATTTATGCATTTGATGTTTTGAGGTTAAAATTGGTATGAATTATTGGGTGTCAGACGGGAGCAGGGCACGTCCCCTTGTGGTCCCTGTGGGATCGGGGCGGGTCTTGTCACCCGGGGTCTCAATCCCGAGTCCAAATCCCGAACCCAGTCCGAGCATGGCATTCAAGATGCCTGACGTCCCAGACGTCCAACAGTAGCAATCCTGCTCCTGAGTCACTCTACGGTCCGGTCCCTCCGTAGAATGACTCCTCACAGGCAATGCGCCGTGACCACTCCGGGGTACCTACATCCGGAGGATACAGTATCCTAGGGTAGATCTATACAGTGCAGTACAACAGATAATTACCGAGATCCATTATACATATACATGACTTCAAAACCATTCATAAACAACCAGACGGGTCTCATGCCCAAACATCGTAATACGTGCCATAAATCATACTCAAGATAAACAGATACTTTTACTTGAATCACATATAGATATAATAGAAAGTAAAACAGTTATGCATGCCGAGGTTTAGTGAAATCAAAGGCCCACTCACAGTACAATCCCGCTGCAATCCCGAGCGTAAAGCCCCGTCCAAAGGTTAAAGTACAATTCCTGTCATGTCCAAAGCATACGTAAAGGTCACTTTAAGTCCCTACTAAACAACTAAGAAACCCTAGACTGAAACCGGTCCGGGAAAGCCGTCCGAACGCACTTCCCAAGGCTTCAAACCCTAATTTGACCAACATAACGATCTCCGATCGACACGAAACCACCGCCATTGGATTCGTATCGTCGAAACCTTGAAAATGGCACTGGTCCCACACAAAATACTGTTCCCGTCAGAGGACACGTGTCAGCATTCCATTGGTCCCTGGTCTGACAGTTTTTGACATGATGACATCATCATGATGTCACTGCTGACGTCAGCATGATGACGTCATCAGCTACAGTACCGGGTCTGAGAATCGGGTCACCGCAGACCCACGGTTCGACCCAATCGGTTCTCATCAACCCGACCACCTTTTCTAATGGGATTTGTTCCTATGAACTCGTCACAATGTGTTCTATGGTTCTGTGTAATTAAAACAAGCTTTTAGGTTGAAGTAACCACCTGAAAATCGACGGGAAACCGGCTGTCCGCTCTGGTTCGTCTTCTTCGGCGAGTCGTCGAGCTTCCAGTCACGAACCTTGGTCCAAAATGCTTGTCTGAGTCCCTAGGATATGTCTCATAAGAAACCAAACATTTCCAACGTAAAAAACGGACGTTTCGAAACAGGGAAGGAAATCGGTGTCTCTCGGGTTTCTGGGCTTACCGCCGCCGTGGGCTGCCCAGTCCAGTCCTGAGTCGTCCAGCCGTCACAGTGAACCTATCCCTACGTTGGTTCGAGTCCAGATATGATGGTTTGGACGGTTTGGATAGTTTGGGCTGATCGGGTTTCCTTCTCGGGTCTGGGGGGTTTTGGGGTTGTGCCGCCGCCCGTGGTGGTGGTGGTGGCCGTCTGGGGGTTGCTGGTGGTTGCTGGTGGTTGCCTGGTGCTGCCTGGTGAGGGAGGTTGGGTGGTGAGCTGCTGGAGTGTTTGTTCGAAAGGTGAGAGGGTGCACGGGTTTGAGAGAAATGAAAATGAAAATGTGAGTCTCTGATGGTTTAAGAACAGAATGAGAAAATGAAATCAACGGCTGAGATTGAGTCTGAGTGTAGGATGAAGGGTAAGGATTTAAGGAGATTAATTAATTAATTAATTAAATAGCAGACATAGATCCTGGTTTTAGGGAGTGTGGGGATGAGTGACACGTGTCACTCATCCAAGGGTCCAGATTGGTTTAAATAAAGTAATCAGATTCCATTATTTTAATATTATTTTGGTTCGGTTCTCGGTTAGTTCGGTTAATCGCGTTTTACGTTCTTGGCCATAACTTTTTCGTCGTATGTCCGATTTCGGCGTGCCGCCTGTCTACGGATTCGTATCGACGGAACCTACGTAACGGTCCTTGGCCCTCGTCTGTTGGACTTCCCGGGTCAAAAGTCAACATTTGGCCCCTAATTGGCCAAATTACCAAAATACCCCTCGACTTCCGAACGTCACAACTTCTTCCTCGAACGTCGGAATCGAACGTGCCACCTGCCTATGAACTCGTGACATCCTAAACTACGTCACGGTCATGGGTCAAAGTCCTAATTACTTCCCGAGGTAAAAGTCAACTTTCCCCCCCCCCCTCAGGGGTAAAACGGTCATTTTACAATAAAATAATAATTACGAAAGTTCGGGTCGTTACAATCTACCCACCTTACAAAAATTTCGTCCTCGAAATTTACTCAAATAAAAAAAGGTACTGCTCCCTCATCAAGTCTTCGGGTTCCCACGTCGCTTCCTCGACGTCATGGTTCCTCCATAGGACTTTCACCAACCGAATCGTTTTGTTTCTCAGAACCTTGTTCTTCTGATCCAGAATCTGCACTGGTTTCTCCTCAAAGCTCAGATCAGTCATCAGTTCTACTGGTTGTTCCGACAAGGCATGTGAATCGTCCCGTAGGTATTTCCGTAACATGGACACATGGAAAACGTCGTGTACTCTGGCAAGTTCTGGAGGTAATGCCAACCGGTATGCCACTAGTCCAATCCTCTCTATGATCTCGAACGGCCCAAAATAACGTGGACTCAACTTCCCGCGTCGGCCAAAACGGATAATTCCTTTCTAGGGAGATAACTTAAGGAACACAAAATCTCCCACCTCGAATTCCAAGTCTCGAATTCGTCGATCAGCATAGCTCTTTTGGCGATCTTGCGCTGCCTTCAATCTTTCCTTGATGATTCGAACTGTTTCCTGGGTCATATCCATCAAATCCGGCCCTAACGCTGCTCGCTCTCCTACCTCCATCCAGCAGATAGGTGTCCTGCACTGTCGGTCATACAGTGCCTCGTAGGGTGCCATCCCGATACTTGCCTGATAACTGTTGTTTTATACGAACTCCATCAAAGGAAAATGAGTATCCCACGAATCCTGAAACTGCAGTACACAAGACCTCATCATGTCCTCCAGAGTCTGGATAGTCCTCTCTGACTGCCCATCGGTCTGTGGGTGGAACGCTGTACTGAAATGTAAGTTTGTACCCAAGGCGTTCTGCAAACTTCGTTAGAACCTAGAAGTGAAACGCGAATCTCGATCAGACACTATCGACTCCGGCGTACCATGAGGTCGAATGATCTCTTTCACAAACAGTTGAGCCAGTCGGTTTGGCTTAAATGTCTCCTGTACCGGTAAGAAATGAGCTGACTTGGTCAATCGGTCGACAATCACCCAAACTCCATCGAATCCTCTCTGAGTTCTAGGCAACTTGAAGACAAAATCCATGGTAATGTGATCCCACTTCCACTCGGGAATCGGAAGTGGTTGCATAGCTCCATACGGTCTCTGCCGCTCAGCCTTGACCTGCTGACAGGTCAAACATCTGCTCACAAACTCTGCAATATCCTTTTTCATCCCAACCCACCAATAGTGGTTCCGGAGGGTACGGTACATCTTTGTACCTCCCGGATGCATGGCATAAGCCGAACTGTGGGCTTCCTCAAGAATTTCTGCCCGTAACTCTGCCACTGCAGGAACGCACAAACGACCCAGTTTCACCAGAGCTCCATCTCGTCGGATAGTAAAGTCCTGCCTCTCATCCGCTTCGACCTCGATCCTGTAAATACAAAGTGTCGGATCCTCTAATTGTGCCTCGATAATCCGATTAACTAGCACAGGTCGTACATGAAAACTGGCCAACAAAGCTCCCTGCTCATCCATCCCCAGCATAACTCCAGCTCTTCGGAGTTCCACTAGCAAAGGAAGGTACACCTGCCTCAAGTGTGCAAGCGATCCTGCTGAGTTCCTGCTGAGTGCGTCTGCCACAACATTTGCCTTTCCTGGATGATATTCAATTGTACAATCGTAGTCCTTGATTAATTCCAACCACCGTCGCTGCCTTACGTTCAGCTCCTTCTGAGTGAACAAATGCTTTAAACGCTGATGATCGGTGAAGATCCTGCAAGTCACCCCGTACAGATAATGTCTCCAGATCTTTAAATCTTGAACCACAGCCGCCAACTCCAGATCATGCGTAGGGTAGTTCAGTTCATGTGTCTTTATGTCAGGACCCGTCCCAAATATCACCTCGATACCCGGGACGAACCCTACTCCCGTCTGACAATCACACCTAAAGTACCAATATAACCTCAATACCACAATAAGCATAACTATCAGACGAAGGAGTAAATACATATATACAACTGTAAATCAGAGCATAGTTCTACAAAATGGGCACAAAATCCTACTGTGCTAGTCTCGCAACGGAATAACGTCGTAAGCTCTATGCCTCGATGTCTGCCTCAACGTTCACCCCAGCGCTATCACCACGACCTGAAGGGAAAATTTAAAACCAAAAGTGTGAGTGGACTAGAATACGTAAAAGTTTTAAAATCAATTTATCACCAAATCAAAGTTAAGGAAAAATAATAAGAACATTTGTTCCCTCCGTTTTAAAAACAGGCATGCCCAACTAAGTATTAGAAAATCAGAACATGAAACATCATAAGAAACAGAAACACTATAAAACGGATATAGAAATCATGGTATGTATATCAGGAAACCATAGCATAAACCATGAACAACAAATCATCATTTCCGATCAAACCTGCTGGACCTATCCGAGTCTTTAAACTCAACCAGGCCTCAAATATAATTCCGAGTCTTTAAACTCAATAGGCCTATGGGGGTAATATCATATAATTCCGAGTCTTTAAACTCCCGAGTCTTTAAACTCAATCCGGACCCGTCCCCCGTCAATCAATATCCGGGTCTTTAAACCCAATATCCAGATCCAGCAAATCCAATCCCAATTCATTGTAAAACCATTTCTAGATCCACAGCCAAACTCGAATTCGAAATCCCCGGTTCGAAGCCCATCCGGCGTTCAGAACCGACATTCGGAACCCAAATCCGGAAGAACTCCGCCGCACCACCACCGTGTCTCCGGGCACGATTCCTCCACCAAAACACGATCACCAGCACCGCCCTCTCTCTCTGTCACTCTCTCAATCCACTCTTCACTCACCATTGCACGGAATCGATCGCTGTCTCTCCAATTTCTTCTCCCTGTTTTCTCTGTGTTTTCAAACGATTGCACGGTTTGCCTTGGACAAAATGTGGCCGTGCACATGATCGATCTCCCTAGAACCATCCAGCCACCCACACGTGTCCAACAGCCAATGGCTCAGTACAAAATATCCCTGCCACTTGCCCTTATCTGATTGGGCTGAGGGAAAAGACCAAAATACCCCTCAAGCACAAATTACCATTTTACCCTCGTACTTTCCAGACCCGTAAATATTTCGTCCGACGTCCAATGACAGCGTGCCGCCTGTCGTTATACTCAGGACGTCGAGACCTATCTAACGGTCCTCGGTCTACGTGAAAATCACAAGTCCTCCAAAAAGTCAACATTTTCCTCACTTAATCACAATTACGGTAACGCCCTCAATCTTCCGAACGTCATAACTTTTTCTCCGATTGTCCGAATCGAACCTGCCACCTGTCTACGGACTTGTGACGGCCTAAACTATGTCACGGCCAAGGGTCAACACTCATCCAACCGGTAATTCAAAAAGTCAACTTTTGGCCTACTATTCACAAGGGCAAAATCGGCCTTTATATACAAAACTTTTACAAAATTACAGTTTTACCCTTCCTGAAGGTACGGGTTGTTACACTTTAGCTGTCTTGATGCATAAGCGATAACTCTGCCATTCTGCATCAGCACGCAACCCAAACCTTGCAATGATGCGTCACCGTAGACTTCGAACTCTCCACTGTTATCCGGCAAGGCAAGAACAGGTGCGGTAGTTAACCGACGTTTTAATTCCTGATAACTCTGCTCACACCGTTCATCCCAAAAAAACTTTACTCCTTTCCTGGTCAAACGAGTCAACGGTGCAGCGATACTAGAGAAGCCCTCAACAAATCTCCGGTAGTATCCTGCCAAACCAACGAAACTCCGTACCTCTGTCACTGTTGTCGGTCTAGCCCAATTTGTCACCGCTTCGGTCTTTTGGGGATCCACACTAATCCTGTCTGCTGACACCACATGTCCCAGAAAACCAATGCTGGTTAGCCAAAACTGACACTTACTCAGCTTGGCGTATAACTGGTTCTGCCTCAGCTTCCCTAACACCGATCGTAAGTGTTTCTCATGAGTCTGAGCACTCCTCGAGTACACAAGGATGTCATCAATGAACACGATCACGAACTTATCCAAATAAGATCGGAAGACCCTATTCATCAGATCCATGAATGCTGCTGGAGCATTCGTCAAGCCGAAAGGCATCACAAGGAATTCATAATGCCCGTATTTGGTCCGAAACGCTGTCTTCGAGACATCCCCCTCAGAAATCTTCAACTGGTGATAACCAGATCATAAATCAATCTTCGAGAAGTACTGTGCTCCCCGCAGTTGATCAAAGAGATCGTCAATCCTAGGTAAGGGGTACTGGTTCCTTATCGTGACCTTGTTGAGCTGTCGATAATCTACACACAAACGGAGGCTCCCCTCCTTCTTCTTCACAAATAATACCGGTGCTCCCCACGGTGATGTACTCGGTCGAATGAATCCCAAATCCACCAATTCCTGCAATTGAGTTTTCAGCTCCCGTAACTCCGCTGGTGCCATCCGATATGGTGCCTGTGATATAGGTCGTGTGCCGGGAAGTAGTTCAATCGTGAACTCAATCTCCCGATGTGGTGGTAAACCAGGAAAATCTTCCGGGAACACATCCGGAAATTCTCGCACCACAGGTATATCATCGGCACTCGGAGTATCACTTTGCATCGTCACAACATGCGCCAGATAACCCTGGCATCCCTTCTGTAGAAGCTTGGTAGCGACAATTGAAGAAATTATTTCGGGTAGCGAACCGTCGCGCTCTCCCTGAAAAGTAACCTCCGGCAAACCCGGACTCCGCAGAAGCACCCGCCTACTACAACAGTCGATGAGCGAACCGTGCTCCGTCAACCAATCCATTCCCAAGATAACATCAAAGTCATGGATATCCATAAGGATTAGATCAGCTAGCAGATCAACCTCCTCCACCCTTACTGGGCATCTCCGGATCACCTGATTCACTATGTACACAACGCCCATTGGTGTACCAACACCCATTTCACTATCCAAGGCTGACACCTCGCGATCTAACATACCCGCACAACTTTTCGAAATAAAAGAATGAGTAGCCCCAGCATCCATTAACACCCGTACAACAAGATTTGAGATATGAAGAGTACCTGTAACCACGCATGGGGCTGACCTCGCCTGCTGCTGAGTCACTGCAAAAACACGAGCTCTGGGCCCCGTAGTCTGTCCGCGCCCACGCGCGCCACGCTCAGCACTCTGTCCTCGGCCTCCGGCAGGGTTGGAAGCCGAACTCTGTGCAACACTAACACATTTAGCCTCGTTGTTCCTCGACAGTAAAGGGCAATCTCGGGCATAGTGGCCCGCTCCTCCACAAGCAAAGCAATTAACTGTCCTCGGTCCATCCCAAGACCCTCCTGATGCACCACTCCAAGCCTGATGCTGTCCAGAACTGAATCTCAATCCGCCCCTCTGAGAGCTCCCATGTCGACCTAACCAGCCACGACCACGTAAAGATGAGGGTGCTCCTCGGTAATTTCCCCCTTAGAGATCTTTGGGCCGGTTGGTCCAGGATGTGGACGATCCCGGCGCTGCCCCTCGCCTGATGATTGTCGCGCCTGGTGTGCCGCCAGACTGGCCTCGACACGAACTGCAGCGTCGACCATGTCCCTCAGAGTCGCGTAACTAGTAGCCGTCACACTTGCCCGTAACTCTCCTCGGAGTCCCAGCTCAAATCTTTGACATTTTCCCTCCTCATTACTCACAAAAGCTGCGGCAAAACGGGAAAGCTTCCCGAAAGTCTGCTCGTAATCTGCCACGGACATATCTCCCTGCTCCAGCCGCATGAACTCTGCCTCTCGTGCCATGCGAAATGATTGCGGGTAATACTGATCTAAGAATCGGGCACGAAAGACCTCCCATGTAGTGGTGTGAACAGACCACCCTGACATCTCAAGACCATGCCACCACTAATAAGCCCTGCCTTCCAGTAAGAAAGCCGCCAGTGCCACCCGCTCGCTGGGTGGGCAGTGCATCACGGTGAATATTCTTTCCCATTTCGCAATCCACTCATGGGCATCCTCGGGGTTTGATCCCCCGTTGAAAGGTGTGGCTCCCAACCTTTGAGCCCGCTCAATGCTAGCACATTCCATCTCTCTCGCGATTTCCTCGTTAGTTCGTGTTTGAGGAATTCTCCTTGGAGGCATAACCCACTGTTAAGAGGTATAGAATAGATAATGACATCTTTTAAACTAAGTACTGACCACTAATCTAATATGCTGACCACAACCTAGTGCTCTGATACCAAGTTGACAGGACCCGCCCCGATCCCCCTGGGATCACCCGGGGACGTGCCCTGCTCCCTTCTGACACCCGACATTAAAATATCATAATTACCCTTATTGAAAGTAAAATGCATAAAGAAAATCCAAAGTTAAGTCATACATAGCACGCCACACAAATACTCAAATACAAATAGTGTCAGACAAGGGATAGTTCCCGAATACAGTTTATTGAGCACGACTCTAGACACACTATGTGCCAACCTACCCAGCAGTAGGGTTCATGTGCGCAACGTAAACCTATGCCTCTTCCACAGGATCCTCCTCCTCTTCCTCCTCAATAGCACCACCTGGAGGGGTAGTAAAACAATAAGGGTGAGTGGGCCGAAACTCAAGGTTTACAAAATAGTTTACCATTTCGAAAACATATAGATTTTCTCCTCCGTTTTCCGAAAAGACATGCATTAGTATCATAAACCACAAAATCATATAATCATAAGCAGAATAATATCAACATAATATAATCCCAGTCACTGCACTATACATCCCAACCCTGACATCTCAGATGCCCGACGTCCCAGACGCCCAATAAGGTCACAGTCCCAAGGCTACGCGTGCCACCCGGGGTCTCAATCCCGAGTCCAAATCCCGAATCCAGTCCGAGCATGGCATTCAAGATGCCTGACGTCCCAGACGTCCAACAGTAGCAATCCTGCTCCTGAGTCACTCTACGGTCCGGTCCCTAAGTAGAATGACTCCTCACAGGCAATGCGCCGTGACCACTCCGGGGTACCTACATCCGGAGGAGACAGTATCCTAGGGTAGATCTATACAGTGCAGTACAACAGATAATTACCGAGATCCATTATACATATACATGACTTCAAAACCATTCATAAACAACCAGACGGGTCTCATGCCCAAACATCGTAATACGTGCCATAAATCATACTCAAGATAAACAGATACTTTTACTTGAATCACATATAGATATAATAGAAAGTAAAACAGTTATGCATGCCGAGGTTTAGTGAAATCAAAGGCCCACTCACAGTACAATCCCGCTGCAATCCCGAGCGTAAAGCCCCGTCCAAAGGTTAAAGTACAATTCCTGTCATGTCCAAAGCATACGTAAAGGTCACTTTAAGTCCCTACTAAACAACTAAGAAACCCTAGACTGAAACCGGTCCGGGAAAGCCGTCCGAACGCACTTCCCAAGGCTTCAAACCCTAATTTGACCAACATAACGATCTCCGATCGACACGAAACCACCGCCATTGGATTCGTATCGTCGAAACCTTAAAAATGGCACTAGTCCCACACAAAATACTGTTCACACGCGCCCCCACACGCCTGGTCAAACTCTGGTCAACTGTGCTACAGTAATGATGACGTCAGCATGACGTCACTGCTGACGTCAGCATGATGACGTCATCAGCTATAGTACCGGGTCTGAGAACCGGGTCACCGCAGACCCACGGTTCGACCCGATCGGTTCTCATCAACCCGACCACCTTTTCTAATGGGATTTGTTCCTATGAACTCGTCACAATGTGTTCTATGGTTGACAGGACCCGCCCCGATCCCACAGGGACCACAAGGGGACGTGCCCTGCTCCCGTCTGACACCCAATAATTCATACCAATTTTAACCTCAAAACATCAAATGCATAAATAACCAAATTAAAGTCATACATCAAATCCGAACTAAACGAATGTCAGACAAGGGATGAAATTCAAGATTACAAGTTGCGAGCACGACTCTAACATAAACCTGCGGGTAAACCACCCAGCAGGGGTTCAGGTACGCAGAAGTAGATCTATGCCTCAGCCTCAAGTTCCTCTTCTACCTCAGTATCACGACCTGGAGGGGTTACCAAAAACATTAAGGGTGAGTGGACCGAACTCAAGTTTATAAAATCATTTGATAAGTAAAACATATAATTTACCCCTCCGTTTTCCAAACATGCATGCAGCATCCTTTAAAATCATAAATAATATAATATGAATCATAAGGCATGTAATAAAACCATAACCATAATTTTAACTACTGCACTATACACTCCAACCCCGACATCCCCGATGTCTGACGTCCCTGACGTCCAATAAGGTCACAACCACAAGGCTACGCGTGCCACTCGGGTCTCAATTCCGAGTTCAATCCCCGAACCCTGTTCGGTTACAGCATCCCCGATGCTTAGCGTCATAGACGCTAGACATTCTAGACGTCCGTGACCTCTCCGGGGTACCTCATCCGGATGAGACAATATAATATGGAAGGATCTATACAAGGCAGTACCAAATACATTTTATTGATATCCACATGCAAACATATATGTATACATAGGTAAAATCTGAACCGATCGTTACGTTTCATCAAACGGGTCTTATGCCCAAATACCGTGAAACGTGCCATAACCGAAATCTCAATATCATCAAAACCATTTATAGATTCCAGCATGTGAACATATAAGTAAATCGGAAAACATTTAAGCATGCAAGGGTTTAATGAAAACGGGCCCACTCACAGTACAATCCTGCTAAAAACCGAACGTATACCCTCGTCCTGGTACAAATGTACAATCCCTGCCAAGTCCAAAGTATTCGTAAAGGTCAATTAAACCCCCAACATTCAACCATGAAATCCTAGGCCGAAACCGGCCCGGGAAAGCCGCCCGAACGCGCTTCCGAATGCAATAAACCTTAATTTGACCAACTTAATGATCTCCGATCGACCCGAAACCACCGCCATTAGATCCGGATCGTCGAAACCCAAAGAATGGTGGTGGTCCCACCAGAAGTACTGTTCACACGCGCCCACACGCGCCAGTCAACGCGTCGGTCAACACAGGAACAGTCCCTGCTCACGTCATCGCTGACGTCACTGCTGACGTCAGCATGACGTCATGCTGACGTCATCTGACAGCTGTCAGGTCTGACATGTCAGACTCTGACAGGTGCCACGTGTCAACATCCGATTGGTCCACCTCACTGATCTGTCAGGCCACGTGTCAGATCTGACATGTGCCAGGTGTCAGCACGGCACTGGTCCATGTCACTGACATGTCAGTGACACGTGGCAGTCCTTGATTGGGCCACGTCACTGACATGTCAGTGCTGACTTTGCACTGACATGTGACACGTGTCGGCTCACGGTTGGTCCACGTCACCTGACAGTCTGACAGGGTGCCACGTCAGCACAGCTGTCCTTAGACGGGTTGACCCGTATTCCTGTAACTCGGGTCAATCAGACCCGCGATCATGACCCGGTTACCATTTCATCATTTCTCAATCATTTTTGTTCAGTTTGATTCCTAACTACTCGTCTCAATCCCTACTACGGTTCTGTGCAATTAGAATTAGGTTTTAGGTCGAAGGGATTACCTGAAAATCGACGGGAAGTTTGGTTGCCGGTTCTGGTTATCCTCTCCAGCGAGTCAACGGTTTTCCAGTCCTGGTCCTGGGTCAAAATGGGTCGTCAAGGTCTCCTAGATGTGTCCTAACAATCATCCAACAATGTTAACGTCAAACACAGACGGTTCGAAGCAGGGAAGGAAAACGGCTACTCACGGGTTTATCGTCCTATCGCCGCCGTGTCGCCGCCGCACACCGTCAAGGTCAATTCATCGTCGTCCTGTCGTCACGGTGAACCCAACCGTACGTTGGTTCAAGTCCCAGAGTGATGGTTTGGATGGTTTGGTGACTTGGGCTGCTCGGGTTTCCTTCTCGGGTCTGAGGGAATGCCGGCCGTGCAGGGTGGCCGGGGAGTGGTGGCCGGCGTCAGGAAGGTGGTTGCTGGTTGCCTGAGGTGTGGGGTTGAGTGATGAGGGCTGGTGAGCTGGTTCCAAGGGGGAATCGCACAAACGGGTTGAGAGAATGAACACATGGGTGCATGATTTCATGAATTTTAATACTGAACAGGAACATGAATCAAGGGCCAGGATTGAATCTCAGAATGAGATCAAAGGTGAGGATTGGATCTGGGGTTTTCAGATCCAAGGGCTGAAATTAAAAGTTGATTTAAATGGTTTTTAATCCCATAGTGGATCTGATCCAATCTAGCCAATGGACTTGTCACTCACCAGGTGTCTTCCAATCAGAATTTCCAGAATAAAATATTCGACACGAAAACCGAGACACGAACCTCCCGATTTCACGTTTCTGACCATAACTTCCTCGTACGAAGTCCGATTTCGGCGTGCCGCCTGTCTACGGACTCAGGACGTCGAGACCTACCTGACGGTCCTTGAGTCAACAGAAAATTAGTTGTCAAAAGAAAAGTCAACATTTCCACCCCCAAATGTCCAAATTACGGTAATACCCCTGAACTTCCGATAGTCATAACTTTTTCCCTGATCGTCCGAATTGGACGTGCCACCTGTCTATGAACTCGTGACGTCCCGAACTACGTCACGGTCATAGGTCAAAGTCCATTTAGTTCATCAATCAAAAAGTCAAAATTTTGGCCATGCCAATCACAAGGGTAAAAGCGTCAATTCACACATTAAATTACAATATTGAAATCCTCGAATTTCCGGGGTGTTACAACCTTCCCCCCTTAAGAAATTTCGTCCCGAAATTTCAAAGAAACAAATGAGGAAATTGTTCTCGCATTTGAGCCTCAGGCTCCCATGTGGCTTCTTCCACATTCTGGTTTCTCCAGAGAATCTTCACGAGAGGGATCGTCTTCCGACGTAGTACCTTGTCCTTCCGATCCAAGATCTGTACTGGTTGTTCAACAAAGCTCAAATCCTCCCGTAGTTCGACAGGTTGTTCCCCAAGTACATGAGAAGCATCACGTACGTACTTCCGCAGCATCGACATGTGGAAAACATCGTGAACTCTAGATAGTTCTGGAGGTAGTGTCAATCTGTAAGCAACTCTGCCGATTCTCTCCACGATCTCATATGGTCCGATAAAACGCGGACTCAGTTTCCCTCGTCGACCGAATCGGATAATCCCCTTCCACGGTGATAACTTCAGGAAGACGAAATCTCCCACTTCAAATTCCAAGTCTCGAATCCGTCGATCGGCATAACTCTTCTGGCGATCCTGTGCCGCCTTCAATCTCTCCTTGATAACACGAACAGTTTCCATGGTTAAGTCCATCAATTCCGGCCATACCGCCGCTCGCTCTCCTATCTCCGTCCAGCAGATAGGTGTCCTGCACTGTCGTCCATACAGTGCCTCATAGGGTGCCATCCCGATGCTTGTCTGATAGCTGTTGTTGTAGGCGAATTCCATCAATGGCAAATGAGTATCCCAAGAATCCTGAAACTGTAGTACACATGACCTCATCATGTCCTCCAGGGTCTGAATGGTTCTTTCAGACTGTCCATCGGTCTGAGGATGGAAAGCAGTACTGAAACGTAGGGTTGTTCCCAGAGTAGCTTGCAAACTCCGCCAGAACCTGGAAGTGAAACGCGGATCACGATCGGACACGATCGATTCCGGCGTACCATGCAATCGTATGATTTCCTTCACAAACAATTGAGCCAGTCGATTAGGTTTATAGGTCTCCTGAACTGGCAGAAAATGGGCTGATTTGGTTAACCGATCCACGATCACCCATACTCCGTCCACTCCACTCTGAGTTCTCGGTAACTTAAAGACGAAGTCCATGGTGATGTGATCCCACTTCCACTCAGGAATCGGAAGTGGCTGCATAGCCCCATAAGGTCTCTGCCGTTCCGCCTTAACCTGCTGACAGGTTAAGCATTTGCTCACGAATTCAACAATATCCTTCTTCATTCCTGGCCACCAATAATGGTTCCGGAGGGTACGGTACATCTTTGTACCTCCCGGATGCATAGCATAGGCCGAACTATGGGCCTCCTCAAGAATCTCGGCCCGTAACTCTGCCACTGCAGGTACACACAAACGGCCCAACTTCACAAGTGCTCCATCGTCCCGGATGGTAAAATCCTGTCTCCCATTCGCATTGACCTCAATTCTGTAAATACAGAGTATCGGATCCTGAAGTTGTGCCTCGATGATCCGATCAATCAGTACTGGTCGTACATGGAAGATGGCCAACAAAGCTCCATGCGCATCCGTACCCAAAATAACTCCCGCCTTCCGGAGTTCCACTAGCAAAGGAAGATACACCATCCCTAGGTGTGCAACGGATCCTGCTGACTTCCTGCTGAGTGCATCAGCCACCACATTGGCCTTACCCGGGTGGTACTCGATCGTACAGTCATAGTCCTTCAGCAGCTCCAACCATCTCCGTTGTCTCATGTTAAGCTCCTTCTGAGTGAATAAGTATTTAAGACTCTGGTGGTCGGTGTATATCCGACACGTTGCGCCGAATAGATAATGTCTCCAGATTTTCAGGGCATGAACCACCGCTGCCAACTCCAAATCATGGGTAGGGTAGTTCAACTCGTGGGTCTTCAGCTGCCGGGATGCATAGGCGATAACCTTTCCAGTTTGCATCAACACGCAGCCCAGACCTTGCAGCGATGCATCACTGAAGACCACAAACTCTCCACTGTCATCCGGCAATGCAAGGACAGGTGCAGTGGTCAATCGATCTTTCAACTCTTGAAAGCTCCGATCGCACTGCTCGTCCCAGATAAACTTTACTCCCTTCCGAGTCAAACGAGTCAATGGTGCAGCCATTTTGGAGAAACCCTCCACGAATCTCCGGTAGTAACCTGCTAATCCGACGAAACTCCGCACCTCGGTCACTGTTGTCGGTTTAGCCCAGTTGGTCACCGCTTCTGTTTTCTGGGGATCCACGCAAATCCCATCCGTCGATATCACGTGTCCCAGAAAACCAATACTGCTCAGCCAAAACTGACACTTGCTTAGTTTGGCGTACAATTGTTCTTGTCTCAGCCTCTCCAAGACCAACCGTAGATGTTCCTCATGTGCACGGGCACTCCTCGAGTACACCAAAATGTCATCGATGAACACAATCACGAACTTATCCAGGTAGGGTCGGAAGACCCGGTTCATCAGATCCATGAATGCTGCTGGAGCATTCGTCAAACCAAATGGCATAACAAGGAACTCGTAGTGTCCGTAACGGGTTCGAAAAGCAGTTTTCGGAATATTCTCCTCCGAAATCCTCAGTTGGTGATACCCAGACCGCAAATCAATTTTTGAGAAGCATTGAGCTCCCCGCAACTGGTCAAAAAGGTCATCGATCCTGGGTAGAGGATACTGGTTCCTCAGCGTCACCTTGTTGAGTTGTCGATAGTCAATACATAAACGGAGACTTCCCTCCTTCTTCTTTACGAACAACACCGGTGCTCCCCACGGTGAAGTACTCGGTCGGACATATCCCAAATCCACCAACTCCTTCAATTGAGTCTTGAGTTCTCGTAACTCGGCCGGCGCCATCCGGTATGGTGCCTGAGATATAGGTCGGGTACCCGGGAGTAGTTCAATAGTAAACTCAATCTCCCGCGATGGCGGTAATCCAGGTAAGTCTTCCGGGAACACATCCGGAAACTCACATACCACCGGTATCTCGTCGATACCCGGAGTATCAACCTGCTCCGACACGACATGCGCCAGATAACCCTGGCATCCCTTCCGTAGAAGTTTGGTAGCAGTAAGTGACGAAATCACTTCAGGAGGCGAACCATCACGTTCCCCCTGAAAGATAACCTCTGGCAAACCCGGGCTCCGCAGAATCACTTGCTTGCTACAGCAGTCGATGAGCGATCCGTGCTCCGATAGCCAATCCATCCCTAGGATTATATCGAAGTCGTGGATATCCAGAATAATTAAGTCTGCTGGTAAATCCACATCCTCAATTCTTACCGGGCACCTCCGAATCACCTGATTCACAAGGTACACGATGCCCATCGGGGTGCCAACACCCATTTCGCAATCTAAAGCTGATACCACACAATCAAGCATACTAGCACAACTTTTCGAAATAAAAGAATGTGTAGCCCCCGCATCCATCAATACACGTAAAAGAAGGTTAAAGATATGTAGTGTACCTGTGACCACGCCTGGGGCAGTCCTCGCCTGTTGCTGGGTCATTGCAAACACTTGGGCCCTCGGCCCTCCGTTCCGTCCGCGCCCGCGCGCGCCACGCCCAGCACCACGGTCACCTCCCTGACTGCGACCTCCATTAGTGTGGGAAGCCGTGCTCTGCACCACACTAGAGCCCCCAGCGTCGTTGTTCTTGGACAACTGCGGGCAATCAAAGGCATAGTGGCCCTCCTCTCCGCAAGCAAAACAAGTTACTGGCCTTGGCCTGTCCGAATGCCCGCCAGAAGCACCGCTCCAAGATGAGCGTTGCCCAGAGTTGTATCCAGATCCTCTGCCCTGAGAGCCTCCGCGTCGACTTGACCAGCCACGACCCTTGAAGGATGAGGGTGCTCCCCTGTAGCCCCCTCCCTTGTTGTTCTTATGGCCCGATGGCCCACGATGTGGGCGATCCTGACGTCGCCCCTCGCCTGAAGGTTGTCGTGTCTGGTGTGCCGCCAGACTGACCTCGACACGCACCGCAACGTCGACCAAATCTCTCAGTGAAGCATGAGTAGCAGCAGTCACACTTGCCCGGATCTCCCCTCGGAGTCCAAGCTCAAACCTTTGGCATTTGTCCTCCTCCGTGCTCACGAATGATGCAGCGAACCGGGATAGTTTTCCCAAAGTTTGCTCGTAGTCTGCAACGGACATGTCACCCTGCTCTAGCCGCAGGAATTCCGCCTCCCGCGCCGCGCGAAAGGATCGCGGGTAGTACTGGTCCAGAAATCTGGAACAGAAAGCTTCCCAAGTAGTGGTATGGACAGACCACCCAGACATTTCGAGTCCGTGCCACCACTGGTAGGCTCCTCCTTCTAGCAAGAAGGCCGCCAGAGTTACCCGTTCACCCAGAGGGCAGTGCATCACCGAGAAGATCCTCTCCCACTTGGTGATCCAATCATGAGCATCCTCGGGGTTTGATCCCCCGCAGAAAGGAGTGGCTCCCAACCGTTGAGCCCTTTCAATGCTCGCGCATTCCATCTCCCTTTCCAGATCCTCGTCAGTTCGTGTATGAGGAATTCTCCTAGGAGGCATAACCAACTGTCAAGAGGCATAGATCAGATAACGATGTTCTTAAAAGTCGAAAAGTAACTAGTACTAATCGCTAGTCTAGCATGCTGACCATACCCTAGTACTGACCACAACCTAGTGCTCTGATACCAAGCTGACAGGACCCGCCCCGATCCCACAGGGACCACAAGGGGACGTGCCCTGCTCCCGTCTGACACCCAATAATTCATACCAATTTTAACCTCAAAACATCAAATGCATAAATAACCAAATTAAAGTCATACATCAAATCTGAATTAAACGAATGTCAGACAAGGGATGAAATTCAAGATTACAAGTTGCGAGCACGACTCTAACATAAACCTGCGGGTAAACCACCCAGCAGGGGTTCAGGTACGCAGAAGTAGATCTATGCCTCAGCCTCAGGTTCCTCCTCTACCTCAGTATCACGACCTGGAGGGGTTACCAAAAACATTAAGGGTGAGTGGACCGAACTCAAGTTTATAAAATCATTTGATAAGTAAAACATATAATTTACCCCTCCGTTTTCCAAACATGCATGCAGCATCCTTTAAAATCATAAATAATATAATATGAATCATAAGGCATGTAATAAAACCATAACCATAATTTTAACTACTGCACTATACACTCCAACCCCGACATCCCCGATGTCTGACGTCCCTGACGTCCAATAAGGTCACAATCACAAGGCTACGCGTGCCACTCGGGTCTCAATTCCGAGTTCAATCCCCGAACCCTATTCGGTTACAGCATCCCCGATGCTTAGCGTCATAGACGCTGGACGTTCTAGACGTCTGTGACCTCTCCGGGGTACCTCATCCGGAGGAGACAATATAATATGGAAGGATCTATACAGTGCAGTACCAAATACATTTTATTGATATCCGCATGCAAACATATATGTATACATAGGTAAAATCTGAATCGATCGTTACGTTTCATCAAACGGGTCTTATGCCCAAATACCGTGAAACGTGCCATAACCGAAATCTCAATATCATCAAAACCATTTATAGATTCCAGCATGTGAACATATAAGTAAATCGGAAAACATTTAAGCATGCAAGGGTTTAATGAAAACGGGCCCACTCACAGTACAATCCTGCTAAAAACCGAACGTATACCCTCGTCCTGGTACAAATGTACAATCCCTGTCAAGTCCAAAGTATTCGTAAAGGTCAATTAAACCCCCAACATTCAACCATGAAAGCCTAGGCCGAAACCGGCCCGGGAAAGCCGCCCGAACGCGCTTCCCAATGCAATAAACCTTAATTTGACCAACTTAATGATCTCCGATCGACCCGAAACCACCGCCATTGGATCCGGATCGTCGAAACCTAAAGAATGGTGGTGGTCCCACCAGAAGTGCTATTCACACGCGCCCACACGCGCCAGTCAACGCAGGAATAGTCCCTGTTGACGTCTGACAGCTGTCAGGTCTGACATGTCAGACTCTGACAGGTGCCACGTGTCAACATCCGATTGGTCCACCTCACTGATCTGTCAGGCCACGTGTCAGATCTGACATGTGCCACGTGTCAGCACGACACTGGTCCATGTCACTGACATGTCAGTGACACGTGGCAGTCCCTGATTGGGCCACGTCACTGACATGTCAGTGCTGACTGTGCACTGACATGTGACACGTGTCGGCTCACGGTTGGTCCACGTCACCTGACAGTCTGACAGGGTGCCACGTCAGCACCGCTGTCCTCAGACGGGTTGACCCGTATTCCTGTAACTCGGGTCGATCAGACCCGCGATCATGACCCGGTTACCATTTCATCATTTCTCAATCATTTTTGTTCAGTCTGATTCCTAACTACTCGTCTCAATCCCTACTACGGTTCTGTGCAATTAGAATTAGGTTTTAGGTCGAAGGGATTACCTGAAAATCGACGGGAAGTTTGGTTGCCGGTTCTTGTTATCCTCTCCAGCGAGTCGACGGTTTTCCAGTCCTGGTCCTGGGTCAAAATGGGTCGTCAAGGTCTCCTAGATGTGTCCTAACAATCATCCAACAATCTTAACGTCAAACACAGACGGTTCGAAGCAGGGAAGGAAAACGGCTACTCACGGGTTTATCGTCCTATCGCCGCCGTGTCGCCGCCGCACACCGTCAAGGTCAGTTCCTCGTCGTCCTGTCGTCACGGTGAACCCAACCGTACGTTGGTTCAAGTCCCAGAGTGATGGTTTGGATGGTTTGGTGACTTGGGCTGCTCGGGTTTCCTTCTCGGGTCTGAGGGAATGCCGGCCGTGCAGGGTGGCCGGGGAGTGGTGGCCGGCGTCAGGAAGGTGGTTGCTGGTTGCCTGAGGTGTGGGGTTGAGTGATGAGGGCTGGTGAGCTGGTTCCAAGGGGGAATCGCACAAACGGGTTGAGAGAATGAACACATGGGTGCATGATTTCATGAATTTTAATACTGAACAGGAACATGAATCAAGGGCCAGGATTGAATCTCAGAATGAGATCAAAGGTGAGGATTGGATCTGGGGTTTTCAGATCCAAGGGCTGAAATTAAAAGTTGATTTAAATGGTTTTTAATCCCATAGTGGATCTGATCCAATCTAGCCAATGGGTGAGTGACACTTGTCACTCACCAGGTGTCCTCCAATCAGAATTTCCAGAATAAAATATTCGACACGAAAACCGAGACACGAACCTCCCGATTTCACGTTTCTGACCATAACTTCCTCGTACGAAGTCCGATTTCGGCGTGCCGCCTGTCTACGGACTCAGGACGTCAAGACCTACCTGACGGTCCATGAGTCAACAGAAAATTAGTTGTCAAAAGAAAAGTCAACATTTCCACCCCCAAATGTCCAAATTACGGTAATACCCCTGAACTTCCGATAGTCATAACTTTTTCCCTGATCGTCCGAATTGGACGTGCCACCTGTCTATGAACTCGTAACGTCTCGAACTACGTCACGGTCATAGGTCAAAGTCCATTTAGTTCATCAATCAAAAAGTCAAAATTTTGGCCATGCCAATCACAAGGGTAAAAGCATCAATTCACACATTAAATTACAATATTGAAATCCTCGAATTTTCGGGGTGTTACAATGGTTCTGTGTAATTAAAACGAGCTTTTAGGTTGAAGTAACCACCTGAAAATCGACGGGAAACCGGCTGCCGGCTCTGGTTCGTCTTCTCTGGCGAGTCGTCGAGCTTCCAGCCGCGAATCTTGGTCCAAAATGCTCTTCTGAGTCCCTAGGATATGTCTCAAAAGCAACCAAACATTTCCAACGTCAAAAACGGACGTTTCGAAACAGGGAAGGAAATCGGTGTCTCTCGGGTTTCTGGGCTTACCGCCGCCGTGGGCTGCCCAGTCCAGTCCTAAGTCGTCCAGCCGTCACAGTGAACCTATCCCTACGTTGGTTCGAGTCCAGATATGATGGTTTGGACGGTTTGGACAGTTTAGGCTGATCGGGTTTCCTTCTCGGGTCTGGGGGTTTTGGGGTTGTGCCGCCACCCGTGGTGGTGGTGGTGGCCGTCTGGGGGTTGCTGGTGGTTGCCTGGTGCTGCCTGGTGAGGGAGGTTGGGTGGTGAGCTGCTGGAGTGTTTGTTCGAAGGGTGAGAGGGTGCACGGGTTTGAGAGAAATGAAAATGAAAATGTGAGTCTCTGATGGTTTAAGAACAGAATGAGAAAATGAAATCAACGGCTGAGATTGAGTCTGAGTGTAGGATGAAGGGTGAGGATTTAAGGAGATTAATTAATTAATTAATTAAATGGCAGACATAGATCCTGGTTTTAGGGAGTGTGGGGATGAGTGACACGTGTCACTCATCCAAGGGTCCAGATTGGTTTGAATAAAGTAATCAGATTCCATTATTTTAATATTATTTTAGTTCGTCGTATGTCCGATTTCGGCGTGCCGCCTGTCTACGGATTCGTATCGACAAGACCTACGTAACGGTCCTTGGCCCTCGTCTGTTGGACTTCCCGGGTCAAAAGTCAACATTTGGCCCCTAATTGACCAAATTACCAAAATACCCCTCGACTTCCGAACGTCACAACTTCTTCCTCGAACGTCGGAATCGAACGTGTCACCTGCCTATGAACTCGTGACATCCTAAACTACGTCACAGTCATGGGTTAAAGTCCTAATTACTTCCTGAGGTAAAAATCAACTTTTCCCCCCCTCAGGGGTAAAACGGTCATTTTACAATAAAATAATAATTACGAAAGTTCGGGTCGTTACATACATGCCTTTTTTTTATTCTCTTTAGTTTTATAAGCTCACAATTTTCATTATTTTTTCCGCATTCATCAATTTCATCTTAGGCCTATGAATGAAAAACGTCTCTTTCTCCAAACCAACTCAGATCTAAAATTTACCCAAATTTGAGCACAAAGCAATAAAAGCAATCCACTTGAAATTGCAAGTTTGAGAAGCTTCCAGCAACAGAGTTTAGCAAAGAGAAAATGGGAAAATATATCAAGAAAGAAAAGAAAATAGAACAATGTCGCTTACTCCGAGAGAAACCAAAAAAGATTCAAAGACAAGGAGAAAGCACTCGTGATGACATTTGGGAATTGGAGGTTCAGAAAGCGGATTTGGTGCGACAATATCGCTACGAAGAGATGAAGAAAATGGCTGCTCGCTTGCTCCTGTGTTGATTTCATATCGATCATCCAATTTGTAGGTGTTATGATGGGATTGGATTGCCCATCTTTTTATTATCATTATTACATAATTAAATGGTGCCCTTTTAGTATAATTTTAAAAAAATAAAAGATGAGAACGCCTCCCTCATATGCATTTTATCGAACAGGTGATATGCACCATTCCCAGGTGCAGTTGAGAGAAGGCAAGGGTCAAGATCTTGCCTACGTGAAAGGTATTTCGGCTGCCGGTCAAGTGACCCTCCTTGCCCCTTGCTGGGTCCGCCTCTGTCTGCAAATGTACTTTCTAAACGAGACAGAAAACAGTAAGGAGCCTCCTTTCCTAAGAACACCTTTGAGTGTGACCCAAGCATGTTCTTTATATCATTTGATATCTGGGGAATCTTATCCAAATCCAAATCATTAATTTGCAGTGGAATTTTGGTGATGATGGCACGCCATTGCGCACGTGACTTGTTAACAATTACCTACAAAGTTTACATTAAACTTTCTCAGATATATTTTAGTAAGACATTCTAAATAGATAAATCAAGCCCCTACATTTTACTTAGGTAATTGATCAACTTACGTGACTTCAGCACAAGCCACTATAGTTTACTTGTAAAATGAACTTTAGTGATTTCAACTCAAGCATGATTGATGTTTTTCCATGGAACGGGTGTCCATGTGTAAGTGTTATGAAAAAAAGAAAAGCGCTAACCTGACTAGAGAAGAGTGAATTGGGAACTATGACAGGAAACTTCTCGGCGTTCAGTAAAGACGTGGTAGTAAGTCCCATGTCCACCACTTGACCTTCTATTGCTCCAGCCTATAACAAGTAAATTGTTTAACACCCTGAATAAAACAAGTATCCGAAACAGAAAGCAGATGATATACTAGATATCACACACAATACTTCAAATCATTGACTCAGAACATATACAAACAAATGCAACGTCTATCCAACGAATTACGATTACGTATATGATTAAATCTTTTTTTTTTCTGGCTGAATACAAATAGGTTATTTATGGTTTATAACTTTATACATCTCAAAGGGCCAAAAAGTAAGATTGACTGGTTAAATTGCAATTAGATAAATGTCGTGTGTTTACTTTCAACATGGCTAACCATTCAGAACTAAGTCCTACTTATTCAATGCAGTATACAATGTAGCCGACAAAGGGCTGATTGAAAGAATACTTAAATACAAGAAAAATTCCAATATCACGCAACAGTCAACGAATGAATAAAGTTTAACTATGTACTTCTACTATGGGTATCAAGATGCAATGTATTCTGACAAGGTATTTCACTCAACCTGAATCTCATTACGGTACTACAAATTTGGAGAAATGATGACACTTGTGGCTCAGTTTTCTTACTAGAACTACAGGAAACCTAGGCTTAAGAGATATTTACCCATGAAAAGGAACAAAGGAAATGAGTAACTACATTGAAACAAGGAACACATACTGTAAAATTGGATGCATGATAACATACTTTTATTGTATCTCCAAGTGAAAAGGGCTTCGAGAACTGCATAGACTAACCACTCAGTACATTTCCAAGGATGTCTCTGGCAGCAAAAGCAGTAGCAACTCCTGCATTGAGTGCAGTGGTGAAAACGTCAGGTCTTGATAAGATGGGGTTTTGTTTATAATTTAATGGCAACAATCGCCTGAAGGGTCAATCCCAAAAAGAGCAACCAAAAAGGAAATTTAGTTAGGAGTGGGTAATACAAATAGCCATAGGACATAATATCAGCAGATGGAAATTCAGGTGAAATCTGAAGAACCAACAACTATCATTGCATATTGCAACAAATATATATATATATATATATAGAGCAAATATTTTATATGAAGACATTTGTAACTATCAAGAATGAGAAAATGAAAAAGAATACGAAATTAGAAAATTTTCTCACCTCCTATGCCACCAACAGTCAGAATTGATTGCACAGCCACCCCACATGCCTCAGCTAAAGCCATTATCCCAATCACAAAAAGACCAACAGATGAAAAATTTTCTAAAGCTAGCAACTTGTCCCGATCAAAACCAGGCAAACTGTGAGTCCCTAATGCACGAATCAACACAATTGTCTTCCACCGATGAAGAAACCACACAAACGAAAGGATAATTGCACCTCTCCATGCCGGTGCAAGATATTGAGAAGCTATAGTGGTTGGTGCTACCATCATGGCACTGAAAATCAGAGTCATCCTAGTTGCTTAAAACAGTGGAAGCAAAACTTCTATATATACAAATAAAAGTCGTGATTATTAAGCATATGTTTTTAACTAGAGAACACTAACATTTGAGAAAATGCCATGAAAGTGACTAGATATCGCACTGGATCTTCCAAAGCACCCCAAAAACTTTTCTCATATGGAACTTGCTCCTTAGACAGGCTTCCACTTCCAGGTATTATTGCAGTGCGCCCTTGATCTGCGTACCTGTGAAATCTCCTAAAAAGCCTTGGCATTACCAGCCAAACAAACACAGTACCTGCCAAAGTATAACAAACAGAAAGAACTACATTCTTAAGATGTGGATTGGAATCCAGTAACTGCTCAAGATAAGGAGACAGTTCAGTAGAAGTTTCTTTAGCCTTCTGTCCAGTATAAGTTACCGCATCCTCTGTACTCTGCCATAGCTCCTTAACCTTACTAACCCAATCACTTTCAACAGTGCCACTATTACCAGCATCCACTTCACTGCCACCAGAAGAGGCAGGAACTCCAACTCCTGGTTGCCCTGCTTTATCATTATTGCTACCAAAAAATGACGAGTATGAACGATTATTCAACATTGGGTTTATCAACATAAGAGGAGCAATACCCATAACATGTGAATTTGGTAATGTGGATGAAAGTGCTGAGATGAGTTTGGTTCTGTAAGGCTGGATATTGACAAGTGATTCCAAACCAAATGCTCTAGAATGAGTCTTTGCAGCAGTTGTAAGAGATTATGTTTCCTTCATATGGTAACTGTGATTTATGAAAGCGTATGTTGGTCTTACATAAACTGGGTCAGGGTAGTTCGTAAATTTCGGATAGCAACCATATGACTTTAATGACTGCGGGTTCAGAGAGCAACCAGTCTTGCCAATTGATTTTATGGAAAGCCTAACTCTAGCCATTAGAGAAAACTTAGTACACCCCATGTAATAATAAAGTCACTGTTCAATCTCTACCAGCTTAAAAGGACCTGATTCCAACCATTACCTCTTTCATGGCATCTTAATCTGGAAATTCAGGGGGAAAAAAGAGAAAACGTGTTAAAACTAGTGATTATACATACAAAATGAAAACAATCCGACAATGAAGTCGAGCTTAACAATGCTGACTAACATACATTTATGCATAAACCCTAACCCCTCTTAGGAAGCTGAGGAAATTCAGCAAAACAAAAACAAACCAAATAATCGACAAATTTTTCTTTCAAATTGGTCATGAAAGATCAAGCATTTCACTCAAGTAAACATGCAGTAGCCACACCTTCAATAACAACAACAAAAACTTCGAACTTTGTCCTTTCAGTCATTTCCTAGGCAATCAAACAGGGCTTCATAGAGGGAATTGGTATCGTAACTGACCGGTAATGGTTGATTTTTGCGGTTTACATCGTAATTCTGAAAGACCCAGAAGAGCTCAGCGAGCTTCTTTGCTTTTGCTTGGGAAATAAAACAAGCCGAGAGAGCTTCGGACCTCCACAGCGTATGACAAAAGAAACGTCTCGTTTCTGAGAGGGGCAGTAAAGCGATCGGATTGTTTCGCGATCGTCCGATGGCTTTGACTGCCCAGTAGGATGATCTGACTGTAGGAAAATGACCAGTTTTTGAATGTCCATAATCATATTTTATTAATTTTTTAAGATTAATTTGTTAACTATATGGTACATTACAACAATAATTATCTATTTGAGTCACTTTTTTTTTTCGGAGCAAGAAAATTATAAGGAGAAGCCGGCAACAAAGGGCTGAAGAATCTCAAATACAAGCTCTACTAGCAATAAATGGCAATGCAGGAATCCAAATATTCATCCCTTTAATGCAATGAGCCAATGATTAACGAATTGAGAATATCATCAAGAAAAGCATCAACTTCAGTGATGAGAAGGGCAATATCACCAATATTTCTTAAACTAGCCAGAATAAATTATGGCTCAATTTTTATTGCGACTAAAAAACAAAGCAGCTTGATTCATGTTGACAACATAGTCATCAAAACTGAGGTTCAAGCGAGGACCAAGAGGTATCCATTTAATAAGCAACAGATCGAGGGGTCCTTGTGTTGAACTTGAACCAGGAGGTGTACATCGAAACTATAATATGTGAATTGAAGAGGAAACGAGGAAACCAGGAAACGATTTTCAATCACACTATACATATTAGATATCAACTTCGTTTAAATATTAATCAATTAAACAACCATAAAATAAGGGAGCGATGCGAAACAGGTCCTTACTCTTAATCTTCAACTCAATCCACACAACCGTATTACTATGTAACTAATCCTTATTAAAGTACAGTTATATATATTTTAGGAAGAAAAATCTAAAAAGTAAAAAAAATTTTAAAAAAAAAACTATTTATTTTACCAAAAAATGCCATGAAACTGAAAGGACTCTTTCAAGGTAGCCCCAACCTTAGAAAAATTAAATGACTTCAATTCCCTTCTAGCTAGTTCTATTTGAGTTGAACTCTCCACATATCTTTGCTCTTGATTAATTAGGCTCTCCTTTCCTCTAGCAATTAAGTTAGATACAAAAAAAAAAAAAAAATCATGTGTTATCTTTTGTTAGATCAAAAACTATGTTGGGTGGTTGTCTTCCTTATTTGTTCTCTTTGAAGATTATGAACCGAACTCATAGACATTGAGAAGTCAAATCAGAATGAAACCAAGTTCAAAAGAATATTGGACCTCTACAAAGATCATAATAAGTTTCTTGCTATTTTTTATCACCCTCGCATACATCTCCTATTCTTTCAATCTTTCTAGCACCAAACTTTGAGAATAACAGCAACCCATCTCCAATCCGAGTTTCACATCCCACGGCCGCCGCTGTCTCCGCCTCTAACGGCTTCTCAGCCGCCCCAAGCCCTAGAAAACCCTAAGAACCCTAATGAGATCGCTGAAACAAACATATCCCACATGGTTTTTGGCATTGCAGCCTGGGCGAAACTATGGCACCACAGAAAGAACTACATCAAGCTATGGTGGCGGCCGGAGCAAATGCGTGGCAATCTGTGGCTGGATGAGCCGGTACAAAATGATCGTGACGGCGGTGAGAAGGGTGGCGATGATGAGCACCTTTTGCCGACGATCAAAATTTCTAGTGACACGTTGAATTTCGTGTATTACCATCCGAGAGGCCACAGGTCAGTTGTTCGATTGTCCCGCATAGTTTCGGAAAATTTCCGGCTAGAATACACTGGCTTGTATGGCTCGGATAGCCAATTGGTGTATGCAAAACAGGGGCTTGAATACACTGGCTTGTATGGCTCGGAGGCCACAGGTCAGCTGTTCGATTGTCCCGCATCTTTTAGCCCGTCTTGAAAGATAAAAAAAAAATACAACATTTGACATGTAGTAGCTCTTTATTGGCTGCCACTACAACCCAGGCAATGGAAGAGGCTACAATAGCCACTGCCCCTGCCTTTAGCCCTACCCAATCTAAGCCAGCCCATCCCATTAGAAAGTCTCAGACTTGATCTATGGGTTGTTTGGTGCCTAGCCCTAGCCAAAGAAGACCCATTAGACATGTTCTTAATTATGTGATTGTATTTTAATTTACTCATATTAGAACATATAATTTTTCGTTCATATTTAAATACCTGAAACATGAATATATACCATTTATATTCCAGCTACACATGCTTTACCTTTCCATTTGAAAATCTTTTTGAGTCCATCTTGGAGTCATAATCTAATTCCAATTGATTGTTGTACACAAATTCTCATTGTGGGTTCCATGAGTCACATGAACCTATTGAAAAGTCGTTTACTACTAAAATTGTATAAATATTAATCTTTTCACTAAATTTGATATCAGTTTGATGTATATGGGAGTTTGTTCGGGCTCCTCACAGCTCATCCAGTGACACCATTAGTCTCCCTCCACCATCTCGACCTGGTCGAGCCCATATTCCCTAACATGAACCAGGTTCGTGCCCTACAATCGCTCAAGGCCTCAATGAACATCGACTCGGCAAGCCTCATGCAACAGTCTATTTGTTACGACAAGACCCCATCCTGAACCGTATCTGTATCATGGGGCTACACTGTACAAATTCTTCGGGGCATCTTCTTGCCCCGAGAAATGGAACTGCCAACTAGAGCATTTCTCAATTGGTACAAATGGACCGACTTTACTGTCCACGGATTCAACACTAGATCCCCCGCCGTGAACCCCTATGAAGAGCCCTTTGTATATTACTTGTCTAACGCCGTGTACAATGCACGTATGAATCAAACAGTGACAGAGTATGATCGATCGTCAAGAGGTGGGAGCACCAAAATGCAGATGGAAGATGGAAAACCCTACTCGGATTGACAGAGTGGGTGTCTTCAAAGCACCCGACTCGCATTTATGGGACAGGTAATTCAATTAATGCCTACGTAAATGATTTATCATCGTTGATTAAAGAAAATCCCTTTTTGATTTTTTGAAATTGACGCTACAAATTATTAAAGAATAAGAAATGTGATTAAGTGTAATTCTGAGCAGCGGATAAATTGTTGCAGAATCTTACCAATTGTGAAGAAAGGTAATAAGAAGAAGAAGAGCAGCATGGTCATTCATGTTAGAGGCTGCGATGAAGATATTGAAGTGCTCTTGTGATCTGAGGTATATATTATCTTCAGAGGAACTTCCTAATTCTAGCTACTCAATCACAATTTTGTTGAATTTTTTTCATTAATTTAATTATTTTTTATACATCCCTTGTATCAGAATATTTGATGATAATGAAAGAATCAAATTTTCTCGTATAACTTTATATAATTCCGTTTTTTTCTGTAGAAATTTATGAAAATTAATAAACTTATAAAAATCAATTATTTAAAAAAAAGATTACAATTATTTATATAAATATTAATTCAATATACTCCTAACAATATATAATTATCTATATCAATTTAAATTTAATACATCCTCCTAATGTAATACAAAAACTCGTAGACCAGTTGACCATCTAAATATATAACTCATAAATCCAGATCAAAAAATGGTCACACACACTCATGGTTGTACCGCACCACCGTCGTCCGACGTGGACAAGTCGACCCAAAAAGCTCCAGCCAATCAGTCCCGAACGCGTGGGTCCTCATCCACACAGATATTTCCACCTGAAAAATAAAAAGTCCAAAGAAAACTTCAAGTCTCGGTATTCCACCATTTCTAAAACTCAGCCCGGCCTTCTCTCATGGAGTTTCCATACACAAAGCTCGCCTTCTGTCTCTCGCTACTTTCTCTCTCTACCCTTTCAGCCCTCCCTCATTCCTTCTTCTCTCCCACAGATAACTACCTCCTCGACTGCGGCTCCTCCGTGGATTCCACTGTCTACAATCGCCGCTTCGTTCCCGACTCGTCCAGACCCGACTCGTCCCTGTCCTCCTCAAGTCGCTCAATCACACTCACAAATGAAAACCCATCTCCTAATTCGCCCCAAATCTACAACAAGGCTAGGGTTTTCAGGCGGCCTTCAAAGTACAATTTCCAGATCCGAGACGAAGGAACCCACATGGTACGCCTCCATTTTCACTCCTTTAATTCCTTGAAGTTGGATTGGATCAGCACTCAATTTCATGTCTTGGTAAATCGATTCGTCGTTTTGACCGACTTTGAAGCTAGGGGCAGTGAAAGCCCCATGGTTATGGAGTTCTTGATCTGGGTCAGTACTGGAAAGCTAGTAATTGAGTTTGTTCCTGCTAAAAGTTCGAACTTTGCGTTTATTAATGCGATAGAGGTAATTTCTGCTCCTAAGGACCTTATTGCTGATACAGCAAAGTTTGTCAGTGGTGGGAATGTTCAAGATTTTAATGGGTTAGCTAAGCAAGCTCTTCAGGTTGTGCATAGAGTCAACGTAGGAGGTTTCAAAGTGACACCTTTTAATGATACCCTGTGGAGGACTTGGGTTACTGATGATGAGTATTTGGAAACAGATTCCGGGTCGAAAAGGATCTATTTTGGTGGTCGGATTTGGTATCGGGCTGGAGGGGCTAGCCAGGAAGTTGGTCCTGACAATGTGTACAACACTGCCAGAGTGATTCGTAGCACAAACGCTTCGATTCCGAATGTCAATATGACATGGGTTTTTTCAGCCACTGAAGGGTACAAGTATCTGATTCGTATGCATTTTTGTGATATTGCTAGCATCACTATTGGTTTGCTGTATTTCAATGTTTATGTCAATGGGAACTTGGCATGTAGCAATCTGGATTTATCCATGGCCACAAATTACATGTTGGCTTCTCCGTTTTATGCTGATTTTGTGGTTGATGGAGCTGATTCAGGTGTTTTGAGGGTAAGTGTTGGACCGGCAAGTAAGAGTCTCCCTTATGCCATTGATGGTATTTTGAATGGCGTTGAGATCATGAAGCTGAACAACTCAATGGGGAGCCTTGATGGAGATCGTTGTGCAGGGTGGGCATTAAGGAACTGGCCAAGAGGAAATGTTGGCTTCGCGGTTCCTCTGATCGCTGCTGCCTGTTTACTGCTAAGTATATCGTTGATTATGCGGAGGAAGATGAACACGAAGGACTTCGTGTCATGGTCAAAACTTCCCACGGATGTTTCAGAAGCTAATGTCAAGCATTGCAAGGTGCAGCAGCTATCAGTTAAGTAGGACAGCAATATTGTACGACCCATAAACATTATTCACAGCTGATGCTTTGTAGTTTTTGAGTTTGAAAACGAATGTTAAATTACAGTACTGATATTCTACAGGTTGTCAGAAATATAAAAAAAATTAAAAAAAAATCTACACGTGGTTATTCTACGGTGAGTAAATGATTTTCGATCAGATATTTAATATGTATGTTTGTCAGAGTACGAATTAAGACGGTACATCCGAACAAGATCTTGCTTAGTACTTGGTTTTGATCCACGAATCAAGTAGCAAAACATGTTAAACTGTTTGACGAGAAAGTTTTGCCTTTCTTGCTACATTTCGCTTTTGATTAGTGCTAATCACGATGTTTAAAAGAGGAGTAACTGTTAATGAGGCTTTAGTAACATAAAAAATATGCTTCTGATTAGTGCTAATCACGATGTTTAAGAAATGAGAGCTACTGTTAATGAGACTTTAGTAACTTAAAAAGTATGGGAAGCATATGCTTAGGTCGTGAATATATTCCGTATAAGGGTATGGATAGGAAATTGTAAGATTAAAATCAGTGAAATCTGACTTTTTCATCTAAATTATTTTCAATTACGTACTTTAGGATGTTAATATTTGCTCAATTGTAAAACTTCAGAAGTTAAAAGTAAAAATTATTTCTCATATTTTATGTTGGAGATTTGAGGGTCAAATTAAGCAGAATGGTTACAACACAACAACGACGCATTAAGTACTATATAATAAAAAATAAAAATAAAATATTTCTCTTATTTTTCCGTCGTTAGATTTTAATTTAGAGAATTTCATGATCTATATTTTGTATCATATTTAGTGTGGTGTGGTGCTGTAGGAATTCTGCAAATTAAGTTGAGAAGATAAGGCAGGTTTATAAGTAAAAATCCAAACAAAAAATTGACCAGAAAGGCTGCATCATGCTATTTCCACCATGGTAACTAAAATATGTTATTTATTTATTTTTGGTTTTTTTATCAGATCGAGATTATATCTTCTGTTTTAGTCTTTTAGATGATAATAATAATAAATAATATTCATTAATTCATAAAACTTGGCCATATTTGGCATGAAACGCACAAACCCAAGACTCCAAGAGGCAAGAGGCAATGAAGCATGCGACACACACGCACAAGACAAGAGCCTGGCTTCCTAAAATTCAAGTAGTCACGTGCCGACATGCTGCCAAACCTTCACTTTCTCATGTAACTTTACATCTACACACGAAATTATAAATGGATGATGCTCCAAAAATTGTGTTTTAAGATTTTTATTTCTTGCATAAATAATAGAAGAGAATAAAGTCTATAAATTGAAAGCAATAATGGTAGAGTTTTTTGTAATTTAATATTTTTTTATAAATAAATTTTGATTTCTTTTAGGGGAAGGCGATTAACTGCTGCATGAAACCTGCATACGTGGTTGACTAGTAAAAATAAAATCACCTTGGATCAAAGGAGGTGCTCACCTGAAAAAATTGAAACACTGCAAATAATTCCCGTTAGTACTATTGTTAATACACTTGTTTGATTAATCAAGTTACTGAGCTCACTCAGAGAGAGAGAGAGAGAGAGAGAGAGATGAATGTGAGAATTAGTTCATCATATATCATCACCTCCTTCCCATGAAAGAATTAAAAGAATTGTTATTGTGAGGGCAGCAATTAGGGTTTTAGCAATAGTAGTGTTAATGAGTCTGGATCATGATGCCTACCAACACTTACAAGCAAATTTGGGTGCCTCACATGCATCAGAAAAGCAATCGATTGCACTACTTTTCTGGGAAGAGAAGGCTCTAATTATTCAATCTTATATATAAATCATTGTTTGGTTCATTAACTAATTAAATCTTTTTAATTATTTCATGCTTTAATTTAATTTATTTGGTTTCTTTGTTGCTATACTGCAGGTTCAAGAATTCTAATATTTACATTTCCCATTTTGTTCATTGCGGTGTTGCGTTGTGTCTATCTCCATCTGGGAAACAAGCTGATTAATTAATGATTATAAAGAAGAATATATATATATATATATATATATATATATGCAAATTACGAAAAAAGAAAAAATTATGTACTATGTTTTGTTGTTACCCGAATCTGAATGACTTATAAAATTAATGTAATAGTGTTAGATTTCGATAATTATCAGCTACAATGTCACGAAAAGTCGATTTGTTGATTATATATTGCGTTAATGTACAATACCTTTTATTCACAATTCGATAACATAAAAACATGTATCTGAGCAGCAATGGCACGAAAAATCGGTTTGTTGCATGGAGGCAGCCTATATATGTTGGGGTAAAAGGGCCCTTAGGGATTGTTTTAGGCATAGAGCTGGCCTTCTTCATTATGTTCATTGCCCTCCTAATCTGGTCCTTGTCAACATACTTGTACAACAGTTTTGTGCAAATCACACCGAAATCGGCAGCAAAGCACCACGAGAAGATGTAAGATCGATTGATTATCAAAGTTTGCTTCTTCTAAAACATGAGATTAATTAAGATAAAATAGTGCAATTAGGGTTTGATAATTAAACTTTGTATTTTGGCAGATGGTACTACAGCATTGAGGCTAGGGCTTGTTGGGAACATATGCCTAGCTAGCGTTTCTCTTCTTCCCTGTGGCTCGTGGCTCGTCGATTCTGGGACTGTTTGGCCTCACCTCTGAAGCCATCATCAAGTACCATATATGGCTCGGACACATAGCCATATGGCTCTCTTCACTGCTCTTGGCCTTGGTTACATCATCTACTGGTTTGTACAAACCAACTTTCCCATGTAATTATTGAACCATAAATATATATCCTATTTTCGATCGTGAAACGTTATGAGTTATTCAATCCAACTCTATCAGAAAAAAATTAATGAGCCCTGCATGTTTGTGTTAATGCAGATATTACATTGGGATAATACTGGGGTGGCAAATCTCCCTAGAGAGATATCTTTGCTTTGTGGATTGGTTATGTGGGCAACAACAATCACTCGCATTAGGCGAAAAATCTTTGCTTCATGTTGGGATCTCCTATGCTTGCATCATGCTTCCTGGTTTCTTCCTTTTCTTGCTTGCTCGTTTCTTGAGGCTCTTACAATCCCGAAATAGGGCACAGTTAAAGTGCGCTCGGGTTTTGCCGTGTGAAACCCTAGAACTCAGCTTCGCCAAGACTCCAGGTAACAATATTAAACTGATAATCAGACAATAACATTTATATTAGTCTAATATGTACTTGATACATTTTCAAAGTAATTATTCGTCCTTTTTTTCTTTCTCCTCTCGTTTTATATTGAATTATTGATAGGGTTGAAATATAATCCTACAAGCATCGTATTCATAAATGTGCCAAGTATTTCCAAGATGCAGTGGCATCCTTTCACTGCTACTTCCAACAGTAGTTTGGGGCCGGAAAAGATGAGCGTCGTCATCAAAGGTGTAGGAAGTTGGACCAAGAAGCTTTACCAAATGGTGTCATTAACTTCTCCTACTAGCCGGATTGAAGTCGCCATCGAAGGGCCCTATGGACCTCCTTCAACTCATTTTCTAAGGTAACGGGGCCTCACATATTTATGCTCCATTAACTAACTAAATCAATATTATCCTAATCAAATTTGAGATTTGATGCCCGAAAATTATATTTTACTTCTTTAGGCATGAAACCCTAGTGATGGTGAGTGGAGGAACTGGAATTACACCTTTCATCTCCATAATCAGAGAGCTTCTCTTGATGAGCACATCACTCAAATGCAAGGTTCCAAAAGTGATATTAAGTTGTGCCTTCAAAAACTCAATGGACCTCACGATGCTAGACCTCATTCTTCCAATGTCTACTAGCACCTCAATTTACATTACCAACCTTCACCTCCAAATTGAAGCCTTTGTGACGAGAGAGACAGACACAAAAAAAGATGGCTCGAAAACCCTTAGGAGCATATGGTTCAAACCCAACGCAACTGATCAACCCATATATTGTTGAGTTAATGCCTCCTTAGTGGATTATTAATGCATTGAAATTTGATTATGTATTGGGAATAAATACATGGTGTTGTTCATTCAACCTTGTAGGAAAAGATTGATGTGAAAGCTTCACGAAGAAGAACATTAATTGAAGAAGGTGCATGAATGGACTTCAATGAAGGAAGTTGAAATGTGAGGAAAATGTCCTACTTTGGAAAAACATAACTACAACTTGTGCCTTAAGCACTATATAAAGTGGAGAGCTTGGCCACATTTCAACATCAAGGAGAACACCTCACAAGTGAGTGAGTGCTTCAAGAGTGTGCATAGCTCTTGGGTTAGAGTAATCTTCTTGAGCACTTCAAGAATATGTATAGCTCTTGGAGTAGAGTGATCTTCTCGGTTAAGAGAAGATGAAAGAGTGTGTATAGCTCTTGGGATAGAGTGATCTTCTCGGATTGAGAGAGGGTGTACAAGGGGTATCCTATTGGATACAAGGGCTCGAGTTGGGTATAAACTTGAGTAGTATAATCTTGTATTTTGTATTCTCTCATAGTGAAGGAGAAAACTCTCCGAGAACGTAGACAAGATAATTGGCCGAACCTCGTTAAATATTTTGCGCCCTTGGTTTCTTTATTTTTTTTTTCATCTTTATTGTTAGCAATTGCATGACGGAGGATTAATTTCCTAACATATATATCACCAGTGTTGGGCACAAACCACTGGCTCTGGCTTGCACGTACTAATCATAACATCTTCCTTCATTATTTTCCTCATCTTGATTGGGATCATTTCGTGTTACTACATTTACCCGATTGATCAGAATTCGAATAAAATATTTCGTGGTCTGCAAGATCTGTGATCAACATTTTGGCCATATGTGTGGCCATAGCCTCATCAGCTAGTGCGCGCAGTAGTGTTTTGGAACAGAAAAAAGAATGCAATGGAAAATAAGCAGATTCAGGACATGGAAGGGCCATCTTCAATGGGGACACCAGAATCACAGTTTTATAATGCTGATAGGGAATTGGAAACCTTGTCCATCCTTCTTACACCCCACACGCAAAGAATTGGCCTTTCTTAATTAGCTCATCAAAGAGTTGGAAACTGAACATTTATTTTTGGTTTCTTTTCTTGTCTGTATCATATCTATATATATATATATATATATATATATATATATTCGCGTACATATATAGGTACTCGATCAGTTGATGATGAATTCTAAAATCAAAACATCTCCACCAACAAAAATGATCAATGAGCTAAAAAAATAGAGAAAAGCTAGGGATATTAATTAGTTTACTCCTCAAGAAAACTAAAGTATTACCATAAGCTTGGTGTACCGTGTTAGCATTGTAACGCAGAACAATAATGGTAACAAAAAATGAAACATCAAAATTAGACGCAAATATGAAATTTACAGTAACATGTAAATACAATGTAATTAATCAATTATCAAAATCTGGAAAAATACAAAATTGGAACCCTAATTTGGATTAATTGGTGTGGAGATATTAGGCAGAGGATCAGATCGAGCTGCTTACGTACATGAGATTATGAGTGGCTACTGGGTCACTATCATTTTAATGTATAGGCTCAAATGGGTACATCATTTTGCACTACTGTCATCTAAAAATGCTAAATTAGTTTCTTCATTTTTTCAATTATTATAAAGAAAATTAATTTTTTTTCCTCCTCTCTATTTCCCTTTTTTTTTTTTTTTTTTTTTGAATTTTGGGTTGTTTTTAAGGGAGATACGAACGATAGTGCAGCATGAATCTTGCATATTATATGGTTGACTTGTAAAAATGAGGTCACCTTTGGTCATCATCACCCCACCCCTCTTGATAACTGCCACGTGTGCAAATTAGTTTAAGCAAGTTTTAACATTGGATTAAGGCCATGAAGCATGCCATTTGTCTCAAGTCCAAATTAAAGCCTTAGATTCTATTAGCATTAGTCTATAATATCTCACATTCCCTCCTATAAATACATCGAATTCCCATTAACATTATTAACACACTTGTTTAATCAAGTTCATTAACTCATTTAGCTCACACACACACACAGAGAGAGAGAGAGAGAGAGAGATGGGTGTGAAAAATATTGTTATTGTGAGGGCCGCAATTAGGGTTTTGGCAATAGGTTTAGTCTTTATGGGGTCTCTTTTAGTTTGGTTCATGATGCCTACCAACACTTATAAGAAAAATTGGCAGCCTCGAATCAAACTAAAGGAGGGTTCAAGTACATATTTAGGATCAGAAGGTTCTAATTATTCGATCTTATAAATTATTTTTCGGTTATCCAATAATTATTTTGGATTTTGATTTTCACTTTTTATTTTTCATCACCTTTAAGATATGAATATAGTATAAAATAAAATAAAATAGAAATTGAAAACCAAAAACCAAACGGTTAGTTATCAAACCAGCCCTACAATCTTTATGCATTCATTTGGTTTACTTCTGTGTTTCTATTGCAGGTTCAACAATTATTCTTTACACATTTCCCATTTTGTTCATTGCTGTTTTGGGTTGTCTCTATCTCCACTTGGGAAAGAAGATGAATGACTACAAAATGGATCAAGAAAGGTAATTAACATGATATGAATATGTTTTTAATTATAATTAGAATACATAACCAATGATCATAACACTATGAGTACGTACTTATCAGAATTTTTTTTTCTTTTCTTTTCATCTTGTTGGATTTCAATCATCACCAGCAGCAACAATGGCACCAAAAATCGGTTTGTTGTGTGGAAGCAGCCAATGGTGGTAAAAGGGCCCTTAGGGATTGTTTCAGGCATAGAGCTTGCCTTCTTCATCATGTTCATTGCCCTCCTAATCTGGTCCTTCTCAGAATACTTGCACAACGGTTTTGTCCAAATCACCCCAAAATCAGCAGCCAATAACCACGAAAAAGTGTAAGATAATTTGCTTCTAAAACTTGAGATTATTACTTAAGTAAACAAAATAGTGCAAGCAATTAGGGTTTAGTAAATTTTGTGTTTTGGCAGATGGGAATCAAGACTGGAGGATGCAGCATTGAGGCTAGGCCTTGTTGGGAACATATGCCTGGCAGTCCTCTTCTTTCCGGTGGCCCGGGGATCGTCGATTTTGGGACTGTTTGGGCTCACCTCTGAGAGTAGCATCAAGTACCATATATGGCTTGGACACATCGTCATGACTCTCTTCACAGCTCATGGCCTTTGTTACATTATCTACTGGGTTGCTACAAACCAACTTTCACATGTAATATTTGAACATTTTTTTCTCAACTGACGTTCACTTCTACGAGTTATATATCAAATCCAATCTAATCTTGCACGAAAAACCTGAGCCTTATATGTTTGCTAATTTGTTGCAGATGGTGACATGGGATAAAACCGGGGTAGCAAATCTACCTGGAGAGCTTGCTTTGCTCTGTGGATTGGTGATGTGGGCAACAACAATCCCTCTTGTTAGGCGAAAAATCTTTGAGCTCTTCTTCTATACTCATTACCTTTACATCCTCTTTGTGTTCTTCTTCGTCCTTCATGTTGGCATCTCGTATGTCTGCATTATGCTCCCTGGTTTCTACCTCTTCATGGTTGATCGTATCTTGAGGTTCTTACAATCCCGAAATAGGGCACGGTTAGTCTGCGTCCGGGTTTTGCCATGTGAAGCCCTGGAACTCAACTTCGCCAAGACTCCAGGTAATTATCAATTTTGAATTGACAATCTGTCAACATATATAACATGTAGATTAACTAGTAAAAGAAACTTAATTACGACCTAATACATTTTTTAAGCAAGTAATTGCTTTTAATTCTTTTCTTTTCTTGTGTTTTGATGTTGATAGGACTGAGATATAGGCCAACAAGCATCATGTTCATAAATGTGCCAAGTATTTCCAAGATGCAATGGCATCCTTTCACTGTTACTTCAAACAGTGGTTTGGAGCCGGAAAAAATGAGCGTCGTCATTAAAGGTGAAGGAAGTTGGACCAAGAAGCTTTACCAAATGCTCTCATCGCCTTCTCCAGTTGGCCGGATTGAGGTCGCCGTCGAAGGGCCTTATGGTCCTGCTTCAACTAATTTTCATAGGTATATATTAACATATCGTTATTATCCTCAACTCAATTGACTTTTCAATCTCAAAGCGTCCAGGTTTTTTTTTATAGGTCTCACTCAACTTAAATGGACTATTTAATACTCATATGTTCCGCGACAATCGAATTTGATCTCTCTTTATTTCTAGGCATGACACACTTGTGATGGTGAGTGGAGGCAGTGGGATCACGCCTTTCATCTCCATAATCAGAGAGCTTCTCTTTATGAGCACATCACTCAAATGCAAGGTTCCAAAAGTGATCTTAATTTGTGCATTTAAAAACTCATTGGACCTCTGCATCCTAGACCTCATTCTTCCAATGTATACTAGCACCTCAATTGACATGTCCAACCTTCACCTCCAAATTGAGGCCTACGTGACCAGAGAGACAGAAGCAAAAACAGATGCTCCAAAAACCCTAAGGGGTGTTTGGTTGAAACCCACTGCAACTGATGCACCCATATCACCAGTCTTAGGCACAAACCACTGGCTCTGGCTTGCCTTAATCATAACATCTTCCTTCATCATGTTCCTAATCTTGGTTGGGATCATTACGCGCTACTACATTTACCCGATTGATCACAATTCGAATGCAGTATTTTCCTTCTCTTCAAGATCTGTGCTCAACATGCTGGCTATATGTGTGGCCATTGCTTCATCAGCTAGTGCAGCTGTGTTTTTAAACAAGAGAAAGAATGCTATGGAGAATAAGCAGATTCAAAACTTGGAAGGTCCATCTCCAATGGGGACACCAGAATCAGGGTTTTATAATGCTGATAGGGAATTGGAAAGCCTTCCCCAACAGCCTATCATTCAAGCAACCAATGTCCATTATGGCCAAAGGCCAGACCTCAAAAGTAAGTGCTTTGTATATTACAATAACATTAACCCTTGATGTTTGAAGTGTTTCTTGATAACAGTAACAAGATTTTTGATTGATTTATTTTGGGTTTTGTAGAGGTGATATTTGAGTGCAAAGGATCAAGTATTGGAGTTCTTGTGAGTGGTCCAAAGAAAATGAGGCAAGAGGTTGCAACCATTTGTTCATCTGGTTTGGCAGAGAATGTGCATTTTGAGTCCATCAGCTTTAGTTGGTGATCGCCTCATTATCGGTGGATGAACGTTGCGCCTCAAATTTGTGGTCTATTTTTGTTTCTTTAATATGTTTTTGCTGATGCCATTTCTTTTTGTGAGCTTCATACTTGTGATTGTAAATGCATAAATGTGAGATAATTTGATCATAATATGTAATTTTATTATGGTCTTGAGATGATTTGATACTTATGGTGTGAGATGATTTGATCATAATATTTCTTTTTCCAAATCATAATATCTAACCTGGGACATAGAAGTATGGCACCAAAAAGTTTGGCCTATAATTTTTGGACATAGAAATAATGCAAAATATTCAACAAAACATGTTCATAAAAATGCAAATTATTGAACCTGGGCTCAGGTTCTGCACAAGTAACCAACACAAGTGTTTCTTGAACAAAAACAAACTTAAAGCCGAAAAAAATTATACAAAGCATAACAAATGAAGAAAAAGAAGACAAGAAACTCAGAGCTAGACTTTGTTAGTATTCATTCCCTATCTACAAGAAAATATATAATTTCACTGAGACCAATAATCTGATTATTGCAATAAATAAAAAACTGTATTCGAGTAGAACCTTAATATCTCCTCGCCTCAGTGCTCAGCATCCACTCTGTTCAATCAAAGGATGCCAGTTCAGCAGTGTGTGTTAGTTGCCTGTCGATCTTTACATGATCTTAGCCACGTGATAAGCCTGCAAGCAAAGATGTTCGTGGAGAAAAACTACCGAATCAACGCCAATTTGTTGTCAGGCAGAATGCAGATTTATAGGTCCAACTATATTCTCATGTCTCTTCAAAAGTTGCAAAAGATGAAAGCCTCTCATCCAAATCTCCAAGCAAATCATGGAACTCAGAAAACGCGGCATGCGACTGAAAAGCATAGATGAAAACAGGACAGCATTAATCTAGGGACATGGAAATTATTGTGGACAATGCTTTAAGCAAGAAATACCTGCAGGGTGATGCTATATGCTTTCCATAACCGCATATCATGTCGGAAAAGGTCGAATAGAACCTGTAAAAATTTCAAAAGGAAACGGCTGGTCAAGGAAAATTGATCTTGCAAAGTTGGCATCACACGGTCAAAAGGACTTAGTTAATGTATATTGTCTCTTCAACAGAAAATTTGAATAATTCCTCAAATTTGCATGCGAACCATACTAATAGGAATTCAAGCATAGCAACGAAAACTTAAAGCCCCTTGGCAATTACATGAGATTTTTTTATTGAAAAGTATGATATCAAACTTTCCCAGATTTACACAAAATAAATTGCCAGAGTTCAACCTCAAAAATTTAGAATTAGCTATTTTGGTTATTTTAGTTTGTAGAAGGTACCAATGCTCAAGTGAAAGTGTGAGGCTTCCCACCATTCAAACTGAACGAAATGAGCAAAGCAAATACCAAGTCTTAATATATCAGAGATTTGTGAGGATCATAGTGAATTATACCTCAGATCGTCTCAAGAGAGTGGCAAGGACAACAATCCACTCTTTGAACTTGACGGAGCACATATGAGCCAAAAGGAATTCTGCATCAAACCTGCTTTGCAGTGTACCCATTTGAAGCTGGAGAGACAGAAGATTGTTCAGTCAGTAAAGGGCAAAAAGTCAACTTCTGTAAGATGTGACAATGTGGCTGACTTCTTAAAAAAAGGTAAAAACTAGAATAAAGGGATGTTCAAATGTTGATGCCTTTTCTCCTATTAATTCCAGTCCAGAAGCAAAATTCTCCAACCGAGCACTCCCATATCTCTCTCTTTGAAGATATTCCTGCAACAAATTTTTGGAACTTAGACCCACTTGACAATAAGAACAAAATCATCCTAACAAGGACGGGAAGCTTAGCTTACCACTAAATCAAACTGAGTGCCTTTTACAAATGCAACTAGCTTGGAGAGCTCTTTGCCTGACATCAAATAGTTTGCATGGCTTTCTAAGATGTTCTTCACAGAAGCAACATGAGCACTCTGCTCCTTAAAAGAGGTGCTGTTCCAAAGGAATGCCTTGTTAGTCTCCATTATGTATACTAAAGCTAAACGCAAAACAATATATAATTTTGCACAAACCTCTTATCCAAGGGCTGCTTTCTGAAACTAGAACGGAAACCAAAATAGCCTAAGAATCTGGGAGAAAGTCTGTCTGAATCTGTTGATGGCTGATCATATTCTCTTCCAGATCTCAGTAAGAACCTCACCTACGAGCAAACGAAGTTATTATTATCCTCTCTACAAGACTCAGCTATCATCGCTGCAACTTAATGAAGCAAATGAACTTGTCCCAATACACACCAGTTCCCCAGCGAGTTCATATAACGATTCATCAAGTGTTGCCTGCACAGTGTTGTCTATCCTTATAAGAACATTGCTAAAAAATACAAAAGAATAAAACAAATAATAGATACACACCCTAGCAACACAATTGCTTCATAAACAGTAACATAATAACAGACGTCTACCTGTAATAAACGCAAAGCACAATACTGACTGACTGCCGGACCTTCAAGCTTAGCAATCACCTGGGGCATTCAAAATAGTATGAATTAATGAAACTACATAAGCATCACAGTAGGCTCCACTTTTACTATCTACCAAACAAATTGGAGTTTTCACATTTATAATCTATGTACTTACATCTCTCCACATCCTTGTAACCACAATACAAGTAAATTATACTTTCAAGAATTGTACTTCTCATATGTATGCAAACAGTTCAACATGTAACTTTCAAGATTTTCTACTCTTGAACAACAGAGGCGAAAGTAGTTGAACTGATAATGCATTGGTTGTCACATATAAATAGCATTCCCACTCACAGTAAAGAGTATGCAAGTCTCGCAATGATATGGAGGAAATTTCTAACTAAACCACCTAATAAGGGAAAACTTAGGTAAAAAGAAGAGAAAATGAAGCATAATATTAATCTATCCAACATCTTACGAGTATATAGCATGCAGCAGTCCGGTACCATCTACGTTGGAAGCATTCCTCAAACAACCTTAAAATTGAAAACAGAAGAGTCACAAGTTAATGATTGAAAGACTCACAAGAAACACAAATAAATAAACTGTGAAATGCTATTTAAAACATAATTTGACGACATATACCTACCCAAATAAATTCAAACACCATTTGATTCATCAACCAACAGGGTTAAAAGGAGAAAATAAATGAATATATATTATATATATATATACATAAGATACAATTTGTTTTCCAGCGTAACTAACGGAATTATTTTTTCCTTTATCAGTTATAAAACAAAATGAAATTTTGCATCAATGTTCTTCAAAACAGATATCAAATCAAGGACATTCAAATATGAAAATAAAATCGTCTAATGAGAATTTTACTTTTATTCTTTTTCTATTATTACTGAGATTCGCTTTCGTGATAGGAAAAAATGCAAATCTTATTTCTCTGCCTTGAACAAAATCTTTATTACAGAAATTTTAGATAGATATGTTTGTAACCTTTAAGAAAATTTAAAGCAACGTCACTTTCAAGAAACAAATGAACAAACATACTCTGTTGATCTCCCAGCGGCAGAGAACAAATCCGCCCAATGTCGGCCATCAGTTTTTCTCGCAACACTGACAACCACATCAAAATATTCTGGAAAATTTCGAAGCAAATCACAGGTCTTCTCTAAGAGAGTAGAACTGTTTGCATATTTGGGGGCAGATATCTGATTCTTGTTAGCATTTTGCCTGCATATAGACTTACAAAATGAAAAGACATAGATGGAATAGTTGCGTATAAAAATAAAATTGGCTATGAGAATGTAAAGTAAAAGTCAAACTAAAGCATCAACGTAGTGCACAAGGAAGATGATTATATTGAATAGACTATTAAATTAGGAAAGGGCACCAGAGGGTAAACCTCGGCACCCAGTTAAAAAAACACCATATATGATCAATTCCATGTTAATCGTTCTGGTAGTTCATAGTTTGAATATCAACCATTTCATTTTACCTAAAAGAGGGTTCACACTCAACTAAATTTTTACAGAACATCATCGGTTCAAGAAGAAAGCATCCAATCATGGCCATTAATAATAAACATACCACTTAACTAGAATTTAGTGGGCTGCTTCCCACTATGATGCCCAATGTTATAGCCCTTTGCAGGCTAGAGATGATTTTCTCAGGAAAACAAGTTAAAAGTAGTTCCCAATAATTTTAGGTTCCAAGAAAGCAACCATAATATGAGCCCGTTAATTAGTTATTCTGAAAACAGAACTGAGACTGAAAGTGGAAGTCCTTATACTAGATGCAGTTTTCATTTTGTTTTCCCTGATTTGACATAGCTGGCTGTTTCTGCATAAAGAACTGCTAAGATAATGATTATGTTTTGCCTGATTTAGACATACCCAGATATATCTGCATCAAACACGGTAAATAGAAGCCACTCCAGACAATGAGAAAAATGAGGCTTTTCTGCTGATAATTGGGCCAGCCTTAAAGCTTCCTCCTTTTTGTCCCTCTAGCAGACAGAATGACAACGACCAGAAAGAATATTTTATAAACCAAGCACAAAATTATATCTATCACAATCATGCATGTCAGAAGAATATTCCACAGAAACGTGTCTCAAATTCTTAGAAGTCTAATCATACCAACCAGCATCAAACACATAACTCCAATTTCCTGTAGTGTATGAAATTTATAAACTGCAAGACCTCGATCATGCAGAATTAAAAAAAGTCTACCCAATTGCCTCATTGGCAAACAGAAATTCACTAGTGCAGAGCAAGCATAAATCACATATCCATTACAACCTATTTGCAGATGCAAACCTTACACAATAAATTATTCACACCTTTGACTATACTAGAAAATACTGGCAAAGGGTTACGATCACTAAAGTAGATAGTGAGTCACTCAAGGTACGTCCGTAAGATGGATTTACTCTTTCCAATATGATACTCCTCACCAGCCCCAAATCAAAGAAAAAGGAATGTTTAGTACCTGAATAAGGTGCCTTAGAAGGCAGTGCAATATAGTTTGAGCTTGAGGAGTTGGCTCAAAACATGGAAACTCTGTGCAGGCTGAAAATGACATTCTCTGCGAGACACCAACAACAACACCAGCATTTGGAAGAAGTCCCAGAGGGTATACCTCACGATCAAATTCAAGCTCCGGATCCAACTGAAAAATGATGCTGATATATTTAACCATCAAGCACAGGCCAAAGTATATTATATTCCAGTAATCTTCACCCGATCAGAAATAAAAATTACAAAAAATAAAAAAATCAATCTCTTTAAGATCAAACGGCCCAACTTTTTGTTATTAGCTTTTTTCTTTAAGAAAAGCAGTAGAAATCAAATATCAAGCCTTTAAAGGAAAAATACACAGGCATTGAATCGAAGTGGAAAGTAAAAATATAAAGAAGCCCCAAACAAATTTTATAATATGAGGCTATAGCCCTATATCTGATAACATGAGAGAAACATACAATTACACCTATTCCATCTCTGGTAATACTATCTTCCAAAAATCCATATAGAACATCGTGTTTTCAAATATATACATACCTGCAAGAAATCCTCCTGCTTAAAAGGGTCAGCCCCCAGAGATGGATACCAAACCTGTAGAAAGAAACTTCCAACCAGAATAAATATCAGACTAGTACAAATTATTGTAGGCAGAGCTCAAAAAAAGAAAAAGCTACACACCATATGATATCAAAGCCCTAATATGAAACCTCAAAAGTTCATTACCTGCATTCCACGATGGCCGTAATCTAACCATGAAACTTCCTCAATAAGATTTTTTTTCTCCTCTGATTGACCGCATGTAACCCAAAATAATTCAATAGAATCAGTAAGCTCCCTCTCCCGTCCATCATCCAAATCAAGAAGTGAAAGCTCCCCATTAACTCTCTGTATCAAACACCTAGAAAAAAATGCACTCGTTCAGAGGCATGCATCTACAGGTAGCTCTATACACCAATTTGAAGAGCAAATACCTTGCAGGCTCCTTCAATAAAGGATCTGAATCAGAAATGTGATTGTTTGAAATACACTCTCTTGGAAGTTGATCAGGTACAAAACGCATTGCCGCAGGATGGCTCTTTGCAGTCATAATTGAAAGTTCTCGTACTGTAGAAAGCTGTTTGTCATTTTATTACTTAAAATGTATGAACAATCATTTTCACAAATTACTATCATTAGTGTGCAAACGACATCAGGAATGCTCAATCAAATGCAAAAATTACCATATTCAATGGAACCATTAATAAAAAGACAACTAGGAAACACTCCTTTACCTGTAAATTTGGAGTAGAGAAAGGTGTCAATTCACCCAATATTTTCACATGGAATATGTGTACATCAAATGGGCAATACGTGACGAGTATATATTGTTGATAGACATCCATCACCATTGGTTTAGCAAGCAATTGTTTTCGACAAAGTAGCGAGCTCTGATCAAGGTGATATCTTGGATAAAAAAGCAATTCGTACCTGCAATTATACATTACCTTGGCCATTATAAATATTCAGCTTGGGAAATAAAACAAACAAAACTTCATTCACACCTAAACAAATGCACATTATAAAACCTAAAAACCCATTATTTCAAGATGTGGGTAGTAATCTCACGTGTTAGAAGAATCAATGTAGTTGCAGACTACAACAATCTTCCCCATCCATAACAAACCTTTGCACTGAATCTTCTGTTCCTGAGAAATGTCACCGAACACTCGCCATTTCTTCAATCGTATATCATAAATAACTAACCCATGGAGACCGGCAACTGCTAAGTACATTCCATCCTTGCTAGCAGCTACATGTTGAACTGGCCAATTTTGGGAGATATAAGAAACCTGGACCAGAGTTACAAAAATTAAACCTCGTCAGAGACAATTTTTAAGACATGCAGCTTCATGCAATAACATTAGAAAAGAATAATACATTATGTGATTTGAGGACATAACTGGAAGGTTAAGATATAGCATTTTAAGTTCATCAGTATCTTCAGACTGCACAACAAGCAAGCGATCATCACCATATATCACTTGACGAACATACGTCATGCCTGATACTCCTCTGTTAAGGCAACATTTTCCGAAGGAAAATCCAAGAATCCTTTCCACGGTTCTTTCTTCAATAGCATAAAGCCTATATCCATATTCATCCCATTGCATCATTGAGGTGCCAGTCATTAAAGGCTCATATTTACATTCATGGATTGGCTTAACCATCGGAGAGGATACTGAACTTAAACCTATTTGGCGGATTGTTGACATCAAACGACAACCAGAGACAGACCAAACTGTAAGTCCTCTTAACCTCCACCCAACTGCAAAAGCAGAATTATCAGGCGTCCACGCAATGCAACTGACTGATCCAGTGTCTTCCACTGAGTATCTGAAAAATAACAAGGCTATGTCATCGACCATACATTTAAACCTGAAATTTACAACACCATTCAAATTTTGAACCATTCAATACCAGATTACTGAAATCTCTCGCCTCTGAGAAGATAAAACTCGAACCTACCCAAATATACTATCCCTGGCTATAATCAGATCAAACACTTACCCCCAGTCAAACAGAGACACGGATCGAATCAGCAATGCAGATTCTGCAAGGTCATATAACTCCACAATCCCTCTTTTGGTACCAACAGCAAGGATTTGTTGCTCTGAAGCTACTGAAGCACATACAGCATCACCAACCCCCAACCTCTTCTCAGCTTTAATAGATTCAGCATGCTTTAAACCTTTCTTACTTATAGAACATAACACCAATTGTCCATCAGAGTATAACACAAATAGCAACCTCAATGGAAAGCAAAGCTCCAGCTGGATAATAGCAGACTTCCGGGAAGTGCAATGATTAGGAATCACAATTCCTGAAAACCCTTTAGAAGCAACACCATTATCTAAAGAACGTGATGACAGGTTAACTTCATTTTCATCATGTGGAAATGGATCGAGTTCAAAAGCACCATAGAACTGTGCACAAAAACAAATTTTACTCAAAACTTAAGTTAAAAAAATGGTAACATATCAACTCCCTAGACAAAGATAATAGACTATGCATTCATATTTTCTTTTACCTCCCCTTTCCAGGAGATACTGTACAATGAACCATTAGAGAGTCCAAGTAGCAGATGTTTGCTATCGCTTACAATATTGCTCCTGGAATGAAAATAGAAGAAAAAAAATTATAGGCCCAACAATAAGGCTTGCGATTGATTAATAAAACCATAGAAAGGGCTTCAAGTGTCATTATAGGAAACATCATAAAACCAAAACAGATGCAAATAAAAAAAAACTGAGAAACAACGTCAGAACAAATTAACAGGGTAGCGAATAAAAAGAAAGAAGGTAGGCATCATGATTAAACAATGATATCGGGTAATCATCCTTCGGTAAGTTGACAACTATGACACTCATGAACTAACAAAGACATATCTACATATTATAAATTCAGCTTGCTTGAATATGAGCACATTTGTGGTGTAAATTTTGTGTACTTGAAGCCTCTATCTCCACTCAAAGTATTATTTATTACTCATACTTCTGTTTGGGGAGTGCCGAATGAAACGTTTTAAGTGCATTTGAGCATCCGGAAGACTAGAACCTGCCTCCAGGTATTCTCATACAGCTACCCAACTAATTTCATTTGATCAATACCTAAATCCTTTATATTTGGTGAATGCCTATATTGACTCTTAGGTTTCATATGTTCTCCAAATCTCTCCCAAATATTTAATATTGATTACTGAAGCTTTTTAAACACAACTCAAAAGAAACTTACACTGCCAAGTCCTTTTCTGAAAATGGCACCTGCTCACTGAGAAGAAGTGATATAGTAGCAAGAAACAAACCAGAGGGTTGCTTCCCTCCTACTTGCTTCCCTCCTACTTGAATTTTTTTCTCAGTAAACTGGACCTTGAAAAGATGAAGAAAGAAAGACGTCGTCTGCCACCAAAAATAAGCATGTACAATAAGCTGAAGCAATAACTGCAGGTTTAGAGTTCAATGTGGAAAAAGGAAAAAAGCGCATATGAAATAGAAATACTTCTCATAAATCACTCTGTAACTCCTCAAAACAATTATCTTCTTGGATCATAAGCAAATATAAAGATAATGCTAACAAGTACAAACAAAAGTGAAGTGCATTTAGGGAAAAATGCTTTGGAGATCAAAACAAGTTCAGACTTCAAATTATATACTCATATTTCTAATGAAACTTGATGAGATTACATCAGAATTAAAGTCTGCCACCAATTTGACGATGATCAGTTAGACTAATTTACATTAATTTTGGTTTAGATGCTATAGAGTAGACATGCATATTCAACACATCCCCACCATAGCACAAGTAGTGACGAAGGAGCCACCATTCACGTGGCAGTTGGCATTGCGAACATGTGTCCATAAATAGAAACATTATTGCACTCGTTCATACATGTAATACACACTTACATCTTACATGCATACATACATAGATAAGATAGCGAGTCAAGTTTGTATCGTGTGTATATGAAACCAAGTCTTTTACTCAATGGAATACTTACAAGAACCGCAATCAATTTGCCATCAGGACTCCACACAGCTTGCAAGTTCTCACCTTCCCGCTGGACTGAATCTGAATCCCTTATGTACTTCCCCAGTTTCACTTTATACTGGATACCAGTGTCCCAAAACACAAAAAATAATGTCAAACACCTTGTTCACAATCCCCAGATCAAATAAAGTCGCAAATATATACACAAACACAAACGCCCATATGCATAGCTGCACCGGCCCCAATTCCCAATCCCACATCAGGAATTAATAAAACACACTAAACCGATAAAAACACACCTCAATTAAATAAAAATACACGCTGCCCATTTGAACACCGCCATATATATCTCCATAATACCGAACCAATTCCCAATAACCACAATTATCCAACTCAATAAGACGAAAAAGATAGAAAAACCCAGGTCATAATTACATAGACACGTGAACTGTACTAAAAGGCATAACCATAGGCATACCTGGGAAGAGCTCCAGAGCTCAATGTGAGAAGGAGAGACAACAAGCAGCAAGCGATTAATGACCTTGAGGTATATGATCTTTTGGGAAGAAGGGCATTGACCCTGCTCGAGTGGGATGACCTGCGGCCATCCATATGCCATATACATCTTCTTCTCCCTCTTCGTCTTCTCTCTGTTGAATTGTTTATTCTTTGACTTGGGTTTGGCTTTTCATGTAATTTGTAACAGATCGCAGAAAGAGGTGGATTGGATCAGACGGGAATTAGAGTTGGCGAGTGAGATCTGAATGCATGGCTTCACCCATTGCAGGTGGATGGATCTCGGGAAGTTGCAAGCAGAGTAGCGTTTTCACCATCTCGTGTTTTATTTCTCTGTCGTTCTGTCCAAAGGATTAACTACGCAAGAAAAATACGACGCCGTGTTCTATTAGTTTTTCCTTCCATTGTATTATTATTATTATTAAGCTTAACTTGTAAAATATTTCATTTATTGTTTTTTTTTTTTAGATTTTTACTGTGTTTTTTATGGTTTTTTTTTTCAGTTTTTAAATACCATTTTATCAGATAGGTGAGACATTTTCAAATTTTAAATATTATTATTGTATATTTATTTTCCAAATTTAATTAAATTAAGATAATTATAACTAAATTTCAGAATATTTATTTTACATTTGTTTTATTGAATAATATCTTATACTTTTAAAGAGTTAGATAATTATATGTACGTTATTTATCTTATTATTTTTTGTAGGTAAATTAATAAGTATTTGTTTATTTTATTTTCTTTTGAGAGATATATATTAAAAAAAATATTTATCATGATACAGTTAGAATTTTTATATATGTAGGTATCTTATTTATACGGGAGAGTTAAGTATGTAATATTATTTAATTTACATATAAATCTAAAATTAGATATTGGTAGGTACATAAATATAATATGTAATACTACACCCGTAATTGTTTAAAAATAACGAGCTAAAAAGAATGATATAATTTGACAAATAATAAAAAAAAAACCTTATTTATTTTTTACTATCTCTATGTAACATAGTGAATTTACTTATAAGTTGAACTCAAAAATTGGATCTATTTTTTTATTTTTATTATTATTATTATTATTATTATTATTATTATTATTATTATTATTATTATTATTATTAAAGGAGTGGAACTGTGGAACTGTGGAACACAATATCTCCAATCCTCATCGAATTTTAGTATGAGACCGTGGTTAAAAAGGACGACACTTTCGCCCGGTATCCATCAATATCCCCCAATATCCATAATTTCTACATATAAATTATGTAATCCACAATTATCGTCAAAATTAATTAATAACTGACGATATTATCCATCAACGCATATATTCAAAGCAACAAAAAATAAAAAAATTGCTCAATTATCCAATTTCCTCATCCGCTCACCTATTGTAGAACCAAGGGGAAGGGGCGGCCATCTTGCACAGCCAACGGCGAAAGAAGGACATAGTGAGGAGAGAAAGAGAGAGGGGCTGGACTTGGATGCGAAGGAGACTTGAGTTTTTCAGCCATATGTTTATTAATAAATCTGAAGCAAATGAAGGGGAGATCAGTGGTGGTAGTGAGTTTTCGGATAGGGGGGGATCGATGATTGTAGGACTTGGCTAGTGGGAGGAGGGAGATCCGTGGTGATAACATGGATAAAAATATCTGCAGTAATAATCAAAAATTGTCGATATATTTATATTTTGAGATATCGATATTAAAATTAGGAGAATAAATGTCCATAATATTTCAATAAATATACCTGTATTTAATAATTTGATATAAAAATAGGGAGAGATAAAAAATCTCTTCTTAGTTTCCATGATATATGATACGACTCGTCTTAATCCCCGGGATTAACGTGGGATGTGTCATACTTCCGTCTGACAAGAAAGTGTTAGACAAGAGATAATGCATACCTCAACCCATAAGGGACTTCCAGAACGCGCCAGAATCGGTGGAGGAGTGCAATGTCTCGGTCCCTGTTACAACCTGCATCCGTGATCAATTTGAAGGGCATTAAAACCATTAAAAACTGTGAGTTGACGAAAATCAATAAGTTCATAAAACACATTTATTAAAAAAAACATTTATGTCCTTCACTAAAAAGTATGCAGCAATCGAAAATCAGTAATCAAACAATTTACTTAAATAAACCATTAGACCAATTTTAGGGGCAAAAACGGTCATTTCACACCGTCCGTCCGAATTCACTCAACCAATCCCCGATTAGTCATTCTAAATCTATAATTAATTAATATTTAATCCCAATATTCAGGACAGGTCGTTACAATATAGGTATTAGTCTTATATAAATATAATTGGGTACTTAAGTTTTTTCTAAAATTTCATTTTTCAAGTTTTGGACTAAATTTCCAAGATTTTTTTATTGAGCGTAAACGATACTTCTATAAATTTAACTATCGATATTTTCGTCAAAAAATGATATTTTGATCCGTTATAGTGGATTTTCAGTGGTGATTGTGCTGACGACTATTAACGTCTGCTACCTAGGTTATCTCTTGTTATTATTATGATTATTGTTATTATTAACTATTAAATTAAAATCACCTTACAAATATAATTTTTTATTATTGTTATTATTATTATTTTTTATTTCAGTTAATATAATTTTATTGTCAATCTATCTTAAATATATTTAAAATATAGTATCAATGCTCTATTAAAAATTTGTGTACATTCATTGCACTAATTTATTTGCATCGTCTATATTAAAAACATCTGATTAATTTATATAAATTGTTTAATATAATTCATTGCACTTGCTAGCTATAGGAATACATTGCAATTCATTTGTTTATTATTATTATTACTGACTTGTTATTCAGGAATTTTAACATTCACATTATAAACCAGCGACCACAACGAATTCAGTAGACTCTACTTATTTTTAATGAAATTCAAGTTATTTAAAGGGAATGGAATATTTTACCCAAAATATGCCTTGTGAGAGGTTTTACTACACAATATACCGTTGAGATTCAAATTTGAGATCATTGATCTGTAAGTTAAGACTAGAACTATTTAAAGCTAAACTCACTTAAGATTTTAGTTATCAATTAAATATGATATATTTCACTTGTAAGTAAATAAAATTAAAATTACACCATAATACTTGTAACCCTAAGTGATCATTATATCAAACTTTTATAATATTAACTACTAAATTATTTTAGCGGACCCGTACTTTTTATTATGAAAAAATAATACAAACAGCTTTTTTTATAAACCATAACAAAAATAACTTCTCAAAAAAAAAAACACAACAATATCAAGATAACCCTACAACAATATCAAAATAACCCTACAACAATATCAAAATGACCCTAAATCATTAGCCTATATTTGCGTATTGAAATAACCTCAACGTCTTTGAACTCCTCTTCTATTGTCCGTATCGTAAAGAGCAATATTTTTGGAGTTATGAGAATATCGCATCTGTTCTAATTCAATAGTGTTTCTTTATCATGATTGTATAATCCCTCCAATTTGATAACGTCACACACGACACAACGTTGTTTGCTTGTAACATAAGTTTCAACTCTCGATAGAGACATTTGCTTCCAAACTAGAAAACATGCTGGCTTAAATATGTCGATGTAGAAAGTCTTTTTTCCTTGATACGGATTTTAGATTGGGCTCAATCAAAGACCCAAGTTTCCAAACTTTATAATTTTGGGCCTGTTTCAAATGTGGCCCAGCTATGTTTATTAAGGCTTCAGATTCCTCCATATCATCTGACCCAAAAAGATTAAATATTTCAATTCTAACTCACATTTGACAACATTATGAAGAGAAAACAAAACAAAACAAAAAATACCAAGAAAACAAAAAAAAAAAAAAACCCTTGTGAGTTGTGACTTTTTTCTATTAAGAAAATTCCTTCATTTTTAATTTTTTTTTTATAATTTAATTTGTTAGGAAAGTTTACCTAAAATATGATAGAGGATTGCTCATATGTGACAAAATTAAAATGCATGATGATGCCAAGATAACTGGGAAATAATTAAATCCCAAAATTATAGATGCTCAAAATATAATTGTCAGTGATGTAGATGATTGAGCAGTACCACTATTATCCAACAAGATAATTAACGAAAATTGATAATATGTTCGTGTTTGTTCATCAAAATTGCTAATATTTGTTCGAAAAACGAAAAATTGCAATTCAGTTTGCATCGGTACCTATTAAGATAATTAACGAGTATATGCCCATTTTAAATGTTACAATGAATTTGCTAGTTTTTTTTTTTTTTTTATAAATGCGTATATTTAAAATATTTTTTCATTAGCTATGTATCGAATATCTCGATTAGAATGATGGTTCTAACATCAAAATCCAAAAAGAGGGCGCGCATTGTACATGTGGGGTCTTGATGTAAGTTGAAAGATTGAATGACAAAATAAATATAATTAAAGGGAAGGAATAGAGAAGAAAAAAAAAGATTGAAGCAATTGAATTGATGCAAATGGTGTCAGCATCACTAGTCACATTGGATGATGATTGAAGAGGGGGAAAATAAAAGAGAGGCATGCATGTAAGCTCAATATAGAACCAGAAGAATTGAATATGGCCACCAACTCGATCTAAGAGCGAGCAAGAGGGTTTCGACGGCGAATAAACACTTATACGTATCAGATTTATAATTAATTAGTTTTATTTTTTAGCGTTTAATGATATATTTGAATAAAAGCAAGAGAATTTCGATGGCGAAATAAATACTCACATGTATCTGAATTATAATTATATAGTATTTTTATTTCACGTTTTATAAATAAGGTATAATAATTGAAAAAATCATGTACATGATTATATGGCGTTCCACTTCCAGACACATGAAAGTATTTTTCGTTTTCATGATAGAAAATCCAAAGGAAAGGTCAATTAAGTATAAAGCCCACAATCACAACTATTATTATGGGGAAGATAAGATAAATTTAAGTTTGTGGGTGTCTGTATGCTTGAAACATTGAAAGAGATTGGAATGAATGGCAAACATGCATCCAACATATTGGGTCCCTTCGCATATCTTTAACCTCCTCCTTCCTTTCGTTTTTTTTTTTTTTTTCAAATCGAGAAATAATACTTAGAATTAACTAGAACGTCTATAAACAGTTATATCTTTAATGATGATAGATTCCCATTAAAGTGGATATTTCTCTTTTTAAACAAACAATCACATCATATATCCAAACACTCCACCGAACTAAAGGGTGTTTCGGTATGTCGTTGGATTGTGACGATGATTATAAGAAGAGTAATTTCCATTAAAATTTTCCCGTAACATTTTTTATCCCACGATAGAATACTAAAAGTCGTTAGGTACTCACAGTTACTAATTTTTTAGGAAAACTAAACCCGATTGTAAAATTAAGTAGCGCTAAATAAGAAAAATACTCAAAGCCCCTGGTTTTACCCCCACCTGATCACCACACGACTCGATCATAGCAACAATTGACTCGGATCGGATATAGAACCCAGCCACCATAACTCTCTCTTCGACATCACTGCCACCACATAAAGCTCTAGCCTGAGCATCCGTAGCGCAACACAATAGAGAATATGCTATCACTTTGCCCATGCCGCCATCTGACAAGTCCATAAAGGTGAGAAAGGAGAAAGAAAACTAAAAGCCAAATGGGAAAAGGGAACGTGAGATATAAAGGTGGAGGTAGCTCCAGAGCCACTGCCAGACAGTGAGATCCAGAGCACCCCTATCCCTAAAACTTATAGGCCGGGTCCAAGCACAGGCTGCTGCCTTGGGGCTGGGGTGTGCATCAGCTCATCCGAAACTGATGATCCAACGTAAAATTTTATGTAATACTAATTCATATCTCACCCAACGTAAAGGTGGTGAGATATGAAGGTGGAGGTAGCTCTAGAGCCACCACCAGATAGTGAGATCCAGAGCACTCCCATCTCTAAAACTTCTAAGGTCTAGGCACGGGCTCCTGCCTTGGGGCTGGGGTGTGCATCAGTTCACCCGAAACTGATGATCCAACGTAAAATTTTATGTAATGCTAATTTATATAGCTCACTTATTAATTTATTTTATACTTAAATAAGAGAGTTATTGATATTTTTATAAATTATATAATGTTTTATCAACGTAAAAGATGTGTTTGTTGTAATTTTAAGTGTTATTGTATTTTATTTGCATGATTATTTGTTGTTTATTTGCATAAAATATGTAAATTTTTTAATCAACAAAATTTACTTAATATCACCGAAATTTGATAAAAAAAATTACCCTAGTTAAGATTTAGCTCACTTTATTTTTAGTTTATGAGTTCGTACCTAGGTTCGGTTGTGTTTTTTTTTTTTTTTTTTTGATAAAAAGCAGAGAGAAACTAGTTACAGAGAGAGGGCGTTTTCCTAAATGGCAATTTTTAGCCTCCCATTTCCTTTGAGCTAAACTGAATTTCACTATTTCACACTTGACATGAGATGCAAGAACATAACTATCTCTTTCAAATCAAAGCTTTATTTGCAAAGGAAAATATCTTAATTTCATGAATTTTTATCTTTGTGCTGACTAGTAAGTTTAGACAATCAATGTTCTCTACTATATATGCTATCTTAAAGATTTTTATTTTTTTTATTAAAAAAAAACTCCTTTCTTTATATTTGACATTTTGTTTCTCTACTTTGAAAAGATAAAATAATTTATAAGCATATATGATTTGCTTATTCATTTGCTACACCAAGAAGGACCCTTGTTTTTCTTTTTAAGTGTTTATTTATGAGAACAATAATTGTAATAGTGGAAAGGGATCATTTTTTAATAAACTCACTTCCTTTTCCATGTATGTATATAAATAAGAGTTCACTTCTCTTTTTGTTAGAGGCCAAAAAACAAATATCATAATAACAAGTGAGTGTATATAAAATTGCCACATTTTATAATATAAGATTTTCTAAAGAACCCAAAACAAATCATGACTAATCTCATAATTAATTATCATGTATCAGATAACAAAATTGATTATAGTGGATATTATGTCTCACATAATTATGAACTATTATAATACCCAATGAGTGTATACAAAATTGCCACAATGCCACATTAATCATTAGAATTTTTAAAAAACTCGAAACTAGTATCAAAATTATCATGTATCACGTAGTTAAATTAATTAGGATGAAAATATTTTCCTTACGTGATCGAGATTGAATTTTCTTGTTGACGGTTTAATTAATTAGGATGAAAATATTTTCCTTACGTGATCGAGATTGAATTTTCTTGTTGACGGTTTAAATTACTTTGAAGTAGAATATCGTTTTGCAATTGTGCTCTATGAAGAAGAAGGAGCCATCATTTATCTTTGCTATTATTTTTTTCTTCATGACTATGAGGACAAGTGCATAACTGGTCTTATAACCAAGACTGGAAGAAATCCAGTTGTTTGCTAATTTTCTTTTTCCTCATGATTATGACTAGTGCATTAATGGTCTTATGACCAAGACTGGAAGAAATCCAGTTGTTGTCCATGAGATCATAGCAAAGTGAAACAAGAGTTAGGGCAAGTGACAAAGAAAAGGAGGAGTTGGGGCCTTGAGTTGTCTATGCAAGGCCAAACTTTGGGGTGGTTCCTCATGACTATGAGTACAAGTGCATACAAGGTCTTACAACCAAGACTGGAAGAAATCCAGTTGTTTGCTAACTTTCTTTTTCCTCGTGACTATGACTAGTGCATTAATGGTCTTATGACCAAGACTGGAAGAAATCCAGTTGTTGTCCATGAGATCACAGCAAAGTAAAACAAGAGTTAGGGCAAGTGACAAAGAAAAAGGAGGAGTTGGGGCCTTGAGTTGTCTATGCAAGGCCAAACTTTGGGGTGGTTGCCACCGCCATCCAAGTATTCCAATGTTTATAAATCTCTCTCTCTCTCTCTCTCTCTCTCTCTCTAAATAAGCAATATGCAATAATAAGCGTAAGAAATAAGGCAAGCATGGACTCTCTCTCTCTCTCTCTCTCTCTCTCAAAATAAGCAATGAGCAATAAGAAATAAGGCAAGCATGATGGGTTGTTGGTTGGCCAGGGGTCTCACCACCGACTCAATTGTCCTCTCATCCTTTAATTTCTCTCCATCTCTTCATCACATAAATATGGACCTCTGATTCTGCCTGTCCTCCCCCCTCGAAACCTTATCATGGACATCCAAGTGCTCATGTCCCACTCATCCCTTATATTCATCTCTCTCATTATTTCTTATTATTGCTTTCACTTAATTAATTATTTCTTTATTAATACTTATTCTTTTATCAATTCAATGGTCGTGGATCGATAACCTGTTCATTAATAACAAAATTTCATGTAATCGACATACCATCAAGAGCATATATAAGCAAGAAATTATTCGTTTATTATATCATGTACACAATTTTCAAAATAAGATTGGTATGATAGTGGTTCATTTGTCGTTTATTCTACCCGATAAAATTTCTAATTACTTATAAGAATTAAATTAATATTAAATTTTCTATCCCTATATATATATATATATATATATAAAGCAGACACGAACTCAGGATTAAAAATAGAGATGGACTGAATCCATAATTAAGAATAGAAGAAGGCTGATTTATAGTCAATTAGCTTAATAAAATAGCATTTACTAGAAATTTAGTAAAAAAATCTTTTAATTTTGTCATATTTTTTCACATTTGAGGTGGACTGGAGCCCACTCCAAAACCTTCTCAGTCCGTGCCTGATATAAAGCGCTCTCCGTTAGATTTTCTATTATAACATGGCCGTAACCTAGTAAATATTTTACATCATTAAACTAAATTACTTGACAAAAGTGAATAACGGTGATGACGATTGAAAATTTACGTGAAAATTTTTACAGTTTGCATGCATGTTGGGTTAGCTGCAAGTACTCTCCCTACAACTACCTACTAATTTTGGGATCATTTCAAAGTTGAAATGGTAAGCCAAAACTTCATGTTAAGAACTAAAAACGACTAAACAAATTACACAAATATTGTTCATCAGATATATATATATATCACTTCTGTTTTCTACCAAAATGGCCAATGATATGTTTGGCTTTTTAAAATGTCATAAATTATTCAGTTCTGACGACCGAAACTGATAAAAATAAACCATTATTGAATTAGACTTGGAAAAGAAAATGGCCTTTGCATTTCTGAAAAGGTTTTTTTTTGTGACGTAAAGTAAATTTCATGTCGAATTTTTTTAATGTATATCTTCAACCAAGTGCAAAATAATACATAACAGTACAATTTGAATAATCAAATAAGATATTGTACGGGAATATTAATTGGAATTATATATATATATATTATGACATATTAAGTACTTAATTTATCAAGTGGGCTTAATTCAGTTAATTTTAGTATTGACTTGTAGATAATTGGTCTTAAATTCGAACTCCGATGACATATTGTATACATAATTTTCAAAAATCTCTCATTTCTCGTGATAATAAAAAAAAAGTTCCCAACCGAAAGGGGATAAAAAGAAAGACAACATTACCCATTATTTTGTTGGATTAGCTGATGCTCTCGGTTACTTAGGGTGTATTTGGGTGGAAAAGTTTAATATTACCAGAAACTTATAAAATAATAAAATTTAAATTAACGGAAATTAATTTCCAAAATTTGTAAAGTTTTTTGTTTGGATAATATAAAAATAGAATGAAATTTAATTGTTTAAAATTTCTAAATTCCGATTTTATATATCCAAATAAGATAATTGTGGTATAAAAATTTCAAAATTCCGACCTTTTACCAAATTCTTTGTTATTTCCCTCATCCAAATACACCCAATATCACTAAACAAATCCAGAAATGGTATTATAATCTCTAGTGCACCTTTAAGCCTTGTTTTCCGAGCAAACTATTTGAGATCTCCATGTTTTTTTCAATTAGTTGGAAAGGAAAATTTGAATTTTGTACCTTTTAAATAAATATTATTAATAGTGCTTGTTCGGAACTACTTATGTAGTAAATATTTATACTCATAACCCCATTTTTCATAAACAAGCAAGTGTTCAATTGCACGAACAAGCACACCGTACGTGCATTCTTCTGCTGAGGAGTTTTGCCTTTCTATATATTGTGTAGTGATAACTTCGGATTTAATTTTCATCCGTCAATTTTAATATGGACAATACTCGCATATCACCTTATGTTACTTCGTTATACCAAATTTTTAATTTATTAAATTATTTTTGTACATATATCATAATCAAAACAGTTTATTCACTAAATCATTATGTCAAGATTATCTCCGTAAAAAATCAACAAAATTAGAGGTCATTTAGTTATTTATACATATCAACTAAATAGACAGTTCGATCATCACGAAAATCTTAATTCTTATCAAAATCGTTGATTTATTTTGTACATATAAATGATTAAACGATCTTCAATCTTATTAATACTTTAATATATGAAAGTAATTAAAATTTTCTTGTCACCTGGCCACTAATTTCATCAAATTTTACACATGCACAGATTATATATATGCATGCGGAATTGAAGATGCCCAAAACATGTACATGTGTACATGTGCAACACCGATAATTTGTAATTAATCTAATAATTTACAATATTTACCATATTATAATTACCATTCAGCTTACAACAGCAAAAATACTCGGTTGTATCCATAATAAATTTGTCGAGAGCATTTTGTGATTATGAGAAAATTGTATCCAAACGGAAATTAAGCTCACATTCGAGTGTAAGAACATCTCGTGGTAATTATTAAAATAAAAGTAAATGAAAAAGAAAAGAATAAGTATTGGCCAATGTGGTTGTTGAACATGGTCAATGACTCACTTATGGAAGGATAAGCGCAGTCCACAGCGATTAATTAACACTAACAACAAGATTATCATAACAATCACACCCACTTCCTCCCTCCTTCCCAATTTGACCACGTGACACGTGTGCGGTTTCAACAAATTCGTGCGAGACCGTCACTCACATCCAAAGTAACCAACACGGAATATGGAGGCGCATGACCCACGCCAACCATGCGCACCAATCAGAGGGCCGATTCAAGTGGAACCTACGTCAATCTATAGGTCACAGCCGGTGATGGTATCAAACTTAGACCTTCACAACCGAAACAGAATCTTCCACAGTTCCACTTGAGGCCTTCCCAATTTCGGCATTTTCTTCTCTATAAAAACCCCAGCGAGCCTCTTTCTCTCTAGAGACGCCCGTTTTTTAATCTACGAACACCCTTCGAGTTTCTCTCTCTAGCGTCCATGGGATTCCCGGTGGGATACACAGAGGTCGTCTTCCCCAATTTCTTTCTCCACACCCTCTCTCTTCTGGGTTTCATCCGAAATCTCATTTTCTCGCTCTTCCACTTTCTGGGTCTCTCCGAATTTCTCGAGACCGACGTCGTTTGGCCCCAGACCCGGGCCCACCTGCCCGAAAACCCGCCCGTTTCGGCCGTTCTGATCCGGGAATTCCTCCCCGTGATCAAGTTTCGGGATCTGGCCGGAGACCGCCCGGAAAGCTGCGCCGTTTGCCTGTACGAGTTTGAGGCCGAGGACGAGATCAGGTGTTTGGCGAATTGCAAGCACATTTTTCACAGGGCGTGTTTGGACCGCTGGATGGACCATGATCAGAAGACGTGCCCTCTTTGTAGGACACCCTTCGTGCCTGACGAGATGAGCGATGAGTTTAATCAACGGCTCTGGGCTGCCTCTGAGATTCATCATGATTATTACAGTGAGTACAGTTCGGTTTGAGGCTGCTTCAATCGGTTGTCATTTTGTTTAATTTATTTTTAATTTACGTCAGTAGTTATGAAATGTATATATACAAAAACAAAAAACGGTGCCTAATATATGAAAAATTGTCCAAATTGAAGAAGAAGATGAAGAAAACAGAGGAAACAGAGAAAATTTTCTTTGTTTTTCTATATTCTGATAATCAAAATACAAATGCTATGATTTTCAACTCAATGATTGTCATTTTTTCCCTTTTCTTATGAAGTTTTCTTCTGCAATTTGTTCCATACTATGTGCGGTTTTTCATTTGGATTTGAAAGTCAAGTCAATGACTTCAGAAAATGTGTAGGTGGGAATTATTTGTTCATGTTTTGAAAAGAGAGGGATGCTGAGGTGTAAAAGCTAGCTGCTATGCTCAATTTTAAAATAGTTGGTTTGGTCAATGTGAATAGTTGGACTATATTTGAAATCCTTTTGTATATTAAAATTTAAAAAATATTACAGAGATCATATACGTATGTGTAAATCACCCAACAATTTTTTTTTTATTGGTTTTAATTATATGATGGTGATAGATTTTGTTGGGCAGCTGGTGAGTACCCAATCCATTTCTTCGGATCTTGTCCAGGGCTTGGATTCTGGAAGATCTAACTATAAGGCCATGTCTTGCCACGCGCTATTAAAGGGTTATCGAACAAAATTTAAAAATTTTGAGTAAAAAATTATCTCTAGTAAGAATTTTAAATATGTCATAAATGACTAAATATTGTTTTTTTTTGGATTAAATGGTGGTGGGCCTCTTTTTGTAGAAAAAGCTGACGGTCTATTTCTTATGTCACTACTTTTCGATAGCGTATCGACGGTTCTTTGTCTTTTTTTATTTTAGATTAATATAATAATATTTTTCAATTAAATTTAAATAATTAATCAATTTAAATATTGCTATTCAAATTTTATAAAACTTAAAAATTCATTTATTACAATATATTAAATGTCAAAACAAATATAAAAACAAGACTTAAAAAAAATACAAACATAACATTCATGAAAAATAACTTACAAACAACATCTAGACTAGAAAATAAGATAAACAGCCAATGTATTGCCATTTATTATATACACCATAAATTAAGTGTGACTTCGCTCATATTTCATGTCCACTCATAGCCCAAAGATATGCGGCAAAATCATTTTGGAGGTATTTGTTTGCATTATGAGACCTTATCATTTTGTAACGAGACAAATAAGGGTGGCAATGAGTCGTATCGTATCGGGTTCGTGTCGTGTCATGAATTCTGTTTTACCCATTTATACCCAACCCGAATCTGACTTATTTAATAACCGTGTCAAGAATGTCCAACCCGAACCTGACCTGTTAATGACTCGTGTAACCCGTTTAACCCATTTAATAAACAGATCATACTCAAAACTCAATTAACCTATAACCCGTTTGACCTGTTTAACATGTTTAAACTATTTAAATTATAAGATTTAATAGATATTTAGGTAGGTAAATGGGTAGATATATGAGTTAGTAATGACACGTTTATTAAATGGGTCAATATATAAGCCAATATACGGGTTAACCTGTTAACCCAAAATCTACCCATTTATTAAATGGGTTAACAGGTTGACCCGAAACCCATCCGTTTAATAAACGGGTCATAACGGGTTGACTCGAAAATGACCCGAAATTTTAATCGTGCGGGTTGATCCGGATAAATTTCGTGCGGGTATCGAGTCGTGTCAAAAAGGTATAACAATTAAGAGATAGGAAATCTCAACAATCAATCATATGCTTACACGTGACAGATTTTTTTGTCCAAAATCTTATCAATTTTGTTTTTGTATTAATTTAAATGATATCTTATCATTGTTTTATAATATTTTATAATATTTTATTAATACAATTGAGATAGTTGTTGAGATTACTAAGAAATGTTAAATTTCGAGAACTAATTGGGTGTTTACACGTGACAAATTGTCTTATCAATATCTTAATGATTTTGTTATCTTAAAATAATAAATAAATAAATAAAAGAATTTCAAGAACGGACACGTGACAAAAAAAACTTATATGAAATATTTTATTTTGTCATATATCTGAAAAATAGTTAAAATGTGAATTTAGTGCATTTATTAATTCATTACAATCAAAGATATATTAAAAAATTTAAAAAATATTAAATAAAGTATAACATAGCCCTCAAATGCTATAGATGGTAAAATATAACCCCCACCCTATTCATTTAGAAAAATTAAAGGACTAAATGTTAATTTATACCGTCTTTTAGGAAGATATTGTTAGAGATAACCTAATACATTTGTTATTTGTTTGGTATTGGCAATATATTTTGAATATCGACAATTTTTATGACACATTTTGATTTGGAAATTCTACTTTTTAATTATACGATTTTCTTTATGACTTTCGTCACTTAGACGTGACAATTTAAGTGTTAATTGGCATATCTCAATAAGTGTTTGGGTGGGCTTTTCGAATCAATTTATTTATCTTCTTTGTGAAGCGTTGGCATGATGGCTACCTAATAATACTTGCATTCATCCACTTTGACTAATTAATGACAAGTTGATTCTATATGGTGGAAATTATTTTATCTATTAGGCTTATTTTTAATCTTGTTTGGAAGTGAAATTTATCACATGTTCACAAACCTCTAGTTGCGTATAAATATTTTAATACAACATTCCTTTCTTCTATTATTCCTTGATATATATTGTTTATAAAAAAAGAATTAAGAAACGAAAATATGTCTTACTTTCACATAGACGTTACGATTTTCATGAGTTATTTTTGTAAAAATATTATTTAAGTTGCGTATGATTGATATCGAAATGGAAACAAAGTTGAAAATGACTACATAGTACATAGATTGAGATGTATAGTCCACAAAATAAGAGAAGCAAGAGACTGAAAAGCATCATATATGAATGCATGCTCAAAATTGGCTGAGTACGTACGTAAGAAGAATGTATATAAAGTAACAAAACCCCAAGGTTATTAACTTGGAAGAAACAAAATTAATTGGCTTCAAAATTTAAACAACGTTGATGAAAGATGCCATACCAATTGGCAGATGAAAGCTCCTCGTTCGATCTACTTTGCACAACCATATGAATGGATCTTAGCCTCCAATCATCTGTTAGGAGGACCATGAGGATCGGTGTGGCTAGGAGGAGGGTGTGCAGGATTAGATGCGGGAGCGGATGGGTTTTCGGGAACATAACCAGGAGGGGGAGGAGGTGCAACAGGAGGAGGGAAAATGCCGGAGTCTACAGGGTAAACACCGGAGTCTGGATAGGCGGGTTGTGGCGGTGGCCCTGGTGGATGATATACTGGTTGACCATATGCTGGTTGATGCATATACCCTACTGGTGGTTGTTGTGGATGATATCCTTGATGCTGGTTTGGGTATCCTTGATACTGGTTTGGATACCCTCCTTGCTGGTTTGGATATCCACCATGTTGAGGGTATCCTGGTGGTGGTGACTGATATACCGGCACTCCTTGATGTTGGTACCCGGCATGAGGAGACACTGGCTGATTCATTCTCGACATCTGCTGCATTTGAGGAACTACCATTACTGGGTTTGCAGGAAGCTTGCCATCCCTTTTGTCCAGTTCAATCTTGTGCTGGGTCTGCATAACTCCACATCAAGATGTTTTTTGTTACAACTTATCAGAGACTAATCAGCATGAAATTGGAATACATGTTGGAAAACATTCAATCACAATTTACAGTTATAATCTTAAGGTTGAGTGTCTGATTTCAGATGGAGGCTGAAGTTTTGAGTATTTAGGGAAAGAAGAAAGAATCAGAAGCGCGCTCACTGATTTCCAATCTCTTTCAATCACCACGATGAAAATCATTCAAAATTTTGTGAGTTATCTAATCCAATCAAATCCTAAACATCAATCAGATGAATCCTTGAAGAAAAACTGATTATATATAAAAAGAAGAAAGGATCAAAAGCTCAGTGCTTTCAGATCCCTTCTAAATTCTAATTCCCTCACGATGAAAAATCACTCACCAGTCACCACTGGCTTCAAAATACTTTGAATTCCAAGACTGACTTATCTATTTCAACCCAATTCTATCATCAAATAAGTCCTTAAATCAAAGGTGTTTATCAATCGAAGAGAGAATTAGAAGCACAAGTTATTGCATACCTGCATGCAAGCACAGACCCTGAAAAAGAGAACAAGTTTGAAAGAATTAATAATACAAGATGTGATGAGCTCTGAGCTGAATATGTTGAGAAGGGTGATGAATTTGAAGGTTTACGAGCAAAAGACCGTGTCAGCTATACAGCTAATCATACTGGAGATATCAGAAAGCTCATCGCTTCCAGTTAAGCAAGCAATCAACGAGCATATACATGCAAATTGGTTGAGGCAGAGCATAAATCCCTAGAAAATAAGTCAACGTTGAAGTGAAACGACATCAATTGACCTATGATATTGCAGACCGTGAAAGAGCTGTAAGTATAAACATATAGGGAGAGATGAGAGATTACAATGATGCAGTTATCGCAGGGTGTTGTTTGTATATTGAACTCATCTTGAATCAGAAAACGTGTTGAGGAAACCGAAGTCGCAAAACAGCAGCAGACCTGAAAACAACGAACAAAGTATCAAAGTTTGAGCTTCAAATATGAAAAATTTACAGCATAAAATTGAATTAATGAATACCTCAGTGCAAAGACATAATGTGGGGCATTTACTTTCTCCAAACTTTCCGCTACATGGCATAAAACCCCCACAGCATCTGTACCTGTAACGCCAAAGTTTGCAAAACTCGGATTCAGGAATCTCAGTGTGTCTTTGATGATGATCAGGAGAAATGTTGGCTTGTAGTTGTTAGCTACCTTGACATATCATTATAAAGAGCTCGTTTGCGTAGCAGGAATGAAACACAAGGAGCACTATGAACATAGAACAAGAAACGTCAGATTGTCCAAAAATTAACCATATCTTAGTTTCACAATGAAATACAAATTACAACAAATTTATTTGGAAAGTGAACAAAAACATCTAATTTTATGAAGAATTTTTACCACAGGCACGCATAGCAGCAATCTGCATAGAAAGAGACCAAAGAAGATTAGACTGAAGAACAAATTATTTTATTTTAAGAAAGAACATCAAAATCTTTGCATTGGAAGCAAAGCCAATTGGACCTGAAGATTTTGGAGAAATCCAAATTTCATTTTCCATTCGTATGAGGCAAGATGAAGTAACGAACCTCCCATTTCTTTGTCCTCATTTTCTCATGTTACTTTCTCAGAAATCAAATAAGTTGTTATCCACAAATGTGAAAGAAAACAGCCATCTACATGGAGTCCTAGTAGTAGCAGCATTCAAATCTCTTTAATCATTTATTTCTTCCCTTTTTTATTTTCTCACGAGCCAAACAAAGAATTAAAGGCCATGTTTATCGACGTTCTAGCATTAATCAACGCATGCAACGTTCACTTTCTCTTGAATTCAAACACAGAGAATCGCATAAGTCAAAAACAAAAACAAAACCACTCAGACATTTCGTCGAACAATTATCAAACAAACCGCTCCAAACGGAGACCACGTTTCGTTAATGCATGAAAATCTTCCGCGTCCTCTGTTTCCTTCTGTTTAATTTCCGCTCTTTAACCTCACATTCTCGAAAACCAAACAAAAAATACGAAAACAGATAGACATGAAATTACTGCTTACAAGGAGTATCGGCAGTCGGAGTGCTCATCAAATCGGCATGCCACAGATTCCTGTAACCCTGACGGGCCTGCATTTTCCCCACCTGGTCTTGAATCCCCATTTTTCACTTTCCTTTTTCTTTTCTCACGAACCAAACACGATTTTGCAGAAAGAATGGGAAATTCGATTAACCTAATTCACACAGATCGAAATAAGAAGCATAAACGCATGCACGCAGAGAGAGCGAGCGAGCGCCTTTGTGGCGAGATTGAAGCGTGGCGTTCAATATCGCGGTGTGTGAGATGGTATCAACGGTGCAATATATAAAGCTAGTGGAAGCTGACTGGTGATGCGCATGTCAAATTACATTTTAGGGGCTGAAGATATTGCCTAAGGATTGGCGTTTTCTATGTCCAAAATCCAAATGCATAATTTACCGGCTCGTGATATTAGACCATGTAATAATAGTTGTGATACATCATATATTTGACTATTTGAGTTATGTTTGATATTTTGTTAGTAACTTATCTATTATGTGGCTGGTTTAATTCTAATTTTCTTCTTTTAAGTAGAACATTATTGTATAAAAAAATACTATCGATAGTGCCCGTTTTTATCAATAACGAAAAAGCAATGTGATCTCAATATTGTACCATCATTGATTAGTGCGGGTCACATTGTATTACTATTTTTGTAAATGAAAATTTTCAATATCTGTTGAGATTGAAGACGATGAGGTCGGTTTGACGTAGTGTAGTTGACAAATTACAACCTCCAACGAAGTTTTTAAAAGTGCTTTTGTAATCTAGCAACACTTCTAATTTTTTTCATTATCGAACTAATGATGTCAATAACATATCCAAGCAGGTTTGCCACCTATTGCTAATCAAGATTTGCGCAATGCTAATGAACTAGTTGCTGTTTGTAATCAATTAAATTACCACTATTGACTAATCGATGTCCAACAAAAAAAGACTAATTAAAATAATAACGTTACACGTATCACATTTAGTAATATCCGGCAGTGGAAGGCCCGTCCCGTGACATCTGCTGCGCCTTAGGAGCTCCCAAAACTGTACGGAGTTTTCCATCTCTTTTCAACAGTTCAATATGATGCTGGCTCTGCATAACTCCGCAGCAAATATAAATTTTCAATTTAAAAAAAAAAATATGTTCTTGATTATAAATGAATTATTGCATATACCTGGAGGCAAGCACAGACCCTGAAAAATAGAAAAAGTCACCAAATAAAATGAATATATGATGTAATAAGCAAATTTAATGAATTTAAATCAGATATCTCGGAGGCAAATTTATAAGAGTACTCTTACGAGCAAAAAACAGCGTCAGAAATACAGCTTAAGGCATCCGAAATTTCCCCGATACTTTCATCCCCAGTTAGACAAGCAATCAAGGTGCATATGCATGCAAGTTGTTTGAGGATGAGCATGAAACCCTACAAAACAAGGCCTTGTTGGAGTGAAATAAACCACATCGATCTTAAGATGTTCTTTTATAATTTTCCCATTACAATGGAATGAATCGAACCCGGAACCTAAATTGATATGAGCCAGAGGGTTTAGTATCTAAAAATTTGTAAAATGAACAGAGAAATTGAGAGAGATAATTACAATCATGCAGTTATCGCATGGTGTTGTTTGTATATTGAGTTCATCTTGTATTAGAAACCTTGTTGAGGAAACTGAACTTGCAAAGCAGCAGCAGACCTGACAAATAATCGATGACATAAGCTAAATTAACCACCGGATTAGAAAATTACCGATCAACAATGTACATCAAGCTAACACTTTTAACGGTAAAATACGAGCAGATTAGGGTAATTAATTAGTACCTCACTGAAAAGACACAATCGAGGGCATTTACTTTCTCCACATTTTCCACTGCAAGGCATGTATCCGGCACAACATTTGTATCTGAAAAAGGGAAGATTTTCAAAAAGTTATTGATTAAACATTGTCTTATCCTAATTCAGAATCGTAGCTGAAAGTAATTAGCACGTATAATTGTTCTTTTAATTACCTCGACATATCATTATAAATTGCCTGTTTGCGTAGTAAGTAAGAAGCACATGGACCACTGTAATGTAATAAATATTTTATCAGAAATTTGAAATGTAGTTCGTGTTATACATATCTTCGACAATAATCAATATGAAGTAATACAGATTTGATAATAATGCTTACCAGAAACATGCAAAACAACAATCTGCATAAGAAACAGGACGTATATAATTAAGAACACGAATTAATACAACTTTCATTTGTAAATTTTCCATGTCATTTCTCAGAAACCAAACAAATAATATCAATAACATGCATCCATCTGGGTACCCATAAGAAGAAGCATTTGCATCATAGTTTTTTATTTCCTTCACATTTTTTCGTTTTTTCTCTTTTTCTCAGGAACCAAACAGATAAACAAATGTTTTCACTACTTACAAAGAGTGTCTGCAGTCACGGTGCCTGTCAGATCGGTATGCCATAGATTCCGGTACTCCTTACGTTTTTCCATTGTCTCAAGCTGCTTTTCCATCCCCATTTTTCCCAGCGTCCAATGGATTTCGAAGAATGAAATTCAAGATAATGATTATAGACGATATATCAGAGGAAAACACAACGTAATCACGACAAATAGCGGTTTCGGGGGAGAAAATTAGTTACTCCCTCGCTAAAAGATTGAGTTTGAAAGAGGAGAAGAAACAAAATCAAGGTAAGGATAGATGGTGATTGTGATGATATAAGGTACGGGTGGAGAAGAGTGTGTGATGGCACTCCACTATGTAAAAATAGTTAGCTCCTAAAAAAAAGAGAGAGCCAATGTTTTATGGAATGGTTTTGTTTTTTTGCTTTTTTTTTTAAATTAGGTGATTTGACCATAAAACCCTAAGTTTATGAGCAAAATATCATTTTGACCCCATTTGTCTAACCATAATTTAATCATGTTAATTTGCCTAGGATGCGTCTTAATTATTTAATTACATTCCAATTATTTTTCTTTTTCCTTTTTAAAAAGCAATGAAGTTAAGGCCATTGTAGAAAATTTTACTAAATATATTAATTCACATGTAATCATTATTCTTGTCTTATGCTTTTTCAGTTGGAATTTTTTCTTCACCTCCATACAAATCGGTTGTCCTTATCCGAGTGAATAAGCTGAGGAAATTACAATATACGTACTAATCTGTGTCACACCCGTTAGTGTGTGTTAATTTATTTAAAATAAATATTTTAAAAAAAAAAATCAGGAGGAGTAACTAATTGTGCCCGGTACTGATTTGGATTGTGTAAGTGCTAGTTCAGTATATTACATCTGGTATTTTTTTGAAGCCGACTATCAAAATAGTGATTCATGATATTTTAGTTATGCAATTCCTTTTCGAGATTGTATAATTGAGATACACCTCACATAAGCAAAACAATGCGGCTCACGAAGTTGCAGTTTTCTGTAAGCGTTTCAAACACTGTTTTAAATGAGAAGAGCTTGAACCCCCATAGTTATTTAATATTTTAGCTCATGATGTAAACGTTTTGATTCGGTTGTTTTAATAAAGTTTCTATTTGGAAAAAAAAAAACTAAATGTGCCCGTACTCAACTTTTTACTCAACACACTTGATTTCATTAATTTATAAATTTAATATTTAATTTTATTATTATATCCTTAGTTATTAAATAATTTATATTTTTAAATATTATTAATTAAAGATTAATTTCGTCTGAAATTTTTGGTGAAGCCTATTTACCATCTTCTATTTTATAATAATAAAGATAAAAAAAATATTAATTTAGAATTTAGAGTTTTCAAATTCAATTTATATTAGTGTTACATAATTATATAATCAAGGTAAATTTAATTTCGACGAACTTGTTAAATCGCTTAATACTTATCACATATTATATAAACGGAAGCTTCTTTTTCTTTTTCTTTTTTTTCTAAAACACTTTTTCTTTTGTATATTTTGATTTTAATTTCAAATTTTGATTCAAATGGAGGCAGTAGATTTATCATTTTGCCCTCGCAATAGCGTCATGCAATTTGGTCTTAGTATTGTTTGACGGCGGATAGAGCTCGCTCGTGCAAATTTCGATTGCGTCATACAAATGTTGATTCAAAATTGACGACCCGCCACCATTAACGATGCATGCCGGCTAATGAAAAAAAAAAGTAATTTTTACAGATCATGATTTAATTTTTACACAATTGGGATGCCAATGATATCATAAAGCATAGGTTTTTTTTTTCTTTTTTCTTTTGCTTTCTCTCACTTCTTTCGAAAATCTACTTCCCTTATTTTGCTCTTATATATATATATATATATGATATCTTATCTTAGATTATTGGGATACCAATGCCGTATAGAACATAATATTTCATCTTAGGTTATTGGAATACCAATTCCTTATAGAAGATAATATTTCGTTTTGCTCTCGCTTTCTCCTTTTAGACACCTATTTAATTTCATTATCGATAGTATTAGAAGTGAAAATTTTTCTACAAATTACGCTTGTATCACAATTAATCAGACGTTAATTTACAATTAAAAACTCTGGGTCAAAATAAAATCGACAAGCATTAATGATACACAAATAGCGTAACATGACTTATAAGTCACGCTCTCACATATTTCTTATCTTTTGTTCTACATACTCCTTTAAACTGCCTACTTTTCTTATCAGTAATATTTTTTTAAGTAAGAAAATTCCTATCAATTACGCATGTAAATTCACATACATTAATGATGTAGATAGCGTAATATAACAGATAAAAAAGTGTTTTCACATCCAATTAACGATAGCATAAATCTTAGCCTATCGTGTAGCAATTTGGGATGTCAATACCCCCAACCCATGTAGAGATTTACACTTCTGCCCCCTTACCCATTTATGGACAGTCATAACACCTAGACCAATCCATAGATTTTTTACCATAATTTTGTGCCATTTCCATAATAGAAAGCACCCTACCCTTTGACAGTGAAGTAAAATGCCTATCAAAACGCCCACCACCAAGTGACACGTAACACTTACCACAAACCCAATCCCAGTATCGGATTCTGCGCCACCTCATCACTCCAACCCAATCATACCCGTCCATTTTGTTGACTCCCAACAAACACCCCATCACACTCGTACACTCATCAAAAAACCCTTTATCCGTGGCCGTGGGCCTGACGTGTCCCCCACTTGCTTCCCTCGAGCGTGGCTGTACCCTTTCTTCGATTCCATTCGCGTTAACCGCACGCGCCACTTCCCCATCCTCCAACTCCCTACCATGTCATAAAAATGTCATAAAAAAAGGCGATAATTTTTCCTTTTAGCTTTACCGGTATAAAATTCCATTTAAACAAACTCCTCTAAATATCATAACCCCTTCCCTTCTCACATCGAGGAAAAAAACAGCCAGCCTGCAACACCCATTTCTTAATAGTTATTTACAACCCGGAAGTGATCCTGACCCAAGGGAAAAAAATCCGGAAATGACGAAAATACCATTAACCTTTTAATTTACTGCATATCTGCTTTAATGTATTGTGGGGGCCTGTGCAGAGGAGCCATTTCTCCCCTTATTATTATTATTTTTAATAATAGCCTATAAATTATGAATGTTTTGGACAAACTAGCATGACGTGTAATAGCCGCAGGCTTTCCTTTTCCGCACACATCCCGCACCCAGTAAATAACATACATAACTTAAGGGTATAATGGTCATCATGAATTATAGATAAAATAAAATAAAAATATATATATGTATATATACACCCAAGGCGAGAAAGCAACAGAAAAGTTAATAACAAAAACCCTCTGATAATATCGAGTTCTATGAATCTGTGAGATCTGCACGAACAAACCCACCCCCCACAACTCTCCTCTCCCCCAACCCTTCGAGAGAGAGCAAAACCCAAACCCGCCAGAAACCTCCAGAGAAAAATTACCCAGATTTTCCCAGCATCCAAACACCATTTCTGGGCCCCGCTCCTACTCTAATACCCGTTGTATTTTCATATCCCAGCTGGGTTTCATTGGGAAAGGAAAAAAGAAATTTACTGGGAGATGCGAATCAGAAAGAACTCGAAGGTGTCGCCTCTACTCTTCACCTCCACCCCTCCAGCTCCGGAGGATCTCCAGCCGCACGTGTGCGTCCTCAATCAGTCTTCGTGGGATGTCATCTCCTTCGGCTCCGAATCCAACCAGGTCGGTCTCACTCTCTTACCTCTCGATATCTATCTCGCGTTTTGATTTTGCATTTTTGATTTCCGACCAGATCTGCGAAGCCCTCTTCTTCGTCTCTTCAGCTCCTTCTAATTAATTTCTCGTCCCCCGTCAGCATTTCTGTTGCCTAGGGTTTTATTATTATTTCTGGGTTTTTAATGGGCTCTTCAGTTTCTTTCCCTCCCCGACATTAGGGTTCCTCAAAAACCCTAAAATTTCACGGTTTCATCGTGGATTTAGCTGCCCGGGGTCGATTAGGGTTGTGGGTTTGCTCATTTTTAGATTTTATCGGCTAAGATTTGAGCTTCTTGTTTCGGGTTTAATGGTGTTGTATGGGGTTTTTTTTGTTGTGTTCGTATAGCTCGTCGGTGAAGAGAGCTTCTACGGGAGCTTCGGCGAGTCTACCGGAGCTGTTGAAAGGTACGCCGGCTTCGATCTATTTCTCGTTCAATCGAATTGTTTTGCTCTAATTTTGTACAATATCCAGCATTAGGGTTTTTCAGTTTCATTCCGTTTTCATTTTATTTTTTTTCGTTTTTATTTTTATATCTCTCCCTCTTCCATTCAAAATTATCGCGGTTCCGCTTGAAATTGATGTTGCTGCGTAACAATAACACGAAACGCAGCGTTGCGTCGATGAGGGACATCGGCAACCAAGACAAGGCTGCAGAAATGTTGGAAGCAGTGGAAGTCGATGAGCCTATTCTCGAAAAGACCCCGAATTCAACAGCAGCAGCAATATTGGAAGAGCAAAATCACAAAGAAGAAGAAGAAAAAAACTATCAACAAGAGGCAGAAGACGAAGACGAGACGACCGCGTTTTGCCAGAAGAATGACGGAAAAGGATGGCATTGCAAAAAGATGGCAAAACCCGGCTACTATTTTTGCAACCATCACTTATCGTTGCTTAGGTCTAATAGCAACGGCCATGGAAGGATCCATAATACTAATGGCAGCATTCACAAGGCCCCGGGAGCCGCGTCCCGGCCAGCAATAGCACGCCGCACCCGGGGTAAAGGGAAGAGAGGGAGGGGACCGTCATTGCCCTCCTCCAACCCCAACCCCTATCAATTCTATTATTACTCAGGGTTTGGCCCGCGGTGGGGCCGGAAGCGAGGCGGCGGCAGGGGGGAGGCCAAGAATAAGATCGAGTGTAAAGTTGTTGACACTAATCTTAATGCTACCCAGCTCACTCCTCAGTCATCTTCATCCCCGTTTCAAATTGCCAACGAGAAATTCGACTATGTGGATGATTTTGATGACGATGACGAGGAGGAGGAGAAGGAGTACGGCGAGCGGAAGAGGATGCGGAAGCCGGTCAAGGCTAGATCGTTGAAATCTCTGATGTGAGAAGAAATTTATCTGATTATTATCGTTTTTGTGGTTTTTTTTTTTTTTTTGGGAGGATGGGGGCTGTATGTTTAGTTAGGGTTAACAAAATCGATGGGTAATTTTGTTGCACGTGATGTTGCGTTCTCCCGCCGGTGAGATTATCTTGCCTCTTCAGAACATGGCAGAAATGAAAGAGCTCATGTTAGGGTGTGGGTCGGGTGTACCCTAAGGATTGTGTTACTCAGTGTTTGAAAAGTGAAAGGGTAGTTTTGTAGTTTTAGCATTTTTTCTGTTTTTATTATTTTTCACCACCACAACTAATTGGTCTCTCACTGCCTCTGTGACGTGGCTGAACGAGAGATTCTTGATCAAGGATATAAAACTTGTAAATATCCTCAGACCGTTCATTTTCTATTTATTTATTTTATTTTAATTTTCTTTCGCCTAATTATCTCCATGCACTGTGGGGACCACGAATCTATGTGCGCCACGTAGCGGCGTGGTTAGAGAGCGGCCCATTCAGTAAAGAGTTCACAGAATTAACATCATTATTTTTTTTCATTTTTTAAAACTTGTTGATATTATTATTAATTTATGGGGTAAGCAAATTTCAGGTTATTATATAGGAAATTAACAAATTAAGTGACATGTAACCGAAACTATTATTAGATGATTATAATTAGTGACATCCGAAATGGATATTCAGCGTTGTAAATTATAAAACTTCCGTAAGCTAATCCCTAATTATATATATAGCGGCATTGCATTACGATGATACATAATATTGTTTTTTTCAAAAAATTTCAAGGAGGAAAATGCATTGCTATAATAAATCTGGTAATAATCCATTCGAAGTGTGCGCCTAATTCAAGCTCGGGTTGCAGTTTGTCTTTGACTACAATGCGCTTGTCACACGTTTCGAATTCTTACCAGTTATGCATTAGAAAATTCGTCATTTAAAGATGGCAGTTTGCCGACTATACACCTTATAGTTAGTTAATAATAAGCTTAACTCTAACGGATTTCATACCTATTTTCGGTATTCTATTTTTTGTAAATGTTACAATAATTAAATTTTAAAAGAAAAATGTATTTTCTGGTTTTACATTATTTAATATCCAAATAAAAAAGATTGCTGGATTCTGGTGGATTTTCCAAACAATATGGCGTATTACATTGTCATACTTCGAAAAATAGTTGCTCCTGCTAATTGTGAGGTCGTATTCACTCTCTAACAACTTAGCTTATTTATAATTGTTTGGTATAACTTACAATAGTCGACCACCAACTTACGTTGCTTCATTTTCCATGCCAATTATTAATCTTCTAAAAACGAAAGGAAAAAGCTCTAAATGTCAAATAATTAACGAAAAGAAAAACATGAATTAGGGTTTGTACAATTTCCTTCGAAAATATTGACAAATTTTATTAAGAGAATCTGACGCGTGTATGTTTTATTATTAAATTATAAATTAAAATTCTTTGATTAGGTGCATGTATTCATATTTAACTCCGTAGTCATATTTAACTCCGTAGTCATATTCACTGCATGTGACATAAATAGTTATATTATTATCTGGATATTATAATATCTAATCACATTCATGATATAACATTTGACGAAACATCATTATATAAGTTGGATTCGCTGAAATCTATTCCTGCTAACATGTCTTTATGGACAAATTTTTATTTAAAGCTCATTTTATATATCGATATTGGAAGTAAAAATTATTTACATTAGTATCGTTCTTACCCTATTTTTTTTTTCAAAAGAAACGCGTGGAAGGGGGTAACCTTATAGATATCCCCTTAAGGGTGACCATATGGGCTCCTACACATTTGAAGAATGTCTATATTGATCCATAGCTACTCGTCACAATAGGACGGACGTGTCACCTCAGTCCCATTAAAGGACTAGCAAACAAGAGCCGGTGGGATTCGATTACAAGACCTCCCCTCACCAAACCTCATGGGAATAAGCCTTTGCCACTAGACCATCACCCTTGGTGGTGTATCGTTCTTACTTTACTTTTATGAAAGTAGAGAAAAATTGCTACAAAGACCTCAAATGTGTTGATCACGACCCTTTATCTCGTGTAATATCCCAAGTTTGCCCCTAAAGCAAATTGTGGATGGCTTCTTTATTTTCCTTAAATGGGTCAAATAGGTTTCGAGATAAGTTTGCTGGTTTTGGTTGCACCGTGATGTGAATACGTGTTCCTCGATATGCGTGAAGTGTAATGATGTGACTTGTAGTGGTGTGGTGATTGTGTTGAATGTTTGAATGTGAGTCCCAAACGTCGAGCCCGAGGCTTCGGTTCCCGAGACTATGTTTTGATGGCTCGGACATCGAACCTGGGGCTCCTGTTCCCTAACGAGTGTGTATGTGATGGCCTGCCAATAGTGCCTTTATGATGTGATAATTGATGTTGTGCTAGCGTATGATATTGATGGTTATGAATTTATTGTATGGTCTGTGGGATGTAATGTATGTTGTGGTTGTGCATATTGATTGGTTGGGCTCAGACGTCGAGCTAGGCTCCGAATCCCGGGCGAGTTTGTGGTATACCTGCCAATGGGGCAGCGGTTTCATGTGTGACGTTGTGGTGATGGTGAATTGATTGATGTGCAGTTTTTATGGTGATGGTTATATCGACTTATTGAGGTTTTAGATGGTTTAATGTTTCTTTGATTTGAGAATTCTTCTCATGTATTTCGAAAGTAATAAACAGTGTTTTGTTCTAAGTGAAGTAAAACGGTTTTGAAATGATTTTCGTATGCATGCATGGTTTTGGAAAACAGAGGGTAAAATAATGAATGTTTTTTAAAGTATGTTTTTAAACTATTTCTTTTGTCCACTCACATGTTTTCTGGTTTTGTAACTCTCCAAGGCCGTTCCACGGAGATCGAGGCTCAATAAGCGGAAACATGAATTAGCAGAATTTGCATTTATCCCTTGTCTGACAACGTTTCTGTTAGACAAGAGTAGAACCCGAGTGTACTCTTCTGGTGGATTCGGGTGGGGTCTTGTTAGCAAGGGCCATGGGTGGTTTGTTCTTCAAACCTTCTCGGGTAAACTCGAGAGGTTGAGAGGTTGAGGAAGGAAGGCCAATGTCGTTAAGGTGTGATATATGTTAGGGTAAAAAACGTCTAATTAAAATTTAGGTGTTAATATCTAATGGTGTTTGGGCCTAAACTTGGGCCAGTTGCACAAGGTGTGAGTTTAATGGTACATTTGAACTATGTCTCACATGTTTGGGTCTCCCAACATGGACTTAGGTGAAGGTAGAAATAAATAAAATAGCTTGGCTACAAATAATAAGTTTTGGGGGCCTGGGTCATCTTGGGCTTATAGGTCCTTTTTGGGCTTGTAAAACGTGCACACACAGTCCACATCTAATAAGTAGCCCACCGACCCTCATAAGAGCAAAAAGGTAATTTTGCATTTTTTGTTTCTAAATTTCAGTACGAGATGTATCACTAATACTTTTATGATAAGTTATGTACATTTTATCATTGTATATCGATATTTTTATTACATATCGATACTTTGTTGATATTTATCGATATTTTTATTTGATGATATAGTTTTGATTATTTAAAAAATCAATTGTAAATGCAAAATTCATTTTAAGAGGTTTTGGCTCTTCATCTATGTAAACAACTAGCAAACTATAAACATAGTCTTAGATCTTTGGCTCTTGGTCCTTAGATACACATAATAACTTCAAAAATATATAGCTCTAGTTTACAAATTTGCACTGTGCTTAATTATAAACTATAAAGTTCACATAGTTATTGGGTTTTATATTTATCTTTTTATAAATATTTCATTTATTAGAGAAATGGATCAAATAGCTTAAATAAAAAGATGATTTAAAGATAATAAGACCACTAAGCAATCACAAAGTCTAGAAAGATGAAAAAGTAATTTTTTTTTTTCTTAATTGATATAGAGATATCAAGAAATTAAAGTAATAAATTACTCAAAACTATCCAGCCCTAGTCCAATTCTCAAGTAATAGGTATTGTTTCTAATTTAGGTCCCAATATAAATTAATTCCAAAATATAAAATAGAAAACATGCATTGGGTTGTTCAGGAATTTCACATTATTATACACACAACATATCTGTCCATATATGAAGTACAGAGAACTTGTGGAGATTGTTCCTGCTGGATCCACCAATTTCACTTCAACACACTGCGTATCAGAGAAGCACGACATAAAAACCCTAGAATCGGCGATTACGTACAGATCACACAATGAAGAATCTAGATGAAATGTAGCAACTAATCGCCACTAGTACTGCGGGTATAGTTGGTATTCTTACCTAGTCTGATCTCCTAAGTCTAAACTTGTAATGTTAATGCAGCAAAAGAGACCAAACTTACTTGTACAAGTAGGCTGCAATTCCCAAAATTAGAATCAAGAGAGTGATATCAATGCAAAAGTTCCGGCTTGACCTCAGCTGGAACAAAATCGTATTAACAGTGTGAGAAGGTGAAAGTGAGAAATAACAGATGATTTGCTCAACTAAAGATTCGTTCCGGTAATCATTTACCTTGATGATGGTATCTTTGAGTCTTACATGAGTATTTTTAAGGTCAGCATTTGCCCTATCAACCTGGAAATATGTTGAAAATAATGGAATATTAGAATAATGCATTAAGATCGAATAATGTTAGTTCTAGATAAACCGAAATGGAAAAGACATTATCTGGAAAAAAGAAACCTAGATGTTAGAAGATTGATTACCTTATCATCAATTTCATCCATAAAAGGAACTTGCCTATCTATTTCCTGTCACACAATACACACCATTGTATTATAATTTTCCACAATTTAAAAAAAATTGTGACTTGAAATTTCAATGTTTAAGAATCGTGAATCATGATGAGTTCATTTTTTTCGAATTTTAGAACTAAAAACAATGTTTTCGAAGATATTTTGTAACTTGCTTGTTTCATTCGTCGCATTTCATATACCTCCCTAAAGCGATCAGACTCCTCAGTTTGTTGAAAGTACTCATGATCATATCTCCTATCTGACATAGTTTAAATGAAGGCATTGAAAAGGAAGAAGTAGACAGAAGTTAAAACTGACATGAATCCGAATAAGCTATTATTACCTAGATTCGAATCAATTTTGATTCTTGCATACGAGGCTGAATCTGTCCAACTGGCTGTTTGTTTAGCTCCGCTTGTTGATCCATCTGGGATGGCTTCGATCCTCTCTTTCAACACAAACACTAACTCACTCCGAGTTTCAAGGTCTTCTTTCGAAAGCCCTTTCACCTAAGAATACTTAATGATTTAAATTTTTAGTAATCATACCACAAAGATGACAATAAGGATGGGCGCGAGCGTAACTAAATAACAGTTATCATCAAACACAAATACAATCTCCAATCCCATGTAACATTTTAAGTGATTTGGGTCTTAATCGAGTTTAGTGCATGGGCAAACGAGCCTTGGTTCGGCGAATCTGCGCATTCATAGCAACAGCAGTAGCTCTGTTCCTCTCTGTTAATACCATTTCTGATTTCTACAATGTTTAACAAAATAAACACGATCATCCATAGATGATTTAGGTAAAATTTGCGTGAAATCAAAGTAAAAATTAAACCTTTGAATCATTTCATTACTTTTTTGTGGTCAAGATTTTCCTTTACCTCCTACTAAAGTCTTTACGCAGATTTTCTCAATAACCAAACAGATTAAAAGGGTAACAGAAACTAGAGTTCTTTTGAGAAAATAACATTATCCAAAACCCCCTCAATACCTTACCAAGAAACATGGAATTAAGAATCCCATATTTATTTTCTCTTTGAAAATTACATTCATCCTGGAAATCCTCCATTATTGATTACCGAATTTTTCCTATTCACGTTGCTTAATCTGTATCTTTGATTTTTAAATCAAGATGAGACGAAATTTCCAATTTAGTGGAATTTTTGCATGAACAATTTCTTAAAAATCAACGATTTCCAAAGAAAAATTCGGTAAACAGGTATGCATATTTTCCCTTTAGTTTTCCTCCTACTATTTCTTGCTCTGATTTTCTCAGAAAACAAACAGACCAAATTAAAGGCAAAAGGAAAATAAAATTTTTGTAGAGAAAATATTACTATTATCACAGTTTCACAAAACTAACCTAACAACCTCAACATGAAACTAGAAAATGAGAACCCAATTAGAACGTCATATTTATCTTCCCTTTCCTCCAATTTTCTCATCAACCAAACAGATAGAAGTGAAAATTTTGTTAAGAAAGAAAAAACAACAGAAAAAAACTGAGACCTGCAAAGCAGTTTGGAATTCGGATTCAACGACAGCTTAGAAACGAGCAAATCCATCGTCGCCAGAAACATTGTTGTTGTTGAGTTCTCTTTGCTTGTCTATGTCGTACTTGTCGTATTTCTGGCATATCGCATCGACCCTCGTGATCAAATCGATCACACTCATTTTCTCCTCTGTTTCAACTTTCAAGTTCTTATTTTTCTGGGTTCAGATGGAGGACCAGACCAGACCAACACAAAGAGCAACTCTGTCTCACTGTGTGTTGTGACTCAAGCTGACCATTTTTATTTCAGAAAAATGAAAAATAAACGTAAAATATAAGAAATGGGAAGAAGAGAGAATTTAATTGCTGAGTATTTTATTGCTTACGGCGGAGATTTTAATGCACAGAGCACGATTATATGTTGTTCAAGTTTTTTTCTGAATTTCTTATGTCCGAATCTCTGACAGCCTGATGTACTTCCTGATGTACTTCAAATTTTTCTGTTTGGGGTCGCTAAAGGGACAAATTTGGCATTAAAAAACGTGCATAACACAATCAGTCAACAAGGGGAGCTTTCGGTCCAATTTAATCCAATTGGAAGGAATTTAATCAAACCGAACCGGATTAAAATTGAATCGTTTTCAATTAAATCGATCAAATTAAGCAAATTGAATTTAAATATTAATTTTAATTTCAATTTAGTGATATTTAATTATGATAAAAGGATGAAAAAGAAAATTTCAACCAATTGGAAGGAGTTTAATCGAATTGAATCAAACCAAATTTAAAATCGAAATTAAATTATTTTGAATTACATAGATCAAATTAAGAAAATTGAATTTAAATATTAATTTCAATTTGATTAGTCATTAAAATTATAATTTAGTGATATTTGATTATGATAAAAGGACAAAAATAAAATACTGAATTTGCAACTTTAATTTCGTTTTAATCAAATAAATTTCGCTTAATTCGATTAATTTTTCTGTTTTATGCAAAGACCATTCTTTTGATAATATTCCAAAAATACACAACTACACGTCACAAAATATGGCAAATTAGTAACCCTAATAATAATAATATACCATATTACCATGCATTTCAAATGTCTTTAGATGCATTCTATTAGTGTTTATTTCTTAATCCAACAACTGAAATCAATCCACGTGGTCCTCTCTATTTTGAAGATTCAGGCATTTATATAAAATAAAAAATTATATATATTTTCTTGGCAGGCCCTTCCACTTTATTTTATTTCACTAATTAATATAAAATTAAGAAGTATAAAAAAATTAATATAATTTAGAAGATATCTGTAATAATATATTTACCAAAATGCCATAATAAAAAATAAAATTACTTCAAAATTTTCTTCAATTTAGGCTGCATGTATCAAGATGCTAATTTTTTTTTTTCCTTTAATGAATAATGAATAATGATCATGAAATGTTCGCCTGAAATGAATTTAAACTCATATGCGAATTCATGAGTAATGATCATGGCATGTTTGGGTAAAATGGATCCAATTAACAGAGCTCGTGATTTTATTTTGTTACCATTCACTTATATATTAGACAATAATTTTGTATCTATGAATACTATCAACCTTGATTTTGGATAGTTAAATGACTTAAAATTTCGAGATGGTTAAATTCTGTCTTTTGTGATATTTGAGAAAATTAAATAATTTTGTTTATTTATTCATTTATCTTTATCTTTATTATTATAATCGAGCCATAATTAGCATTCCTTTCACTCCCAAAAGAAGCAGACATGGTTGTCGAAGTGGACAGAGCAAGGACCATATTCAATCTGCATTCTTAACCAGTATTTCGGCCGACCATTGATGAAATAAGGGGTCTCAAACTTACTTGAACTTTGTAAGTTCAAGGCTTGAAAGAAGGTATTGATGCTGATGTGAGAACGTTAAGGTGCTTCAATGAAGATGAGAAAAAAGAATGCAAGTGTGTTTGATAAGTAACATGTCTGAACGTCTCTAGCAAAATTGAAACTACATGCAGAAATTGTATTGAAAAGCAAGTGCATTCAAGTCCTGACACTCGTAGGGCGGCTTCCATGAAAGTCTGGGTAACGGTGCACAACCTACAACAAAGTTTGGGTTCTTTTCTGGTAGCTACCAGAGAAAGTTCAGCCTTTGTCCCAATCATGAAAACCACGAGATTTCCTGGGTACAACCCGGAAGGGACTGAACTGCATTGCAACCATCTGCTTCTGAAAGCTGCTCATCTTCAGTAAGTCCCTTTCCTCAACGTCTCTCTAAAGCCATTCCTCACACTTGAGTCAATATTAGAAGACGACCTTTTAGATTTAAACTCTATTTTGTCATTAACTACTCAAAACCCCAAAACTGTCCAAAACCCTCAAAAACCGCCCACAAAACCATCCAAAATCTTCAAAACCGTCCACAACTACACAAAACCGTCCACAATCTTTACCACTGCGGTAGTTCTGCATTGATTCACACCATCCTGACTTGGAATTTCCGAATCCACATTTTAACATGCTGCTCTCGGTCGCTGACGCCGCTGCATATGGTACCTTTGAACTTGGTCCTTTTGGTAAGATAAGAATCCTTACCTTTTTTCCTGATATATTATTTTGTGTAAGTTATCCAATGACAGATTTTACTCATGACATTCTTGAAATATGTTTGGGACATTTATATGTTTATCATGCCTTCTGCAATTTTATTGTTTTCTTGATTTTACACTGAGATTAGCGTCCATTTCGTGTTGGATGTTGGGGAAAAATTTCGATTTTATTCTTCTGTTTTGGCTTGATCGCTTGAAGTTGAACATGTCCTAACATTGGATTGTGTGTTTTTTTGCAATTCGGGTTATAAGTGTTAAGAGTCTTTTGGTATGGTACTTGTAGATCTGTTATTGGGTTCTTGGGTTTCACAGTAAATCTGTGTGTTGAGTTGGTTTCTCTCTGTGTTGAGTTGGTTTCTTTTGTGTGGTTTAATTTTTTGAGGATAAGATCGAAATGTTTATATTTCTTTAGTGGTTTAGACAATTAAAAGTGGGAGCTTTTCTCTTTGAACCAAATGTCTACTTTATTACCACCCTTTCGAAGCGAAAATGAAATTCTTTGTTGTAAACATTATCTCTCTAAGTTCAACGTTTGAAGACTCTGGCAGCCGCAACAACATTGGGCTTGTTTTTCTTTTGTTTTTCAAGGTTAGCATCTCGCCAATCCCATCTTGATCAACTAGATCAACGACTCTAGTTCTTGATCTAAGTGATCAACGTCTTTAATTCTTAATCTACATGATTAACGATTCTGATTAGAGGCGATGGAGATATCGGTAGGTTTTGGCAGTAATCTAACCACAATAACTTTTCCCATTTTAATTTCTTTACGTTTTACATTGAGCAGTTTGATTTGTAGGTATCAAATTGCCCTAAGGGTATTATATTTCAATTGTTAGGCCGGCGATCACACACATCCATTTGGTTTTGAAATCTATCTTTCAAGCTTAATTATTTTCTTTAGGCTTGTTAAGGTTTCAAATTATTCCAACATATCACACAAATATAGTTCTTTCATATTCTCCTTACTTTCAAATTCAGATTTTATTGATCATAGGACGTTGCACTTAGTTTCTCCTAGTCGCCCAAGCTTTTGCCTGGTTGCCTTCGTGCCTTGTTTAGGACTAATTCTCTCTGGATCGCAGGTGCCTTTTTCTTCAGAGATACTAATGAGCATTATTTATCTCTTTTTGCAGTTTTATTCTACTCAAGCCGTGTCGCTTTTTGAGGATGCTCAATATCCTTGGGTCATGTGCGCTGCACTTTTTTTTCCTTTGCATTGTTTCTTTCTTGGGTTTTTCCATAAAATTTTTTAACGAGATAGCATCAAGTGTAATTTACAAGTTCTATTCAGCCGCTGAAACTTTTCTTGTGGATTTCTTTGTAAAAGTCGTCAATTTGTTGTCATCACTACTTTTATGTTTTTATTTGTTTTGTGTTATTTTTCTGTTCCCATGAACAAGTTCAAGCTATAAATCACTTTGAAATTTAGCTATTGTTCCAACTATTCACACAGGGATTTGAAAGGACTAAGTCTCTGTTCTTATACTGACTTTTTTATGTTTGAAATAAATAAAACATCTCTTAAAAAAAACTGCATGTTGGTCTCTGGATTTCCAATTTTCGTATGTTTTGTTGCATATTTGTAAATAGTTGATTTTTAAGTAGATAGATATATTGTTCAACATCAATTTTTTTTAATAAGAAGTTATAAGTTAGGGTTGTTGTAGTAAATTATAACAAACGACCATCCAACAAGTAATATTAAATGACTAGGACCCTTCCCGAGATCATTCTTGATTCTTGTGAGAAGACATGCTCTCATCTGACACAGACACACTAAAATTATCAAATTATCCTTAGTTTGATTATTACAAACTCAATATCAGACAAGTGATAAACTCCCCGTGTCAAGCATAAACATAATTCAAATAGTAATACATACCTAGAGCACTAGACAAAAAATTAAAGACTACCAAAACCTACTCTAGTAAATGAATGTGCAGACCTACATAAATGCCTCAGTCTCAATACAACCCATGTCCCGAGATTAACCTAGAGGGTGCCAAAAACCAATAAAATTATGAGTGGATAAATATAAAGCCTTTAAAATCCATTTTCCGACAACATCCTTTAAACTCTCCGTTTTATAAAACATACATGCATACACAAATGAAAATACAGAAATGCCCTTGGCCCACATTCCCATGAAAACCCGAGTTGTAAATTTTTTTGAAAACCCCTAGACACACCACAAATCAAACATCCACCGGCTGGTCCCACCAGAAAATAAAGTCAAACCTCATCTCGCTGATCCAACCAGCCCCTTAGTCCAACTAGCAACTCATATGTATTACCGGTAGACAATTACGGATCCTACAAAATCCAACTTTGTCGATATGTGTCGAGTCCAACTCTGACCACATCCGAGCCTGTCCTTGGGAATCCTCGGAGTTCAACTCCGGAATAGCGATCCAATCGCCTGAGGTTGATCAAACCAGAAAACATAACCATAACCAATAACTGCCTTTTCAAACCAGACACCAGTCGAAAACATTTACCTCCCGGGCACCAGCCTAAATCCGGTTTCCAAGACCACTAGTAAAAGCTGTGTCTAGAAAACCATAACTGAATATCCACATATATATATATATATATATGTATTAAAACTGCAACATTTATTCAGAAATCACATAATATCATATAACCATATCATAAACATCCAAACCATGTCATAAAACCATGTAAATATGTAAATATGTAAATATGCATGCACCACATCTACGAAAGAAAATGTACACTCAAAGTACCGTCGATAGCCAGAATCCAAAGCCTTAAGCTAATTAGAAGTTTTCAAGACGTTTTGGCCTGTCAAAGTCACACCCGGGGGTCACCAAAAATCCATATAAGTTCATACATAAAGACCCCAAAAACCCCAAAATCGAAAAGTAGGTCCCGAGCACGTTTCCTGAAGAGAAAACCCCTAAAAACTACCCTTAAACGACCTTTGATCGACTTAAAACAATCACCATTGGATTCAGGACGTCAAAACCCTTCAAACAAGATTGGTCTCACCTTAAAACTGGAGGGCATGTGCCACCATGCGCCGGTCAAAGTTTGACGGTTAAACCTTACGCGCCACCCCACGCTCGTGACATCAACTGCTGATGTCACCCATTGTAATGTCCCACATCGCACAGGGGGTCCTGGGGGATACGCCTTATATGTGTGGGCACCCCTCCATCCAATGCAACACGTTTTGGAGGTGGGATCCCTGAGACGAATCTTTGCGGGCAGGTGCCCACGTGCGTGTAGGGCCGGTGTGACCATGTAGGGTTGGCGTGTGGTGGGGACCAAAGCGAATAATATCGTATTGGCGGAGGCGATGCGTTACACCCGCCAATGTTAGTTGCTGACATCAGCCGTAGGCTGACATGGCACCTATCACCTAAACCTGACACATCTGCCATGTAGCACACCTTGAGACATGCCACATGGCACCACCAGCCGCATGGCCCACTAACCACTTGCCATGTGGCACCCTATCACATTCTAACATCCTACCACATGGTACCGACCGTTCCATGCCACATGTCAACTGACATCATCAGCGCCGAAACCGTGCCTGGCCGAAAATCGCCATTAAAGGCCCAAACTTCAAACCTTTCTAACTTCTTCATTTCTCAACAAAATCATGCAAACTTTATATCAAAATTCATCTACTCAATTTCAGTAATCCAAATCCAAGGCCAGAATTCAGAAAAAATAACTAGATTCCAAGTTATGATCCTCAAAAGTTTCGGTCAACTTCCTTTACTGACCACAACCACCACCAGCCCGTTCCACCTTCCAAACTTAGTCCTTTGTGTTCGTGAGAGTCCCAAGAATACGAACCTAGCCTCAGTTCACTCTCAAAAGTCCTAAAAAAAAAGATGTAAAAATTGTGTGATATGTGTGTTTGTGTTGTGTATGTGTGTATGTTGCACATACAAGGGACTACATGTTGGGTCGTTACATCAAAATTTAAACGACTAAAATAAAAAAAATTCATATTTATATCCTCCTTTTAGTTTATAACTTGCCTGCTAACTGACGACTGACTATAATTGCTTCGCGACGGTTAGCAGCAAAAATTGCAAATGTCCGTCGATCTTTAGATTTTTAAGTGTTTTCTCTAATTGTATTGGTGCCTATTTCTAAATAGGCACTATATTTCATAGAAAATGCTTGTATCCCACATTTGTAGTACCTTCTCGTTCCCCCCTGATGGTACTTTCTCGTACCACTATTTCGATTTATCGAATTATCTTTATACATATGTTATAATATGAATCGTTCAAGCTCTAAATCATTATGTCAAAATCATCTAAAAAAATATATATCAACAAGATTAGATGTCGTTTAGGCATTCATATGTATAAAATAAATAAATGGTTTTGGCAAAAATTAAGTTTTTATGGCGCACTTTAATTGATATGAATAATTTAACGACCTCAAAATTGTGTTATTTTTTATCAAAATGATCTTGACATGATATTTTATTTTGGAAAATGAGCAGTTTTGATTATGATATTTAATTTAATAAATCGAAAGAGTGATAGAAGAAAATACTATTAGAGTGAAATGTAAGTATTGTCCTTATTATATTTATTACATCAACTTGTTATTTAGATTAAGTTATAGTAACCGCACACTTTCAAGCCACGTTTTACTGGAAGTGCCATTAAAATTTCCGAGTTGTTTAATGTCGAGGGATGATGGAATATTGAGTTTCTAAATGTTGCATTCGACTTCGATGTTGTGGAATTGATTTTAAGCGTCCCTCTTGGTTTGGTCAGACGCAGTTTTGATGGTCTATACTGGGGGTTCACGAAAAATGAGCAATACAACAACAGGTCGGGATATAGAATTTCTTGACGATGTTGGAAGATTATTAGTACTCGACTTGAGCTACCTCTTCTAGTGAGGAAGCTACTGTTCTGGGAGAGAATGATGGATCTTGGGTCGTTGAAGGATCGAGTTGGCAGCATAGTAGTTGAGTCTTGTTCTTGCCTATGCGTTCTTGATTTTCTTGAGAGGCATATTTGATTATTAAAGATGTTTCGCAGCTAATTGATTTTTGATTTGTTTATACCGGAGTGGGGTACTTTTCTCGTTAACTAAATTTTTCCAATTAGCTAGGGCAACAATTTTTATGAGGTTTTAAAATGCTGGGAATTTTTTACGATGTATAATACAGATCATTAGATCTTTAAAAATTATAATTTAACGGTTGAAAAGTAATGAGATATTTTTTTAATATTTATTAATTTTTATTATATTATGTTAAAAAAATATGATATATCTACTACTTATATTGTGTTTCAATTTGTTATCAATAAACTACCTTTTAGATTGAAAAAGAAAAAAAAAAAGAATAAGTTATAGTAGATGTAGTCTGCTAAATAGTAAATACTTGACCTGATTATTATTATTATTATTCTATTTTTCCAACCAATGTTTTTTTTTTTTGGGTAAACATAAAACCAATTTTACTGTTATTTATTTTATGGGTAAACATAAATTCGTGACTGAATTTTTAGTCAGAATACAACTCAAAATCTATAGGCCCTGATTAATAAAAACAGCGGTAGCCATCGATGACTTAGTCAGGTCAGCGCGGTCGGCGTCTACTCACAAAACTCTCCAAATTCTACTATTTAAGCATCCTACTAATCGTAAATTAATTTTGAACATCATTTATTAATGAACAAAAAGCCAATTTCTTTACCTGTTTGATTTTGTTTTCTGTTCCCAGAATCAGAAGCCTCCTATGGCGGCTTCGAATTCGATTCTTTGTTCTTCAGCCGCTTTGAATCTCTGTCTTTTCGTGGTTGTCGTGTGTTTTGTCGGTCTCTGCTATTCAAATGACCAACAGGGTCCGTACAACAGCTTCACTGTCTCCAGCTTCAGCTACCCAACTACCACACTTGGGCCCTCTGATTTCCGCTATATTAGAGGTGATTCACTGAATTTTCACTAACCTTTTGAAGCTTTTTTTCTTTCGATTGTTCGCCCTTAGATGGCCACAGATGTAATCATTTATGGGTTTAGTCAAATGTTTGAATTTTTTTTTCCAACCGTAGTTGGAATATTAGGAAGACCATCGATTTGGGTTTTTAGTTCTGAGAATGTTGGGTTTGGAAAGTCCTCAACTTTCTTGTTTTGATGTGGGTGATCATTTTTTGATACTGAGTCAGATGAACGTGTTCTTGTTCTTGACTTGGTTTGGCTGACTCCTAGGCAATCTGTGATTACTATTTGCTTACTCACGAGTGATTGGTTTTCTTCTGAAATTTACTTTTTTTTTTTTTTTTTTATGTAAATCTGATCTTTAAAAGGGATGGATTGTTATGCCAATGGTGTTAAGCAAAATCACAACCACAGCTCCCCACCTCATTTTGCAAAGTTTATTGATTTTGATTTTTATGTACGATGTTGCAATTGAAGTTGCTTAATTATGCATTCACAACCTTGAAAAAATGGCCTTGTTTTTTAATTGATTTAAATTATCCAGGTCAGTTACGGAGACGTGAAGATATAGAATTCTCAAGTGTGCTTCATAAGATCAGAATTTTATTTTATTACATAATATCTTACTGGTTTTGGTGTTTTGCCCTGTACCAGTTGAAACGCCACCATGGTTCTCTTCAATGTCCGTAGCAATGACCTCGAATGCCGACATTGTAAGTACCCCATATCGGCATTTCACTTTTGTCTCTAACCTCTACTGCGGTGGAAGTGAGATGGTGAAATTTGTTTTATTGATCAAATTCTTTGCATGCTTTTCTTTTCGTACCTTCTTGACTTTTCACTGTTACAATCTGTGCTATGAAACAAGCCTCTAAATCAAACAGAAAGTTAATTTAATACATTATGATTACTTCGTATACTCATGGTTCATACTATTTTCAGGCTACTGGCGACCTACAAAAGCTTCCTCAAAGTAAGCTGCCATTGATTTGCTTTAGACATGGTAGCCTCCCATTGCCAGATGCCAACACTTCTCTCATAGATTCAGGTATATGTTACCTAGAGTCAGATAAATATTACTCCATATTCGCCTGGTGCTTTGTGTACTGTAATATTACATGTTTGCTTGCTATTTTGTTTCTTTAGTATTACTTAACATGCTTTGTGTCTCTAGTTAACTGTTTATACAATCAACGCTTTTCCTCAACTATTAATCATCATGAATCTAATTGTCGGGTTAGGGATATGTTGCATGCTTTGAACTTGAAGCAATCTGTTTGACTATTGCATTTTTGTTTTGTTTTTTTTTTTTTTCAGGTGTTTTACATTTTCAGTAGCCTCATATTTTATCATTCCTGAAGTTCTACTTGAATATTTCAAAAGTGTATTGAATAGAATTTCTTGTTTGCAGTCCTCGTTCCCTCCTACAATGGCTCCTACAAGGCAATACAAGCTCTTCAGAATTCAGAGCAGTGCTATCCTATGCGAAAAAACTTCACACTGAAGTTGACAAATGAGCAGGTCGATCATCAAATTTTTTACTTATATTGTAATGTTAAATGTATAATGTTGGAGAGGGAATACGATGATTGATTCTCTAGTTTGTTCTTGAGACAATTGTAGTTTTTGGTATTCCAAAAATGGAAAAGAAAGAACTCACCCGGTGTCTTACAAAATTGTTTGACAGATTTCTCCAGGGGTTTGGTATTTTGGTCTATTCAATGGCATTGGGCCTACACGGACACAATCAAAGATGGTATGTTTTTTTTTTTAGTTTCTAAGTCTTTACTTCATTTTTATCACTTGCTTCTGTCATCCGATATCGACCACTCAGTTTCACTTTCTTTTATTTATATGCTCTGCATTTTTGGATTGCTTTTAGCCATGGAAGCCTTGAGCTGAAACCGCTAACTTCCTATTATGTACGTGATTGTTTTGTTGTTCGCCTTGAACCTAAGAAAAAACAGTTGAAGCTGATTGTGTGGCAAATTTCAATTAAAAGCTGTCCTTATGATAGAAATTGTAGTTTCACATTAAAAAATAAATTAATAAAAACTTCTTAAACTATCTTTTTTTTTCTTTCTCATTTTTGAATCTAAGGCTTCTATGCTAACATTGCAGATTAATCGCGCCTCATCATACTCCTTTAGTGCCAACATCACTGTGGAGGGATGTACAACACTATCCTTGTGGGGTTCAGCCTGCAATCAGACAATTAACCCACTTTCTTGTTCCCTATCTGATAGCTACAGTCCTGCAGACAATTCTTCAGCTGCTGCTTTGGACAACCACACAATTGAAAATGTGATTTTGTGCAAAAACAATTTTGATACTTGTCATGGAGACGGGGAGCGGACATTGTACTCATTGGATATTATGGAAGTAACACAAGAGTTAAAGATTGCTGCAATTGATGTTTGGTTAAATGGGACATCGTCAAATTACACCAAGAATGTTACTGGTATTAATTTAATGTGTTTTGCGCGGCAGGGTGCAATACCTTCAGAATCTGTGCATGACTACTCAGATAATATAAACGAATCCACATTGACAATTCTCTTTCCAAAGGTTGGTCGCTGGTACATTACTATTTTACCTGTCAACCTCTCAAAAGAATATGCAGGGAGTACAGATACTGACTTAAAAGTTTGCTACTCCGTGGAATCTAAACTACTTGGATGTCCAGTGGGGAAGGCTGGGGCGAATTGTACACGGGACATATATAGCCTTCAGGTGGGGTTGCTGATACATGAGTTTCTGCTTCTATGAAAGTTCTCGAAAGTATTAGTTTCTTTTCTTAAGTTCTCTCTTTGAAGCGAGTTCATAAACAGCTTATTTTCCACACTATTTAATTCTTTTTTATCTTGATGCTTATTTATTGACATGCTGATAATGGTTGTCTGCAGACGGCTCTGAGGAGAGGTGGAAGCTACTTTGAATCGTACTATTTACCTGTTAGTGGAAACGTGTCTCCTGATTCAGCCAATTTCCCTCTAGATTCACTTTTAAACAACTCCTCTTATGGTGGAGAATCAGATGAAGCATGGACTTACTTTACTTTGGATATTCCTCGTGGCGCGGCTGGAGGAAATATCCACATTCGATTGACATCAGATGCAAAGGTTAATTATGAAGTATATGCTAGGTTCGGTGGATTACCATCTCTTAGTAGCTGGGATTATTATTATGCAAACAAGACAAGTAGTAGCGAGAGTTCCATGTTTTTTATCGTGTATAATTCAACGGAAGATAAGGTTGACTTTTACATTTTGTACGTTAGAGAAGGAACTTGGGGTTTTGGACTAAAGCATCTCGACACCAGCAGTGGTGCTTCCAAAACTCCGACGACCATGTCCCTTTCACTTGAAAGATGCCCAAGAAGATGCTCCTCGCATGGAAAATGCGTTACTAGTTTAGATGCTAGTGGATTGACATCATTCAGGTTTATGTTCAACCTCTTTGTCTTAAATTTCCTGATCAGAAATTTGTTGATAATCTTTCCAGGGTCATTATGTTCAATACAAAGTGGTAATAGTCATTTGTTTGTTCTCAGCTACTGCTCATGTGATCGAGACCATGGAGGTTTTGACTGTAGCATCGAACTTGTAACACGCCATGGTACGTGTTATTTCAAACTTATATAATTGTTGTCTACGGAGTTTGTCTTACATTATATTGCTCATGGTTCTAAATTGTTGTTGTTATCTGTTCTCATTGAATTTACTTTAAAATCCTTTATTTAACAAAGGGATTATTCACTTTGCAAATTAGTTCTTGGACTCGGTATTATGCTCTATGATTTGTCTTACTTATTTCCTTGGCTGAAAATTGGCATAGGGCACATTTGGCAATCAATTTTTCTTATTTCGTCAAATGCTGCAGCAGCACTTCCTGCCTTTTGGGCTCTTCGACAGAAGGTAATGCTCTTATAACTCATCTTTGAATTTGTTTCACAATATCTCACGACTTCTTCAAACAAGAAAGTTATATTATTTGTTGGCAAATGTTTAAAAGCATTTAGAATCACTGCATTCATTGGCATTGAATTTGAATTTGATTCCAACTCGAGTTGTTTTTTGTCTTTTGATGAAGAGATGATGATTTTAACGTACAGGCATTGGCAGAGTGGGTGATATTTACATCTAGTGGAATTGCAAGTGGAATATATCATGCATGTGATGTGGGAACCTGGTGTCCTTTGGGCTTTGCTGTCTTACAGGTACACTTCTTTCTTTCTTTCTTTTCCGTTGTAAACAAATAATTAATGGTCAAATCTCTCTTAAATGATATTGAAAGACACAGACAAGAACATCAGAATTTGTAGTTTGGAATATTATTTGATTCTTTACATGGAATTTTCAGTTCATGGATTTCTGGCTCTCTTTCTTGGCCGTAGTGAGCACATATGTGTACATAGGTACGGATGATGAAGCTCTTAAGAGAGCAGTACACGCAGCCGTTGCAATCCTTACTGCACTTATGGCATATACTAAGGCCACCAGGTACCTGGAGTTGATGGAGATAGATTTGATGCATTTTACCCACCCCTGTTGTTGATACTAATTGAGTCATGCATTTAACCCTGTTGAACATTGCAGGCCGGCCAATGCTGTTCTTGTAATAGTAATTGGCACTGTGGCTCTTCTTCTTGGGTGGCTGATAGAGTTTTCAACCAAGCATAGGTCATTTTCCTTTTCGACGGCAATTTCTTTGAATATACCTGAGAGGTGGGCTTCTCAACTTTGTTAACCATTAAATTCTGCCAGCAAAGTATATCAAGTTTATTGCTATATTAGTTTGGTAGAACTAGTTTTTTTTCTGAATACTGAGTAATTACACAGGTCGCAAGCTATTCGAGGGTGGCTCAAGAATCTTATCAAGACAATTTTGAGAAGATTTCGCTGGGGTTTTGTACTTGCAGGTGTAGTCGCGTTAGCCATAGCAGCAAGTAGCTGGGTACTGGAAACCAGTGAAACCTACTGGGTTTGGCACAGGTACAATATACATTGAAAGTCTCAATCGCTCTCTGAAATCTCTCTTTCTCATGAATAGTTTGTGAAATGATCTGCAGCATTTGGCATGTCTCAATCTATACATCTTCGTTCTTCTTCCTGTGCTCGAAATCAAGTCCTGCAAATACAGTGGAAGAGGAGGATCAAATACCCCCAAATGGAGCCTATGAGTTGACTCGACAGGATTCATTCTCGAGAGGTCGGTGATGTAAAGAAGGATAGGGAGGTAAATTTTGCAGACTTGAAGGTTATAGAAAAAATATGATTTTTTTATCATGAGAAAGAAAGAATTTTTTATTTTTCTGGGTAAATGTTCTAGGAGATAGTTATTCGTTTGTGAATATATATATATATGTCTAGGCGGCATTATGAATTTTGGGGTAGGAGAAGAAAAGGTTATTGAAAGGCCTTGGTGTAAATGGAATGTTTACCAAGTGATATCTCATCGATTATTAAACCATATCACATTTGATTCTTTTGTCTCGACTTTTTACTTTGTTTTAGCAAGTCTTCTTCAAACTATTTTGGCGACATTTGATTATTAAACATTCTTACCTGAGACTTTTTTTTATCGAGAAAAGAACATAACAAGAATAATAGAAGCTAATGTTCAAGGCGAAATAATAAAATTTCATTAGCCTTGATTATTGTAATTGAAATAAGCTCAATTCCACTAGCTTGATACAAGTTGCCTCTATAAATGTACATAAATAGTGTTGATATCATATCGACCAACCACCATCCGTACATAGGAATTGTCGGGTCGGAGAAGAACTTGCCGAACGGCAGCTAGCCCTGGATCTCCCTCAGCAGATGAGGGCTTGCTGAACGGCAGCTAGCCCTGGATCTCCCTCAGCAGATCAGGGCTGGCCGGTCGGCATACCAAGACAGTCCCATTGGTCGGCATATGTTTACTGTTCACACTAGCTGGCTACACCAACTCTCTGGCACACCAACTCCCTGACACTAGCAGGCTAAGCACCAACTGGCGTCTGCCTCTAATCTTCAGGAATCTGCTCCCAAACAGTAACTCAACCACCATATTCATGACTGCTATAAATACTCCTAGAACCTTTACAAAAGTAATCTCTCTTCTTACTACTATTACTCACACGCTTACGCCACTCGGCACAAGGGTATTAACTTAGGCATTGGAGCCCATTCGGTCGGCACCCCACTGGTGTCAAGTGGTGCCTTGCAGGTCATCAGCCCTCCGCGGGTCCGAAACACCACACGGTTGGTCCTAGATCCCCCAGCGGATCTCATCACGTTATGCCCATTTCAGGATCAAACAAATAGAATCATGAAAGTTCGAAGGATCAAAATACACTCAATATCAAAATGCTCTATACGCAAACAAACCAAATCTAAAGAGGAAATTGCCTTGGTATCAAAACAAGCTGCCGATCTTCATTTCATTTCAGAACCAAGGGCTTCAGATCGATTTGTCGAAATGATTTGGCATCCTACTCAAACAAAGATCATGCATTTACATTTTACTGTATGATTCTCTGTAAAAAGCAAGCCTATTGGTGTTCAATCTCTACTGAACCACCTATACTATTTCACATTCCAGGGAGACATCCAGGCTCTCATTATTTTATCACTCGTTCTGCGTTGAAGTACTCATTTGAGAGCGAGTGGAAGATGAACGAAGTTCTGGAGCTGATACCCCTCTGCAATCCTTACGAATGCTCCAAAGGATCTCTGCGCATCTTCTCATGCTGGGCCTGTTCTGTCTGCGTGGAGCCAAGCATTGTAAGGCCAGTTCAAGAATCTTTTCTATGGCTAAGTTATTTGCTGGTGTCAGCTTGGGGTCCAAAATTGAAAGAGCATCCCCGTCAGTAAATTTCTTCATAGCCTGCAAAACCAACCCAAAATCAAATCTTGCATTCGAATATAGGCGAACAATCAGTGCCATGTAATGTGATTGGAGAGCAAACGAGATAAGAAATTCACACCCATTTTGCAGTTATTCGTTCTTTGATTTCTCGTTTTGGCTCAATGGGACGCCTGCCTGTAACTAGTTCAACCATTAGGACACCAAACGAGTAAACGTCACTCTTTTCTGTAAGTTGATAGGTTCTCAGATACTCCGGGTCCAAGTAGCCAGCAGTCCCTTTAACTTGAGTAGAGACATGTGTGGCACCTGAATCACTATCCGCGGCAAGCCTAGCGAAACCAAAGTCAGCTACCTTGGCCCTGAAGTTTTCCGTCAGGAGAATGTTGGAAGACTTTATGTCTCTATGAATAATAGGATGATCTGCCAAAGGAAACCGAAAGCGTGGCCCAATTAGTTTCTCTCTCCCACAATTTTCATAACTCTCAGAATTAAAGAAGACAACTTTCATTACCTGTGTACATATGAAGATAGGTGACAGCGTGAGCCACATCAATTGCAATGTCAAGCCGTGCTGGAAGATCAAGAGCATCGCCACGCAAACCTGCATTATGCCTTTGCATTACATTTCAGTCATTAAAGCGCAAGGGTGCGCACAAATTTGTGCTGTTATGGACAAAGGGAAACTTACAATCCAAATGTTCTCTGAGGGTTCCATTAGGAACATACTCAACAACAACTACTTTTTCATCATCATGCTCTAAATACCCATAGAACTTGACCAAACTCAAATGCTCCACCTGTGCCAGCATTTTAATCTCGCTTTGGAATTCCACACCCAAATGCTTGTCATACACACTCTGCAAACAAAGGCAACCGAAAACTTCGTCAAACTCCTAATTTTCCTAGGACCAGAAATGATTAAAAACAGTGTAAATAACTTGTGCCAAACCTTTTTAGCTCGTTTGATTGCAACAAAGGTGCCATCTTGGAGCCTCCCCTTGTAAACTGTCCCGAAACCACCTTGTCCAATCTTGAAAGAGGGAGAGAAGTTTCTTGTGGCCTTGTTGATTTCTTCTATGGTGAACTTTAGACTCCCAGGCTCTCTTACCGACTCTCTGATTCCATGTCTTGAGTTATTTGAATTGGCATTGACGCCCCTATTTGAACCACGTCTTCTTTCACTGCCAGCTCCCGAAGCATCCGAAAATACTAAGAAATTAACAAACTTGTTCAGTTTACTTAATCAAACTCATTAAAGAACAAATTAATTGGTCTTAACATGGCATTCAAACTTCCTTGTCTCTTATTGCAAATATGATTTATTTATTTTTTAAAAAAAAAAAACAGAGAACAAAACAAGAGGGACTTGGTTCTATATTTTATTCAAAGCCGGCAAGTTTAAATGCGCTACAAGAAAAGGAGGGAAAAAAAAAAGGTACCCCAATTCACTTCATGAGCATTATATTAAAGTTCCTGAAATTCAAATCAAACTCAATCGTTGTGATTTTTTTTTATTTTTTTTTTATTTTTATTTTTTTTTTTATCAAGAGAGTCCGTCTACTCACTTGAGTTACGCTGACACGCCACCGTTTCGTGACATGAGACGAATATAAGAAAGATAAAAAAAGAGTGGTTAACTGGTCACTGTAGTTCAAATAGCAACTTCGAACCTACCGTCTTTACAAAATTTACTGTTTGGTTGCTGAGAAAATGTTTGGATCGAAAGGAAAACTGCTATTCAAGAATTTTGAACACATAACTTGAACAACATGGAGGACGAAACAGAATTTCCATTTCAAACTCAGTCTTGACAACCACACCTTAATAGTGAAGACTTGAAATTTGAAGAACTTCGATCTTTCACTCCTTTTCCACAATGTTTTTCAGCAACCAAAAAAAAAAATAGAAAAGAAAAGCAAGGTCTTCTTTTTGTACCAGATCATGAAATGTAAAGACTTGGAATCTCTTCTTTCTACAGAATTCAGCTAAAATTCTTCAAACCAGAAATTTGCAACGACAGAAATGGAGTTACCAGAGCAAGCTTTGAACTCCTCAGAGTCAGCAAAGCTTGCGGAGCTCTTGGTCTCCGGCGGAGTGAAGCACGAGACAAAGGCTCCAGCCACGGAGCGGGCGGCGACGGTCACCACGCTTCGTCCGGAGCTGGACTTCCGTCCCGTGGAGGCGTCGGAGTAGGACGAGCTCGGAGAGTACGGGATCCGGTCCGGCGTGCTCCGCGGCTCGGAGCTGGGGTACCGGTGCCCGTACGACGCGTTTCGGCTCATCTTCGTAGAGAGAGAAGGAGCGGAGACGTAGGCGTCGAAATGGCGGGTAGTTGTGATGTGTGTTGAGTTAAGACGAGAGCGAGAGAGAGGAGACTTTGATTTTTCAAGAGGTCATGAGGCTAACGTGCGCCGGTGCTGAAAAGTGAAAATCGTGTTAAAGGAGTAGGACCATCACTATTTGAAAATAATTGGCCTATAGAATGAGGTCTAGTCTAGTAATACAACAACGAAATTAGTAGATTTTTTTTTTTTTTTTGTATCGAAAGATATTACGACGGAGAAATTATACGTATTGAATATTATTATATAATATAATTTTCTATAAGTAAATTTTTTATTTTTTTATTATATTATATTTGATAATATCAATTATATTTTAATATTCGAAAGATGAGTCAAATTCATATTTTTTTTTA